>VZRX01021426.1:321452-372415 GCA_013398075.1 Notiomystis cincta
TGTGCCAGTCCAACCTGCCTCTGTGGGTAGGGGAGAGAGGGGTGCTGGGTTGTCAGGGAGCTGTGGCACATCACGTGGTGGGGCATGAAGAACCTGGGACTGTGGGAGCCACCAGTGTGTGTGTGTGTGTGTCTGTCTGTGTGTCTGTGTGTGTGTGTCTGTGTGTCTGTGTGTCTGTCTGTGCACAGGAGCACTCGCACTGTTGGGGGCCAGCAGGACCCTCCTTGTGCCGTGTAAATTGCTTCTCCGTCTGCTATTCAGATCTCGAGCTCTGGCACTGCAGCATCCTCGATTTGCTCAGGAACCCACAGAGGTCACACATCCATGTTGAGACGTTGAAATACAAATCCTTTTGGGCAAGGATGCTCAGGCACCTGCATGGGGGAGGCCAGGGAGTGGGCAGCTCTCTCTGCAGTAGAAACCACCAGCGTGCAGAGCCCTGGCTGGAGTGGGGAAGTGTGGCAGTCACCCCTGTGCTGCTCACAGATTGATGATGGCTCCATCCCAGCCTGACTGGTAAAAAAACAACCTTCCTTTTAGATTTCTGTGGACACAGTATTTTCATGTCTATTTGTCCAACCAGCCTAGGTAACAAAGAGATGAGAGGGCCTGAGGGGAATTTGCATTAATGATGGAGAGAGCTAAGGCTCTGGAGGAGAAGATCTGACTCCTGGCTTGATATGGATGATTGACCTTGAGGGACAGGACACCCTGGAGGTGCAGGTTTCTTCCCTCCAACCTCACCCCTGCTTGCTGCTGCATTCTTCTGCTCTGTAAATACCGCAGCAATCAATGCAGCAGCTAATGTGGCATTTTTGACATTTGAGGGAGGATTATTTCAGCAGGAGTGTATAAACCTGCTTCATCAAAAGCTCAGAGTCAGAAAACAGATGCCACTTTGTAGGCCCTGCCTGTCTGCTGCTGGCAGCCTCAGAGGGACAGGCCCCAGATGTTTGGAAAGGAATGGGGCTGTTGCAGCACTGGATGAGTCCAAGCATGCAGGTAAGGGAGGAAAAGAGGCAGCCTGGCTGGTTGTGTTGTTTGCTTTGCACTGGTGGTAATGCAATGGTATCATTTTCACACTAAATGCTAATTTTCTGCTTTGCTGGCCTCAGAATCGCCTACATTCATATCCTTCATTGCAGCAATTAAAGGGCTGGGTGCTCAAGCTGAGGCATTTGTGATGAGCATGATTTTAATCAGTGCACACGAGAGAGAAGGAGGAATGTGACCGCCTTGCTGTTGCTGTGGGAACATGTGAGAGCCCCTGAGGGGCAGGAGAGCCCCTACCCTGGTGTGAGCATGCCTCAGCTTCAGCTCAGCACTGGACCAGGAAATGCAGGTGTGCCACATCTTCCATTTCTCTGTCTGGTCAGGAATTGCTGTTTGACTTCAGCAAAGCATTGGAACAAATCCCTGCTCCCCTGCTCACGTTTATACCCCGTGAGACCACCCTGCAAGGTGCCATGCATGGCACAGACATCCCCAGCTGCCACTTGCCTGTCCCCTCTGGTGGGGAGGCAGGGCAGAGGGAGAGGGCCACACTGCACCTGCAAGATTTCCAGGTGTGCCTGTAGGCAGAAGGATGGAATTCCACAGGTCCCTGCTGTGAGATGGCATCTGAGACTGCTCTGCATGGCTGGGCAGGAGAGTCCATTTGTGAGAGTGCCAGGAAAGGTATTAGGTGTAAGTACTTAAGCATTTACACTGTTTGTCCAAATCATAAAGCTCATCCTGCTGCATATGCTCACACATCCCCTCTGCCTCTTCAGCTGGCTTAGATGTCCCTCCAAAGGAAAACAGGGACTGTGTCCCCTGAATGCTTACTGCTTTGCTTTTCCTCAGTGTGGCTCACTGACCATGCTTGCAGGGAGGGTCCCCAGCAGAGCTGTACCTCTCCTGCTGCTGCCACAGCACTGTAGGAGTCACAGCAGGTAACATTTGCAAAAAATTCCTGAGAGATGGAGTGGGGAGGCACACTGGGCTTGGCTTCCCATGACAAGGGATTGTTACATGCAGGGACAACTGCAGGAAAGGGAGAGACCAAACTGATATAAAACCTGCAAGAGGCAGTGGGAGAGAAGCAGGGGATAACAATATTTCTGGGACTCCACAAGCTTGTCTCTATGAGCTTCCTAGGTCGTATTTTGGCTCCTCTTTGAAGGTATCCCAATTTCTTCCCACACACCCCTCTCCTCTTTTCATCCCTTTCCCTCCCTGAGCTCATGTATTTGGCTCACTGGGGTCAGTCATAGACTCCTGTCATCTGATGTGGGGGTTGCTTGTGCAGGTGGGAGAGCCATTTGGGTCCCTCAGCATGGGGACCCCTTTGTAGACCCCATTCAAGTTCAGGAGTCACCACTTTTTGAATGTTCCTTGCCCTGAATGAATGTCTGACTGTGGACCAGAGAGGGCTGTGAAGGCAAACCTGAATTTGCTTCAACATAGGTAGTGTGGGCACTTAATTGTAAAAAGGTGGAAGGAGAAGGCTTGAGCATGAGCTCACCCCCTGCATGTGGGACATGGGAACACACAGCTCTGTGCCAGGGTAGTTTCCCTGCTCCCTGCATCCAGACTGGCAGGATAAAAACTAGCCTGGTATGCCTTGCTGCCATTCTACACTGGTGACCACAGAGACATGTCTCATATCTCTCTTGCTCCTTGACTCTCTCTTTCTTCATTTGAATAATTTAAAAGGAGCAGAGAATGGTTTTGGTTGGAAGGACCTTAAAAATCACCCAGTTCCAACTATCAGACATGGGCAGGCACACTTTCCACTTAGGTTGCTCAAAGCTGTGCCAAATCTGGCCTTGAATAATTCCAGGGATGGAGCAAGTCCCTGTCTGTCTTGTTTCCCCATTCTATGGCCTACCAACAATTTTTGGCAGCCAGAGGTGGTAATTGCAGACAACACAAAAATCAGAGGAATGGCTGGTTTTGTTCTCTGCACCAGTTCAGAGTAGATTTTGAATCTTTTCTCCAGATTAGCCACCATATCTCAATGTCTGTCTTGTTCCCACAAGTAAACTTTATCACAGACATTTGAACACTTTCCCTGTTTTTTCTAGAGGTTTTAGCACTGCCACTGCTCTCTGGTCAGGCAGAAGGCTGGTGGGCAATCCTGGGTAAACAGCCTCCATACACCTACAGCACAGCTCCACAGAGAGAAGCTGGGTTCTTTCCTCCACTGTGCTCACAGCTCATGCCCAGCAGGACTCTCTGCCAGGCCCCATCTGACCTCTCTAAAAAGCTCCTTTTCTGTCTGGGCCAGCACTCAAGAGGGGAGGATGCACACAGGAGACACAAGTGTGCCAGAGGTGTATATTCATTTTTTTAAAAAATACATATCTGTTTTGGACCAGCAGCATCTGAAACAAGCTGCTGTTTCTCTTTTCATCATGGACAGGTGGGCTTCCAGGGCTTGGGTGCATCCAGGACAGGGGCAGGAGATGCTCACAGTGTGGAGTGAGTGAAGGGGCCACATTTGGACCTGCTGCACATCCCAAAAGTCCACGTCAGCGAGGGCTCCCTGCTGCAGAGGGAAGGACCAGCAAGACCCTGGCCAGGGCAGACACAGGCTTGGACAGACAGGCAGCGAGTTCCCTCTCCCTCTGCAGAAGCTTGGGTGAGGAGGGAGATTTGTCCCTCACACTGGCTGAGCTTTGAGCTGTGTACTAATGACAACACAAGGAGGAGAGGAACAGCAGATTGAGAGCCATGAGAGATTTCTCTTGCTGTTTAGGACAGACCTCTCTCCATTTCTTCTGTCTTTCCATTTATTCTGCCACCTCCTCTTTTTTCCTTCCTCCAAACCCTTTCCTCAAGCCCAGCCCTCTTCTCCCCTTTGTCCTAGCTCTCCTTGCCTTTTCAGTAAGTGAGGAATTAAATAAGCCTCTGTGGAGACAAACCCAAGTCATAGATTCTCCCTTGCCTCCCTGGCTAGGATATTGATGAAGTTAGAGAAGAGACATCGCCTAAGGATGCTGCTTTTATTTTATTATTTAGTCCAGCATGCACCAGGTCAGGATTTTGGGAGAATCCTTAGAGCCACGTGCATGCTTGCAGTACAGAACTCAGTGTGAAGTCCCAGAGCACCCAGACACCACCTCAGGTGGGGTCTGACCAGCACCAAGGAACAGTAACAAAGAGGGGTATAAATAGCAGCCTCAGGGGGTTTGTGTTTAGTGGGTAATGAAGGAACCTGAGGAGCAAGTTAGAGAGGGAAGGATGCAGGGGAAGAGTTTCTCTGCTTTACAGTGTGCTTGGCTGGGGCTGTCCCTTGGTGCTGCTATCTTATGTCTGTGCCATCAGAGTAAATAAGCCTCCTCTTGTAAATGCTGACCTCAAGCTGTGTAGTAAATTCTGGGGCCAGCCAAACCTGCCTTCGCTCGCTTGCAGCTGTGTGCTCCTCTCAGTATGATGCTGCTGTATTGCTTTCACCACAAGCACCAAAAGCTGTGAGAGGCTTTCCTTTGGGACTCAATTCCAGGTACAGTGCAGCATCTGGACAAATTTTTTTATTGCTTGTTCTCCCCCCTCACATTGCAAACGCAGCAAAGTTTCCAGTTATGTGTTTTGCCATGTTTTTACTTCAGAGCTGACTTAATCTTTGTGTTTTCCTTTCTCTGTTAATCTCAGGATTAAGAAAAAGCTGTGAAAGTATGATTTGAGCTTTTAGAAATATTTTCTGCTTTAAAGTAAAAAAAAAAAAAGACATTAACCTGCAATGAGCAATCCTTTTTATTTAGAACCGGATTAATGAATTTCAGCTGAAGATGGGCATGTTGGGCATTAATATATGTATAATTATGCAAAACCACTGTTATGCCTCTAATGAAAATTAGATTCCACCACTGAGGCTGTGTTTGGCGATAGTGTATATCTTCATTTGTGCTATATTTATTCTTTTTTCCTGGCTGCCTGACCTAGGATTACAGTTGCTATGGCGATAAGACAGTTAGTGAAGGAAGGAGTGAAAGGTAAGTTTGTGTGTCTGCCGCTGCTGCGGGGGTGGCGGGCGGGGGGGGGGCTGGCAATCTCTGTCCCCTGTGCTGTGTCTGCCTCCTGCTATTGCTGGCACTGAGAAGCTCTATTGCACGAGTTATGGTATTTTCTCAATAACTCAGGGATGAGTGCTCGAGCAGCAGAGCAAATTGAGTTGGTTTTTTTCTTCCCAGGAGTGCATGTGCATAACCAGACCTTGGGACTGCCGTGCTGGGACTGTTTTAGGGAGCTGGGGGAGCTGATCCTTTGTGTGTGTCTTTGCCACTGGCCTTGGAGGGTTTAGAGTTGGGATGCTGGGGCTTCTGGGGCCCAGAGCAAACCCCCCACCAACCACCCTTCTGTGTTTGTTGAGCTGCTTTTGTGATCTTGAGTGCCCTGGGCTTGGGACTGGAGGTGCTGAGTGGATTTAAAAGATGTGCAGCTGTGGTGAATTTGGCATTGCTGGGTTAACAGCTGACCTCGATGATCTTAAAGGTCTTTTCCAACCTGAGTGACTCTATGGTTCTGTGAGTGGCAGCTTTGTCTCCCTTCAGCTGTTGGAGTTGGCTTTGTGGTGCTTTCAGCAAGAGATGCAGCATTCCCCAAACCCTTCCAGAGCCAGTGCCACCTCCAGACCCGAACAACAGGCTCAGGAGTGCAGGAGTTCTTTCAAGAAGTAATTAATGGTGGAGGAGAGTCTGTCCTTGTGCAGCTTTTTTTGCTGACAAGGGACACGTTTCCCTGAGCACAGCTGCCCAAACCTCTGTGTCTCTTTCAGCCTCAGCTTGCCCTGTGTTTGTGGGAAGTGCTTCCCTGGCTTCCTGCCTGCCTCTCCCATCCTGCTCTCTCTGTATTTCTCTGCACCCCTCCATCAAAACTGCCATCACCATTTGCTTTAAGCTCCTGGTGGAAATGCTTACCATGGAAACTCAGGCTGACCAGCCTTGGTGATTGTAAGACTGACTCAGGCAGAGTTTTTTTTATTTTTTGTTTTTGCAATTGTCTATTTCAAAATAGCTGAACAGCTTCTTTTTGTCTTTTTTTACTGAAAGAACAATGGCTGGTATCACCAACAACTTGATNGGGGGGCTGGCAATCTCTGTCCCCTGTGCTGTGTCTGCCTCCTGCTATTGCTGGCACTGAGAAGCTCTATTGCACGAGTTATGGTATTTTCTCAATAACTCAGGGATGAGTGCTCGAGCAGCAGAGCAAATTGAGTTGGTTTTTTTCTTCCCAGGAGTGCATGTGCATAACCAGACCTTGGGACTGCCGTGCTGGGACTGTTTTAGGGAGCTGGGGGAGCTGATCCTTTGTGTGTGTCTTTGCCACTGGCCTTGGAGGGTTTAGAGTTGGGATGCTGGGGCTTCTGGGGCCCAGAGCAAACCCCCCACCAACCACCCTTCTGTGTTTGTTGAGCTGCTTTTGTGATCTTGAGTGCCCTGGGCTTGGGACTGGAGGTGCTGAGTGGATTTAAAAGATGTGCAGCTGTGGTGAATTTGGCATTGCTGGGTTAACAGCTGACCTCGATGATCTTAAAGGTCTTTTCCAACCTGAGTGACTCTATGGTTCTGTGAGTGGCAGCTTTGTCTCCCTTCAGCTGTTGGAGTTGGCTTTGTGGTGCTTTCAGCAAGAGATGCAGCATTCCCCAAACCCTTCCAGAGCCAGTGCCACCTCCAGACCCGAACAACAGGCTCAGGAGTGCAGGAGTTCTTTCAAGANGAGCTGACTTAATCTTTGTGTTTTCCTTTCTCTGTTAATCTCAGGATTAAGAAAAAGCTGTGAAAGTATGATTTGAGCTTTTAGAAATATTTTCTGCTTTAAAGTAAAAAAAAAAAAAGACATTAACCTGCAATGAGCAATCCTTTTTATTTAGAACCGGATTAATGAATTTCAGCTGAAGATGGGCATGTTGGGCATTAATATATGTATAATTATGCAAAACCACTGTTATGCCTCTAATGAAAATTAGATTCCACCACTGAGGCTGTGTTTGGCGATAGTGTATATCTTCATTTGTGCTATATTTATTCTTTTTTCCTGGCTGCCTGACCTAGGATTACAGTTGCTATGGCGATAAGACAGTTAGTGAAGGAAGGAGTGAAAGGTAAGTTTGTGTGTCTGCCGCTGCTGCGGGGGTGGCGGGCGGGGGGGGGGCTGGCAATCTCTGTCCCCTGTGCTGTGTCTGCCTCCTGCTATTGCTGGCACTGAGAAGCTCTATTGCACGAGTTATGGTATTTTCTCAATAACTCAGGGATGAGTGCTCGAGCAGCAGAGCAAATTGAGTTGGTTTTTTTCTTCCCAGGAGTGCATGTGCATAACCAGACCTTGGGACTGCCGTGCTGGGACTGTTTTAGGGAGCTGGGGGAGCTGATCCTTTGTGTGTGTCTTTGCCACTGGCCTTGGAGGGTTTAGAGTTGGGATGCTGGGGCTTCTGGGGCCCAGAGCAAACCCCCCACCAACCACCCTTCTGTGTTTGTTGAGCTGCTTTTGTGATCTTGAGTGCCCTGGGCTTGGGACTGGAGGTGCTGAGTGGATTTAAAAGATGTGCAGCTGTGGTGAATTTGGCATTGCTGGGTTAACAGCTGACCTCGATGATCTTAAAGGTCTTTTCCAACCTGAGTGACTCTATGGTTCTGTGAGTGGCAGCTTTGTCTCCCTTCAGCTGTTGGAGTTGGCTTTGTGGTGCTTTCAGCAAGAGATGCAGCATTCCCCAAACCCTTCCAGAGCCAGTGCCACCTCCAGACCCGAACAACAGGCTCAGGAGTGCAGGAGTTCTTTCAAGAAGTAATTAATGGTGGAGGAGAGTCTGTCCTTGTGCAGCTTTTTTTGCTGACAAGGGACACGTTTCCCTGAGCACAGCTGCCCAAACCTCTGTGTCTCTTTCAGCCTCAGCTTGCCCTGTGTTTGTGGGAAGTGCTTCCCTGGCTTCCTGCCTGCCTCTCCCATCCTGCTCTCTCTGTATTTCTCTGCACCCCTCCATCAAAACTGCCATCACCATTTGCTTTAAGCTCCTGGTGGAAATGCTTACCATGGAAACTCAGGCTGACCAGCCTTGGTGATTGTAAGACTGACTCAGGCAGAGTTTTTTTTATTTTTTGTTTTTGCAATTGTCTATTTCAAAATAGCTGAACAGCTTCTTTTTGTCTTTTTTTACTGAAAGAACAATGGCTGGTATCACCAACAACTTGATAACTTTTCACCTGATCCTCCCAGAAGCAATGCCTTAGACACTGTGCAGCTGTGGGTCATGTTCTTCTCTCAGAAACATTGGGAATTAACATATTAAGAGCTAGTGAGTAAGTCTCAGGCTCACACCAATTGGTTTCTGTAGCCTTGACTATCTCCTTGGACTTGCTAAACTTTTAATTAGGTATAGATTTTCTCCCAGAGGTCGTATAACTTTGTTTAACAAAAGACAAAAGTGTTTTAAAAGAGTCTCTCCTCCCCTGCCATGCTTTGCATTTTCCCCCAAGTGAACTCAGCCTGTTTGCAAATTATTAACAGTGCAACCACCTTAATGCAGGCAGACAGTGCTCTCTCACTCTCTTGGAGAGGGGTAAGGAAAATGAGCTGTCTGACAGGAACAATCCTGTGCTTGTACTACCCTGTCCCCTTGAGGAAAACTCTTCCAAGCCACTGAGCTTTGCTGGGGTTCTCTTCATGCACAGCCACCCTCTCATCCACAATAATCTGTATCCATCAGTGCCTGCAAAAAATGCCTGTGTTCCCAGAGGACTCCACAGCTAGGGAAGAAGGTGGAAAAACCCCATGGATAATGCTCATTGGTGATTAGAGAGCAGGGGGAGTTCTGTCAGTCTTAAGGTAAAGGTGGGAGCTCGAAGGATCTGTTGGAGAGTTGTTGCCACCCTCTCATGGGGGAGAAGAGATCCTTAGGGCTAATGCTTTTCTAGCTCTAAAGCTGGGGAGGAGCTGATACCCCTGCTCCTCCAGCAGGAGTTTGTCTTCCTTCCAAACCCCAAATGTCATGGGGCAGAGCAGACCTGTGGGACTGCTTAGCAAAGTAAACTCGCTTGCATGTGCTCCAAACCACGGGGCTCAGCAGAGCTGGCTGCTCAGCTTTCCCCTTGAGGACTGCTGTAAAGTGATGTTAAATGCAGCCTGGAGATCAGGAACGTGATTCTGTGTGCACAGCCTGGAAAGGCAAGAAAGAATAGAGAGCTCTGCAAGGGGATGTGCAGCTCAGACTGATGAGAAGGAGTACAACAAGCTCTCATATTTGACTCCCCTTCCTGAGATGAGGAAAACAGCTTTTTCTCTTGGGAGTCCATCCTGGCTAAGTCCTGCTTCAGCTGTGCTATATCTCAAGGTGCCCTTGCACAATAGGTACAAGGCTTGGCAAGTGGACCAAGCAGTAGTGAGGGATGATGGTTCATCTAGGTTAAAGATGTGAAGAGAAAGCTTCCTACCCTGATATGGCCCTTGGATTTTTTTCCATTACTGATTTTTCAGGTGGGCAGCAATCAGGTTACAAACCCAAGGGCAGTCAAGAGAGACTTTGAGGCCTTGGGAAAACTAGTTAAGGGATCAGGAGTACAAGTAGTGTTCCAGTTGCAGGGAAGAAACAGGAAAAGCCAGCAACTGGGAAGACCTGTCTACAAGCCTGCTATCACTGACAGAATTTTGGGATTTTGATCATGGATCCATTTACACAACACCAGGCCTGCCAGTGCTAGATGCAGTACACCTGACTTAAAAAGAGGAAAGGATCTTTGCACAGGAGTTAATCAGACTTGTGGAAAGAGATTTAAACTACCTTAATGATGGTGACAATGGGGTTGGGTGTTGATGGGTTGGAATCAAGGGGAAGGACAAGAAGCCAAATAACTGCTGCTTGTGCCTTGGATGGGTGTTCACTTTGCTGGATGGCCAACCTCAAAGCATCCTGGTGAATGGAGTGGCCAATGGACCTCAGGGCTCAGTACTGGGGCCAGTCTGTCTAAAATCTTCACCAGTGATCTGGATGAGGGGATTGAGTGCTGGGCAGGAGTATTGATCTGCTTGAGGGAAGAAAGCACTGGAGTGAGATCTGGGCGGGCTGGAGAAAAGGAGGCTCAGGAGAGATCTTGTTGCTTTCCACAACTACCTGAAAGGAGGTTGTAGCAGGATAGGGGTTGATCTCCCAAGAGGAAATGGCCTCCAGTGTGCCAGGGAAGGGGTAGATATGAAAATAGGAAAAAAATTGTCACCGAAAGGATTGTGAAGCACTGGAACAGACTGCCCAGGGAAATGGTTGAGTCACCATCCCTGGAGGCATTTAATAGACATGTAGATGTGGCATTTGGGGACATGGCTTAGTGGTGGACTTGGCAGTACTAAATTAACAGTTGGACCTGATGATCTTAGAGGTGTTTTCCAATCTGATTGATTCTGTGATCTCAGCTATGAGATGAAGCTTGCCAAGCCATGGTTCTCTTGCAGCCAACATCTGAGGTGAAAGTGAATGCCCAGCAAAGGCAGATTTATTGCATGACCCCTGGGGTTTCTGGTTAATGCATCAGATTGGCTTCTAGTAGGGAAGTGTCAGATGATAAGTCCTTAGAGGGGAGGCATTAAGCCTCTCAGGCTTACTTGTGCTGTGGGTCCAGCCCAGGTCAGCAGTATAACAAGTCATCAACACCAGGCTGAGATTTGGCAGTGGTCTACCAGCTTTGGGCTGTTTAGATGTGTCAGTGCCAGGTCAGAAAAAATCAATATAGTATTAAGCAGTGTCTTCATCAGCCTCTGACTTTTGTACCTCCTCCCTTAGCCTTCTGCAGGGCAGTGCTGAGGTGTGTGAGATGTGTGTGTGTGTACACACAAACTTGCAGTGCCTCAGCCAGCTGGGTATAAAAAGAGGGCTGGAGGCAGCCTAGGTGCTGTCAGGCTGGCCCCTTCTCTGGAAGAAAACCTGCTGAAAAAAAATCCCAGCAGGTAATTTCATGATTTCTCCTCTTCTCCTTCTGTAAATAATCAAAATAAGCATTTAAAAGGGAGCAGCTGCAGTGGATGAATCCTGAACTGTCATTGTCCTTTCAGAAGGACAGCCTAGTCAGCACTCAAATATCCTTCCCCTCTCCCCAGCCCTCTGCCACCTCTGTGTGCTGCATCCTCATGCTGCCACAGTTCCATAAAGAACTTACAGACAGGGATGCAGCAAACATATGCTGTGCCTGTAATCCCAAATGAGCTAAGGACAGAAGCTGTTACCAGGGTAGGAGCAGCTGGACTGATGCAAGGTGTTCATGGGGAGGGATTGTGTTGCCATCACAAGTTTGGTCTCTTGGAGGGAGGAGTGAGCAGTGGGGTCAGCAGAGGTTTCCCGACTTTGACATCTTCAGACATCAATGCAGCAGCATGGCTTCCTCACAGTCCTTGTGTTCAGCTCACATGAGTGCCATCAAATACAGGCAGGTCACACTGAGGGCCAACAGGCAGCCAGGAGCCCTGTGGATGGAGCTGTGAGGGTCCTGTGTGCCTGTCAGAGAGATAAGAAATCTGGCAAATTCTCCTCATTGCAGGACAAAAGGAAACAGTGGCACATGGGAGGATGCAGCTGGCTGATGAATTGCCCACCTGCTTTGTAATTGCAGTGTTTACTGGCAGGTTAGCAGCCACAGAACATATCAAAGAGGTGGTAACTTGGGGCTTGGGAATGTTTTGGACTTGTTGTTTTGTTTATTTCAAGAGCCATGAGATGTTGTGATGCCTCTTTGCACCAGATGCCTGTACTCCCAGACTGTCCCAGGTCATCAAGCTTCTTCCTAGGCTGAGTTCTGGGCCAGCAGGGATATGGTGTCTCCTTACCCTCATGGGATGATGTGCTGTTAGTGAGCTGCAGTGAGTTGTCAGGAAGGACAGACTGATACTGCTGCATTGTTTCTCAGCATCCCTGCATGGTTATGCTCTCCTGGTGTCACAGGGGGGTTGGGAGCACTCTCCTGTGCAGGGGAGGGATAGAGAAGTGAATGTGTGGGATGGGTGATTGGAAGCAGCAGGGATGTGGGGAGCAGAGGCAGGGTCCTGCTCCCATGTCCTGGCTGGCAGCCTGCTGCTCTTCTGCATTCTTTACTCCTGGCAGCTGAAATCAAATCCAGAATGACCTGGCAGTTTTAGTACCCAGGACATAGCTTGCCTGCCTAAATCTTTGCCTTTGTCCAAGGTGTTATGGCTTCTCTGAGCTTGCTGCCAAGAGTGTTGGATGAGGCTGCTCTGATCACCAAAAAGAAAAGTTTGCTTGTCTCTGCAGGTGGTGGAGTGGCCAGGCACCCTCCTCCAAACCTGTGACAAAGTCATATGTGCCTGTTTTCCCACTAAGGTTTTCTTCTCATGTACAATAGGGTGAAGAGGGCTGTGTGTTTTTTCCCCATCCATTCCCCTCTTTGTTTGAGGGTAGTTTTTTGGCTGGAGGTCTGCTGCCAGGGGTTTCATCTGCAGGGGCTCTTGATGTGACTGGGTGATGCTGGCCTCTAATGGGCAGCTCTGAAAAGTCTCACCAAGGGGTGGAGGCCCTTTAGACATGAGGTTCTATGGTTACAGAGGTAATTTTTATATGTAGCTATAGTGGATGTGCTATTAAATCTCTAAGGCAGTCCTGTTGCTGATAACTTGTGTACTTGCTTTTGCATTTCTAGTCCTTCTTAGTTGGCAGGAAAGAAGCAGCTGAAATATCTTAACCTGTTGATTTTTATAGGGCATCCTTTTTCCTTATGTGGAGAGATAGGAAGAAGAAAGGGATGCAGGAGGGACAGATTGAAAATGAGGACTGCACTCAGCTTTAGTCCTCTTTAAATAGCAGTTTACCAGCTGGGGCAACTGCTGGGGCTCTGTTGTGTCTCATGAATTTGTTTGTGATTTGGAGCACACAGATCACTTTGAGGGCTGCTTTGGTTTTAAAAATTGGATCCATGTGAAAGATGGAGAGCCTTTCTTAACCCCAAAATCAAGGGAGAGAGTTCAGAACAGCCTACCCTGCAAGGTAGTAATGTACCCTGCAACCCTCATACTCACTGCTAGTAAAAGTGTTCAACATCCTGAGACTCCTGCTGAAAGCAAATAATTTGTGCTTACGCACTGATGGATGTTGGGAGCATTTGGTATCTCTTTTCCTGTATCCCTCAAAGCTCCTATTGTCTTTGCTCTTTGGCTCTTATGTCTCAGGATAAATTGTCCCATGTCTCAGGATAAATTCTAGTGGTGAGCTTTTCCAAAAGTGAGAGAGAAACAGCATTTCAGCTCTCCCTGTATCAGCCTCTTTGGCATGCCTAAAATACAGCACCTTATTTAAAGGACATCTGATTAAATTACAAGATGGCAAGCTTGGAACTGAGCTCCAGATCACTGCTAAGTAAAAGCATGCTGTAAAACCAACTCCCTGTCCCAGCACACCACTGAAAGCAAGACCTCTGCGAGATCTGTTTGTGCTGACATGTGAGAGCTGACTGAGAAGATCCAGAGATTTCAGAACACATCATATTTACTGATATTATGCTAAACCTATGCTTCAGGTCCTGGGGCAATTCCTATTTGCTAGGAGCCTGATAAGACCAACACAGGAGATTGATGCTTCTGCCTCTTTTACCTCCTCTGTAGCATCTGGTAGTGGCTGCAAGGAGATCAAACTGTGTGAAGGGCTTGACCTGGGACAGCAGAGCCATGCTTTGTTAGGGACCTGCATGTCTGCTTCCCTTGCTCCCTCCTTCCTTGTGCCTGCCAGAGATGTTTACAGGAAGATGAGCTGGACCGGGGGCTTGGCTGATCCGTGACAAGGTTTAGAGCTTCCCGTTCCAGATGAGTGAGCAGCTGACAGAGTAAATAGAGATTACAAGCTTGCAACCAGGGCCTTGGGTTGGATAATTTGTACATCTCCCCTTCCAGGCTGGGGTGCCTGGAAAGTGTGTGTGGGGAAACTCTTTTTGGAGGTGGAACCTTTTTTTTTTTTTTTTTCTGTCTGTCAGCAGCTTTTATTCTGAGGTACCAGGTGTATTTCTGAGACAAGCTAAACTCCACCAGCTCAAAAAGCAAACCTGTGCTTTGGGATTACAGCAATTCAGGAGGGAAGGCTGGAATAGCTCCACATCAATGGCTCCATTTGTGGGTCTGGAAAGGTGGCTGTAATGATGTCACACTAGTGAGGACAGTGCAAGGTGGGGAAGAAGGGAGGGAAGGGAGATTTTGGGTGGTGAGGGCAGATATAACCTGGAGTAATGATGTGGGAAACAGAGCCTGTGGATCAGCAAGGGATTACTGCTTTATTAGCCTCTGGATTAGTGTCCCAGGGCCAGAGAGTGCAGAATAGACTGTATTGAATTGTTCCTTATCAGTTGGTGCTGACTGACTCGTGTCTGTCCCAGTAAGCTCCCTGGCTGAGGAGGCATTTTCTGTGTTCAGGAAGCTGTGCCATAGTAAAGAGCTTGGAAAGGGATGGCTTTTAGGAACAAGAAAACCTACATGGAGATGAGAAATTATAAGAGGAGTTGGTGGTGAAAGAGTCACACAGCAGTTGTTCTTCCTTGAATTGGAAGGGCTCTCTTATTTCCTGATCAAGTCTCTCAAGACATAGCTGGAGATCTCCAGTCTTTGATTGTGATAGCTTTTATTCCAGCACCTTTCCATGTTCCTATTTATTCTTCAAAGGTGAATTCAGACTAGTCAAATCTACTTTGACTACAGGTTTAAAATGTCTGGGGATATAATTTTAACCACAGAAAACAGTCACCCTATTGATATATCTGTGAATGAGGAAGAGAAACAGACTGTGTAAAGGAAAGAGGGAAATATACCTGCAGCTGTCCTGTAATTGTGCTGTGAGGGTGGAGGAGGCAAGGACAGAGACAAAGGTGGCAGAAAGTGATATTGCTTCAGCAGGGCATGCACCTCACTGTGAGCCAGCTCCTCAACACACAGGAGTGTCGTGATGAAGCACCAGCCCAGGTAGCCCATTTGCTTCTTGCCACTTTTCTCAGGGAAAAGGACATGCAAAGTGGCTTGCCTGGGGAGCCTCTGGCTGGGAGGAAGGATGGATAATACTTTGTGTTTCTACTGTCTTATGTTTCTGCAATCTTCTGAGCCTGCTGAAAGTGTAAGGAGGTGTGGGCTACCTGCAAGAGGAGTTCTGGCTCCAGTGCTGTGATAGGCCATTAGAAGAGCAGTGTATTGTAAGATGAAGGAAATTCCCAAAGCAGGGCTATTACCCTTGCTCTGTGAAATAGATTTAGGTTCTGCTGTATCACAGGGAGTGTTACACTAATGTTTTAAGCCTTTATTTGCAAAGGAAAACCTCTACATGGGAACCACTTACAACTCAATGCACTTTGAGGCTTGAAATGGCAAATCACCAGAATTAGGGCTTTTGAGCAGAGCTGACTCCCCCAGACATCCATTACCAAAGGTTTCTGAATAAAATCCTGGTCACTTGAATATGTGAAATTTGTTATGATGCAAATATGTGAGAGCTGGGCACTGAAAGGCAGTGAGGAAAATGAAGAGCCACCTAAGAGCAAGGCTGCTGCCTGTATCATGTGTTTTGTGATGGAGAATGCAACAGAAAATTTCTCTATGAATTACAACAATTACCATCACAGTTTTGGATGAGTGTGGTGGCCTATCAGCATCCTTTGTGCAGATCTCCAAGCTCCAGAAGCTAGAGGGGGTCATGCACCTTAACTAGCTAATGTATCCACAGCTGGAAAAACAGTGCCACCTTCTCCACACAATCACAGTGGCATATGAGGGACTTCATTCCCATCATGCTGTTAACCACAGTATTTAGAGTAAAAGCAACCACGTCCTCTAGCCTGACTGGCCTCTCTCTGAAACTCTGCTGAGTGCTCCTGGCCCAACAGAAGTGTTAGTTGGGCTGTGCTCATACTGGCTCTTGAGAAATATTAATCTTCACCAGGCCTCAGTGATTGATGCTACACTTTGAGGAGACATTTGAGGAAATGCAGGTGATTCAGAAATGAATATTGATCACCCACTGGTGATCAACCTGGGCCCTCTCTAATGCTAGTAGAGACATTTTGCTGCAGAGGGACTACATTTTCATTTAAAGGTAAAACCCAAAGGCTGACTGGTTAGTGATGCCATGATATCTTCCCCACAAGTTTGAATGCAATCCACAGTGTTCCTCTAAATTTCACCTAGAGAGAGTGGCATTCTGCTGGCTTGGCATTTGTTCTGTAATTCAACTAGAACAGTTGCTTTTCATTTTCCTCTCTCTGACTTTGCCATATAGTTTTATTGTCTGTGGTTATACAACTTAGTTCTGAAGTGAAGCCAGCTATATTTCAGCTAGATGAATGATCCCTACATAATATGCATATATGGCTGCAAAGCACTTTGGATAAAAGATGCTAAAAACCACAAGTTATTATTTTGCCTTTTCCTGGGTTTTGCTTTGTCACATGTTATTTAGTAGCTTTGCTGAGGTTCTGTCTCAATGCATTGCTGAATGAAGTGTTCAGAACAGTTTTGGGACTGCTGGTGTGTTTTATTAATTGCCTTTTACAGGTTGTTTTTCTATCTGTTTTTCAACTCCTCATTTCACAGACATAATGAAAAACAGAAGTTGCAAGCTGAAGTTTTAGCTACCAAGGCAGGGAGGGAAAGAAAGCTTAGCAAAATCTTTGGCCAGTCTTAAGCTCAGTGTTGAGGATGATGTCATACCAGAGACTCCTCACGGTGGGGATTTAAGGTACAGAATAATAATAACTGGAAAGGAGCACAATGCACAATGTTCCAGGAAAGGCAGAATAAGCCAGTAGCCCATCTGGGTCTCTGACAACTTCTCAAAAAAGGCTTTTGTACACTGAGATTTGTTCTGACAGCAGTATTTTGAAATTGTTTAGGACCCTTGCCATCACATTTCTTTTAAGTCTGATTGCCTTATGTGGCACATTCTCAGCTGCTGTAAATTGCTCCCACTTCATCACTCCAGCGACACCTCGTTGGTGTACATCAGCAGAGGATTAGCCCTCCACTTCCAGACATGTTGCCCTGAGCTGGGTTGGGATCTCACCACAAGTCATTATGAGCCTGATGAGAGTGTGCTGAAGGGAAGACATAGGCTTATCACAGGTTATGGCAAGGACTGACCCAGTAAGTGGAACTCATTTATTTTGGATGTATTACTAATTCCAGTTCCCCTGTATGATTTCTCTCAGGAAGCATTATCTTCTGAGACAGAAAATCTTATCACTACTGAGACCTCTGTGCCACCCTTTGTAAGAATTGGGATGATATTGGTTCTGATGCTCTGTAAGAAATGCACTCATCCTGCCAGAGTTCCCTTTGTAGCTACCTTTAATACTCATCTCTGCTGCTTGTCATAAGGTTACTGTGAGATGCTTATGTGCTGCAGTGTTTTATTATAACTCAGGTATAAGACTTCCTCTGTGAAAGACCTTTTGAAAGGTCCTTTGGTATCCATTAGTGTGAAATGTGCCATAGAAATGTAAATCATGTCACTGGCTGTCAAGGAGCACCTGGCCTTCAAAGAGTGTCCTGCTGCACTAGTGAGCAGGGGGGAGAGGAGGCCAGCAGGGCAAGGCAAAGGAGAAACTAGATTTTTCTTTTCACTTAGAGGACTCTTACTGGCAGAATGGCCTTCAATGCACCCCTGGGAGGATCTGAAAGCAAGGGCCATAGTGCTGCTCAGCCAGTGGACTTGGAGAATGTACTGTAGCCCTTGCTCCTGTGACACTGCACAGGCAGTGCCCTGTCACGTGGTGGGCAGGTTGTTCTCCCTGTGGATAATGATTCCCACAAGTACAGAAGTGTTTCACTCTCTTGACTTGCAGGCATTATCCTGCAGTTTCAGGATCTGAACTGGAAAGGCTTCCCTTTGCTGGCAGCACCAGGGAGGGCAGTGCTGGGTCTCCCAGCCTGGCTTGGTAGGAGTGGGCTCAGGCACACACTCACTCATCATGGTGGAGCTTTCCTTTGTTGCTCCAGCCCAGACTGAGCTCATGTGACTGCACACAAGAGTATCAGTGTGTCTTTCAGTGTGCAAGGTAATATTTCCAAGGGCGTTTAACCTTCTGTATAAGGGCACTGGCTGACCTGCCCAGGTAGATCAGGTATAAACCTCTGGTACACCTAAACCTCTGGTGCCCCTCTCCAAGCCAGTGATGAGCCAAAGCATCTCCTGGGATGATCCAAGGGCAGCTCACCATTAGATTGTTCGTGTTATGAAACAACCAGAGAGCTACAATTTGAAAATTTTATGATTCAGTTTTTGATGCAGTTTCGTCAATTGCCAGGTTGAAAGTTCAGACTGGGGCATCTCTTAACCCAGCATTCTTGCCAGAATGCTCTGAGTCATCTCTGTAATAAGTTTAAAAGATACATTTGAATTTTTCTGTAAATTTTATATCATCATCATCATCCAGTCTGAACCTCCAACTCACAATATTCACCCAAGAAATGTTATTACTGAGCAAGCCTTTGTGTTGACAAGCTGTATCTTTCACTGAATGCTATCCTATTTACATTCTTTCACCATATTTTAATTTTTGGCTGGCTGTAAGTCAGCTGGGTAAATTTTCTTCTTAGTGCTTCAAGGATTCCAGTGCAGATAGCAATTTTATCAATATGAAGTGCTAGAGTCTACAGCGAGTCTGGCTGTCACAAGATCATGAACAGAGGACATTTGCTATGTGCTCCCAGAAAATAAATCCTAATCTTCCAGGGTAGACACAGACTTCAGGCTGTCCTTAGGCTAAAGGAAATATGTTCAAGTCTTGCTAAATGGAGCGTTTCCCAGTGACATTGGGGAAGCAAAGAGCAAACTACTTTGCCTTTATACCATGTATGTCTTGAACCTACCAATGCATGCATGTCAAACAGGAAATGTGCAGGTCTTTAGGCAAGAATTCTGGTTCACTCAGCCTTGAAAATATCTCCCTGATGGAGTTTGCTTGAAGCCATATGACCTTGAAAGTGGGAGCTCCAAAAAACATACTGGCTAATGTCGAGCAGTTAAACTAATATAGATGGGGGACAAGTGCAGACTGTGCTATGAACGAGGATTGTTCACCCCATTAAAACTCAAGCTTATCTGAGATGGAGCCTTTTTCCCTTGGCAAAAGTGTTTTCCACCAATATTAGGCACGTCCATCTTACAAGAAGATGTCACAGCTGAGAGAGGATTTGAAAATATTATTCTTGCTCACATATGTGAAGCGTGTCATATAAAGATTTTGGTGCATCTGCAGTGTTTGCTCATTGACAAAGCTACACAGATTATTTAGCAAAGACTGTTACACTCTTGCTAATACTGTGTGTGCTTCTAATATGTCAAGTGCTATTAAACAACTCTGGTGTTGTCAGAGACCAATTTTTACAAGCGCTGCAATGAGATACTCCTAATCATGTGTAGTATAATCCCTCCTTGTCAGGAGAACATATTGTGCCTCTGAAGTAAACATTCCTGCAAAAGTGGAATATTGCCTTATACTTTTTCTCAGCCAGTTGGCCCTGATGAGTACACAACTGGTGTACACGTGCATGCAGCATGGAGAATATGTGGTAATGATTTTAACTAGCTTTGCATCCAATTCTGAAGCCTTCTAAATCCCCTCAGTAACAAAGTCCATCCTCTTAATTGTTTGTTTGTGTGATATGTGGCCAATAGACCATATTCCTGGAAATTGAAAGCTGTTTTGATGAAAGGAATATCAACTGTGCTATTTGCTTTTTGCAAATGCTTCTTTCTCAGGCTCTATTTGAAAAGTGACTTGGCCTAGAAGTTCAGTTTTGCAGGAATCCTTGATGATATGCTGACATAAAGTGTGACTTCAGGTCAACTTAGGAAATTGAGGTTTTTAAGCACTTGCCAAGGCCTCTTCAAATCTTTGTAATGCTGACTGCTGACCTTAAAGGTGGAACTTTTCAGACTATCTGGCACTTATCTAACTTTTCTCATCCTCACCTGCTTGGCTTTCCACAGAGCAAAGTCTGAACAACAACAAAGCCTCCTTCAAGACCTTGTCCAAAAATTGTGCCTTAGGCTGGTAGTGCTGGGCTATGGAAGAGGGGCTGATGTTCCCAAACCATACAAACCCTGCCTCTTGGTTAAGAGAGCTGGCAGCTCTTCAAGCTGCACTTTTGCAGACAGTTAATGTCAAATTCCAGTACCTGAACCACTTGGGTCTGCATTGGTTGTGTGTTCTCCTAGCACTGCCTGTGAATTTGGGGAGCCCTTGCTGAGCTCCCTTGACAGGGGACTACTGCACTCTGCCCAAGAAGCAGTGGAGTTTGTAAACAACTTAGCCCAGTTTTACATTCAATGGAAAAAATTAACGTCTAATTGCAGATTTCTCTAGATCTCTAAACTAATTTCCTGCACATAGTTTTTCTGCAAAGCGGATTCAGGAGAATGTTCCTTTTGCTTTAGCAATCTCAGAAATAACTTCAACTCTGTACAATTCTTCAACAACTGTACAATGGCACAAGGACTAGCATGAGAGTCTGAAATGGCATGAAAATAATGGTTTTTCCTATGTATGTTATTAACAGTGTACCTTGTTGATGTTGCTAGATAAGAAAAACAATGTTATTTTTTAAAAGGAAACCATACTGCAGGGGGGGAAAACCATTCTTCTTTTCCTCTCATGCACCAGCTTCTAGCCAGGAATATATTGACTAAACTGGAGATATAGACTGAATATATAGACTAAACTAGAGGGTTAGGGAAGTGTAGAGTAAGAGAAAGTATGAGGATGTACAGCTTGTATTCTGTTTCTCTTGTGCCTCAGATGTTGCCCTTCACAGCATCACTTTGTGTCCCCTGCAGCTGTGCTCTGAGCTGAATCAGAAGCTGCCGAAAGCAGCCTGGAGTATTCTTTCTCTTAATAAGAGCTGAAGCATATCCAGCCTGCTTTTCTCTTGCTTTCCCTACCTCCCCTTCCAGCAGAAGAGAAAACACGAAATTGAGTGGGTCTCCTTCCCTGCTTAATGCCCTGCAGCCTTCCTTGGATCTTGCTGCTTAGCCCACTCACACCAGTACTGCAGTTTAGGTGCAGGAACATTCTTGTGGCATGACATGTGAGCCAAGGCCAGGGAGTGCAGATGTCACCATGTCAAGAAGCAAGAGGGCATCCCCACTGCAGAGTCTGCAGAGTTCTGCTCCTTGCCCACACACCGCCCCTGGTGGGCCGTGGTCAGCGGTGACTCCAGCATGGTCATCTCACATCCGTGTCCACCTCACACCATCAGTAACACAGCTGAGATTTCTCTAGGCAGTGGCAGGAAGCCCAGCTGCAGCCCTTCCAGGGATACCCCAGGGAGATGAGCCCAGAGACAGGAAATATCTGCCGTGAGAACACGGAGGCGCCAGTAGCTGTCACCTCTGTGGAAGCCAGGCCTGCATGGATGGCGCTCATGAGGCAATGCAGGCCCAGAGGAACAGGGAGCTGAACAGCCCTGTTGAGCCACAGCTGCACATGGCAATGAAAACAGTGTTCTCTGGGCCCAGGGCTTTGTTCCAGTGTGCAGTGCTGCTGTCCCCTCCTCTGGGTGTGGCGTTGCCACCGCCGCTGTCAGGGCGGGCTGGCTGCTGGAGGCTCACTGCAGCGGCCCTTCGAGCACAGGCATTGGGAAGGAGAAGGAGGGCTCTGAAGGGAAGGCCATCGTGCTTGGCACAGCTGGGGCCGAAAAAATATTAGTGGGAGAAGTGGCCAAAACATGGGGAAAAAAGAGAAATTTGTCTTCAGCTCTTTGCCAGGAGATGATGTGGTTCTTCTCGTGTGGGTTGTCCTTTGAGAGAGGGTGACATCAGAGGCCTGAAGACTTAGACATGGCTCTGCTCTTTGCCAGAGGACACCCAACTGTATTGTTCTTGGACATATTCTCTCATCTCCAGGGTATCCAATGAGATACACTTCCATATGGGAGTGCTTTGTCAGGCTAAATTCAGTGATGGCACAGAGATGATGGAGGGCATTAAAAGAATGTGGTTGATTCATCAAAATTTGTGTAGCACAAGGGAGTTCAAGGGAAAATCACGCTGTTACACTGCTCTCTCTGGTCTGAATTCATTCAGATGGATATGTTATGGCATAACTGTGTGTGTATATATATATTTTATGTCTTTATATATATATTTATCATTTATTTCAACACTGTGGGAAAACAAAAAATGTAGCTGGATATATCTAGTGTAGAAATCTCTATGGTTTTCTGTCCTTTTTGCAAAGTAAGGACACTGGATTTTTTTTTTCTTCCCCAGAATGTAGCTAGTGGTAATCTTCCTCTTGTCATTTAATCACAAAGAAATCTTGTGTTTTGCTTAGTAATTGAAATTGGCATTTTTGCATCTGCTGCTCGTAGGCACTGCACCACAGGAATCAATATAATATCTGACAGTAACAATTGATTTGTAAGCAGTGGCACCTACACTGAGGATTTCTGGCCTCGGTGATCAAACACCTTGAGAGAAGAGTAAAGTCATTTTAAATCAAGAATTACTTCAAGTGTAACTTAATTATTCTGTAACTTTTGCACCATCCCAGCAGCACTTTGAGTGGTCCCATGCTTTCTGCTTTGATACTGACAGCTAAGGAGCATAAGCCAGGCACATTCTCAGTGTACACAGGCACAGTATAGGCAGCAGTTGGCTGGAGGTGAACCTGAGCTCAATGCTGGGCTGCTCCTTTGCTCAAGGTGTTGTACCTGGGTGAGCTGGCAGGGACAGGAAGTTCAGCCTCTGAAAAAAGACTGAAAAGGGTTAAGAAAAAGTTTCTTCTTCCTCTTCTTCTTCCTGAAACCATACATGAAGGTCTGTCCTTGACCCTTATTAATGAATGAAGATCAGTGGCAAGGTCATTAGATTTACAGATTCTGGTTCCTTCCTCCTTTGTCATGGTGGCAGCAGCTTTCTCTGATGAAGGGTGTAGTACATAGCTTTTCATTAAATTTCTGTGTCTATTCTCAATGGGATTGCAGAAGATCACAGCATTTGGTATTATACTCCAGGCTTCTTTAAACTGGCAGGGGGGGAGTCATGGGTAAATGAAAGATGGATAGAGCATAAAATGCTACCTTAGATGTCTAGATCAAACTGGGTATTGTTTTCAGCACTCCCAATCTGAGATATTCCTGGCATGCTGTTCTTTTGCATATATTGGTACTACACAACATGGCCTCTTCAGATGAAGAAGCAGGGATTAATGAGCCACATAGAAACACTAATTTGTCTGGGTTAGAGGAGATTAGTTTTGCTTAGACCATTAATGTAATTAATCTTGAGACTAGAAGTGTTCATCTGGTACTGCAGACTCACTGTTTTTTTCAGAAGTTGTAGCGCAACACTATTAAAGGAGAATTTCAAAACATGTTGTATTTCAAAATGTGATCTCTGTTCTTTGAAAGCATTTGGAAGTTATGCATGTTCTACAGTTATGTAGGAAAAAAGATAATATGTCATTGCTCTAATAATTTGTCCCACTCTAGTGTCTTGAGGGACCCCAAACTGGTCAGTTCCTCTGAGAGCTCCAAATCAAGGGCTGCATATAAAGTTTACTATGTTAAGGGCAGAAGGGAAGGAAAAAACCCAAGTAACTTTCCAGAGCTGTAACACTTGGTTGGATCAGTGCCCTTCTGTCCCATCACACTGTCTGGGGACACATTTATGCCTTTTAGCATTTTTTCTTTTCCTCATTGCCAAGTCTTTTATCCCTCATTAAAAAGAAGGAGCTGAAGTCAGACCATGGCAATCATTTGCAGGCATCAGAAGAGGACTGCTACAGATCTCAGAATGAACTCATAGTGCCCCTGTAAGGGGCAAATAATTAAGGTATACAAGGTTCTTGTCCAGTTGGGGAAAGCCATTTTCCATGTATTTTGTGGAGCAATAACTGGCTTGGAGAAAAACTAGGACAAGAAAAAAGTGGGGCTGATGAGAGAGGCTCCATCTCCACCTGATGAGACTCCTAAGAATGGGCATGAAGTTACACCTGTTTCTGTAGTTTTGCACCTCCAACCATGAAATAGTTTTCTTTCCTTACCCTTCTTGAGGTTTGGGATCAATGCAATACAGCTAATTCAGCTTGCAACCAGCTTGGCTTTAAAAATTCTGTTTCAAGAATTCTACAGTTACAAATCTATCTGAAAAGGTATAAAATATTAAGGCACTGGTGTTAAAATGACTGTGCAGACTAAGGCTGCTATGGGAAAAAGCATTTGCAAAACCGATATTGGGATATAGCTTGTGTCGGTCTTTGATTTAGTTTGAGGGAATTGAGAAACTCTTCTGGAAACATTTTTTAATGTGGAGCTGCTAAGCAAACTTGTTCTAGCAATTTTCCAAAATGGAGAGTTGAGCTTTATAACCTTAGACATGGGGTTTTATTTCCAGCTCTTTGAGAGGAATGGGAGGAGCAGCTTTCCTTCTGACATTTACTTTAATTCATAAAAATTACAGGCATCTGCCAAAATATCCTAAATTGTGGAGGAGGTAGAAATTGGGTCATGGAGAAAGATTAATGTTGAGCAAAAATATTTGCCAGTAGTTTTACATGAGAAGGGGAAATCTGTGTGTGCTGCAGAAGAACTGTCTGGCTGTGGGGTTTTTTTTGCAACACCACATCTGGCTTGTTGCTTTAACAGAAAATGAAGAGAGGGGGCTAGAATCAATTTTCTTTGTGCTTGTTTGCTCTTCATCTTTTATATATTGTTAGATGCCCATTTCCTGCCCTCTAAATGAGCATTACTTGGATTTATTTCAGACACATTTTCTGTTTAGGGAGAGGGGAAGCCAAACCCTCATCAGACATACCTTCCACAAGTGTCATATCTTAGGTAAAAAGCTTTCGACAACACAGTAGCCACGGCAGAAACCTTGGAGCTGCTCCTCTCGGTGGAAGGAGGGAGCTCTCCCAGGCTCCTTCAGACGGAATTCTGTAACCTCCAGGGTGGAGTGTGCGATTTGACAGAGGTGGAGCTGCTCCACCAACTGGTGACAGCTGTGGGATTGAGGGGCTGTCACTGGAGAGCAATGAAACATTCATCTCTTAAGGGAAGCCTGAGGGTATCAGAACAGGGGAAAGAGGGCTGAGAGTTAAATGGGAGCTGCTGTCAGCAAAAGTGCCTACACATTTAATAAGGATTTGGTTTCTGTTTCCCGGAACAGTCATTCACCTACAGAAAAAAAAAAAAAATCCTCAAAAAGTCTATAGGCACAATAGCCTCACTTGTCACAGTGTGCCACGCTGACCTTGGCACAGTCTCTTGATGCTGGCCTCACCTCTGTCCTAGAAAGCACTTACCCAGCCCACAGCATACTAAACAGTAGCACATCAAGGTGCAGATTTACAGGCAGAGCAGCTGCTGGCCTCAGGAGTCACGTATGATTTCCTCTCCCTCTGCACCTGGGAGTTTTATCTCCTGTGAGCACTGCCTTGCAACCCAATGACAAGATTACACTGAGGGCTAACTGTGCAAGTGGGAACACCACCTTTATATCCCTCCTCTACCTCCTAGGGCCAACTGGGGATGTGTTCAGCCTCTTAGCTAATTAATTATGCTGGGTTGAAATAACCCTTCAGTCATTTATTACTGTTCAGAATATTTCTTCTTTGGGATGCAGGAGCATGTCTGAAACAAGCATAATTCCCTGCCTGAAGAGGAATGCAATGATGTGTCTTTTAGAAAAGTTTTGTGGCTCCTTTTTACTAGGAGCCATGACAAAGAGTCCTTGTGGGCAGTGATCTGCCCTTGTCACACTGTAACATGCTGATGTGAGGGACCAGTGCATAACAAGGCACTGCTCTGACTCACATGAGAAAGCAGATCAGATGCAATCATTTTGTGAGATTGTTTTTTTTAATTATTATATTCTATTTTATACCTATGAAAATAACATTCATACATTAAGTACAAATCCCTTTCCTAATTTCAGAAATATTTCAGATATATGCAGATTTAAACTGTTACATTGGGCTTTTCCAGCAAGCAAGATTGGCTTTTTGACTGTGTACTTCTAAGTGCCAGTAATGATACAAGTTGCTTTTTCTTCTTTGTTTTTTTAACAGTCTATTTGAGACAAAAGCTTTTGTTCTCTTTACTTCTATGGTAATGGCTTCTTTTTATTCTGAGTATGTACAGAATATTTTGCTGGCAGTATTGTCTCTCTACTGGAATAAAGTGCATCTTTCAGCATCTTCAGAGTGGCCACTCTCCCTAGGATGCTCTGAAATGATTTTCTGCCTGCTGCAGAACAGCCATGTGGAGGATATGAAAATTTATCTGGCAGAGTGCCCTCTCCTCCAGCAGCACGAGTGCTCTGAGTGCCACTGCCATTCCCCAGTGGTGAATGATGCTGTGGTGTGCCAAGGAGAAAGCAAGAGGCAGGTCCTGTGCTCAGCTAACAAAACAAAGGCTTTTTTTTGTTTTCATGTCACTCTAAGAATATCTCTCTCGCTTTGCCAAATTAAAAACTATCATTTTGAGCATTTTCAGTCTTTAAGGTCTAGAAATAACTGTAAGGTTTGAACTCCCTCAAGGACAGAGAGGTCTAGGGCAAGGAAGGGCTTGTTGTGTCACTGATGAAGCTGCTCATGTAATATCAGTAACTCAAGAGGTTTCTGTTTGTGATTGGTAACCCAGAGCCTCTGCAGAGAGTTAAAACCATCTAAG
Source organism: Notiomystis cincta (assembly GCA_013398075.1). Classification (NCBI taxonomy): domain Eukaryota; kingdom Metazoa; phylum Chordata; class Aves; order Passeriformes; family Notiomystidae; genus Notiomystis; species Notiomystis cincta. Next base: position 348,069 of record VZRX01021426.1, read on the forward strand.
TGAATGCACACAAATGCATTGCCTGATTTTGAAATACTCTGTTAAAGATGATTGTTAGTTATCTCCATTATTAGATTTTAGCCTTTACCGAGAAGAACTACCGTTGAAAAATGATGATTTAAATTATAATGATTATTTAAACCCTGCACAGCCTGAACTGCCTTGAAGCAACTTAGCATATTCAATATTGTACTCACCTGGGGAGAGAGTAAGAATTGCCTACAGCACAAAAGGTGATGCTGATAACAGACACTAAACTGTGAAGGGCTAATGTTCTTAGCTGAGCTAGCAGAGAATTCTCATCCAGCAAGCCCCAGGAAGTAGCCTGGGAGTGGATGGATTTAAGAAATCCATGTAGCATTGACTGTGTAAACTCTCCTTGCCCTGGAGAAGGATAGAGAGATTTGCCAGATGCCTGCACACTGTCCCAAGAGGAAGGAGTTGGCTTCAGAATTGCTTTGCTCACTATAGCGTTTCCCAGAGATTGAGAGGCATTGAATGCAATATAAACTAGAAGTCTTCACAGAAGCTTTGCTACTGTGTGGAAAAAGATCCCTGACTTTGGGTTTTGATGGGAATCATGACATCTTTTGGCATTGGCAATCAGAGGTCGAGCAAGAAGGGTTGTGTCTTTCTTTTGCTTGCTAACCAACAGTTTCTTGGAAAGAGGATTCAGGGTGACATAGGAAGCTGGGTTTGAGGCAATGTTATCTCCTTTTCTGTTTAAGCCCCTTGCTTGAGAAGTAGTTTGGTTTGTCTCTGAAGGGCAGGAAGTGGCACCTGCAAGGCAGCAAATGAAAATAATGTCACAGTTGGGGTGTGGGGGATGTTTTAATCATGTGGGTCAGAGTGTAAGTGGCTCAACATAAAAATGATCATGTATTTTGATGTAGTCTACAAATGGGATTGTGCCAGAAGAACACCTGATCTGACAAACCAGATGGCCAGCCAGCCCCATTACTGTTCAGGGACTTCCTCAGATAGAGGTGTGCTTTTAGATATGGTGATACTGAATAGATTATTTCTAATACATGTATTCAGTCACTTTTTCCCTCTAGGGAAACTTCTGGTGTTCATAACATCCTTTGGCAAGGAGTTCCAAGGATCATCTATGCTTTACTGAAAGGGCTACTATTCAGGGGGTTTTTTATGTCACCCTTGGTTGCTTTTGTATTCAAGTCATTCCTTACTTACTATTTTACCTGTGGTTTTCAGGGGTTTGGAGCCTATCTCTAGCTTTCACAGTTCTGTTATGTGACTCTGGGGATAGTTTGGGGTGGGGGGAATGAGACATCAGAACATGATGCAATATTCAAAATGTGGGCACGCCATAAATGTGTACAGGTGCATAATGATGACCCCCTTTGGTCTCTATTCCTTTCCTAACTGGTCATGCCATTAAATTTGCTTTCTGACCACTGATGAGCAATGAACTGATGTTTTCCCAGTTCTCTTACAATGCTAAGCTCTTGCTTCAAAGGGGTGACTGTCATCTCAAGACTACTCACAGTGTGTGTGAAGTTGCTGGTTTTCCTCATGGGGAGTGCTTTGCCTGCCTACACTGTACCCCCTCTGCCTTTTTATAACACTTCTGTTCAGTATTTTGGCAGCTCTTTGTGGCCATCTTTATCTTTAATAATCTGGTTAATTTATGCCTCTCAGAAAAGTCTGTCATTGCATGACATGGGTTTTTTCTAGATCATTTCTGTATGTGAGGAGTGGGAGATATCCCAGTGCAGATTCGAAAAGGACTTTTTTGGTGACCACTTTTGACCACAAAACCCCTTTTTTTCACCCTCTCTTTTGCCTGTTAGGTGATCATTTGAGGACTGTTATGCCATGGCAGGTTACTTTTTAAAAGAATTTTAACTGAAGTTCTTGTTGAATTCATTTGTATTTCTGGAGGAGGAAGGCTTGAGATTCCCACAGTGACTGTCTGCTCCAGCTGTGCCATGCCATGACTGGGGAAAAAACTGGCTGCCATCAAGTAGTTCTTTAGAATAATTTAAGGGAAACTGAGATGAACAGCAAATTGCAATCACTATAGCAAATTGCACATAAGTATAAGTTGCTAAATCTGGGTTTATTTTCCATTAATAGAACATCAAAGAATCAAAAAGAGTTTTTGTTATTCCGGTGCTGGATTACTAAAGAAAAATGAGATTTGATATTGCAATTCATAGGAGAGTCCTTCTCATGTATTTAAATGGGAAGAGAAGGTGTCTCAGCTGTAAATATTCAATGCTAAACTATCTTAACTAATCAGGATATAGAGTTTACATGACTACAATCTTAAGTTTATGCTTATTCTATGCATTCAGAATGAGCTCTCTATTCTAAGATATTAAACTCAGAAGAGTCTTGATTCCTCACTGATATGATTGTTCTGAAATTTTTAAAAAAGGCTGTTGAATCATGACCGGGGTGATCAGAGGATAAAGCCTGACCTGCTGATAAACCATATGGTACAGTATTATATTATAATGATGTCACTCCCTTCCCCCTACACACACAGTGACTGTTAAGGACTCATTTCTTAATACTAAGTGAACCCAGGGGGCCTTGTGAGCGACCCAAATCTCTTCTTTGGTCTCTTCCAATGATGCCTGTTAAGATCACTTAGTTGTTTACATGGTGTGAAATGTATGACTAAAATAAAACTGCATGACAGACTTCCAGCCAGAGAGACACTGACCCCACAGGAGGAAAGCAAAATATACTAAATGAGATGAAAATGAATCATCGCTCCCCATATATTATTGACTTATTCCAGCTCCAGTCCTATCAATAGAGAATTTTGTGCAATTTTACGAAAAAGAGGGAGGTGAATGAATACTATTGACTGACATCAGAAAGGGATATTGCAATAAACCTCTACATGTTCAGAAGTTTAGGAGAGTGAATTTTCTAGCTTAGCTAGAGAAATTACTTGAAGGCCATCTCCTTGCCTAATAAATGAAATTACATAAGTCTTGTCAGTCATGGTACAGTTCAACAGGCTTGAAATGTATTCAGACTGCTGTGGAGTCTAAAGAGCCCTGATGCCAAAAAGTTACCTACAAGTAGTAATATTGATGGAACATGTAAGTAAAAGAAAAAAAAAAAAATAATACAGTGCAGCAGCGGGACACATCACTCTCCAACGTGCCTTGGCAATCCATAACAATACAGGAAACATTGTGTTCAGGTAATTGTTGCAGTTTCTCAAGATAAATCAATTTGGAAAAATTACGTGTGGGGTGACATGAAGGCCGTAGCAGTTTATCATGCCAGCGCTCTTAGTTCTTTCTGAAACAAGGCAGTACAGCTAAAAAGGCTCTTTTTAGTGAATTCTGATGAAGTTGAGAATGATTTAGCACTCCCTGGGATTTTCTTTTATTACTGAATTTAAAAAAATATGATAAAACAGCTGTATTTAAGATAACTAAATTGCCATGGATTAGACTGTCTTATTCTCCTGCTTAATAGTCTGTGTTTACAGAGAATGGAGGCTTTTCTTCCTGTAACTTAGTTACAGTCAGGAAGACCCTGATGGCTTCATTACATTGGAACCAGGACAGAACGGTGCAAAATCTATGTCCAGGAGGACAGTGAGAATTTCTTTGTCATGGGAAAATTGTAAATACAGTTTAGAGGGTAGGAGTCTCTCAGCAATTTTATTTAACTCTCACTAGGTTAGGGAGAATGGTAAGAAATAAATCAAATACAACTATGAAACAAGAGTGGTAGAATGCTCCTGAAAAACACGTTGTTTTTAATAATTTGAACACTTTTAAAAAATACTTTGTAACTATTTAAGTTGATTTTTATTATTCAGTATGAGTATGCCACTGTCAAGAAAAGGAAAATTATATTCATCCACAGTGGATTAAGATATTCCCAGACAATCATTTTTTATAGGATCAGAGGAGTGTTTGGTGACCAGCAAAACTATGAGTAAGCTTCCTTGAAATGGCATTTGGCAAAAAAATTGTGAAACTTTACCCAATTCATCAGCAGAATAGATGCTTTCCACAGGGCTGCAATCCAGTATCTGTATAAAAATAACCCTTTATGAATCATTTTTCATTAGCTGTTAAACCAGTATTTCCCTCGTGGTGTTCCAGTGCAGTGCCTGATTTGCTGAAAAAGGTGTTCCTTGTGTATTTTGGAGTGAGAAAAATAAGTGCTTGCATGGTGTCACTACTGTGGGGTTTTATGATCAACGCTCTAGGAAGTGAGCTGAAGTGATCAAATTATTGCAAATTAATCTGCAACTTCTGAACACAAGCCTCTCATCTCTTCATGATTCATCATCCTGTGATCTTGTGAAACAAACAGGTCTGCTAGTCTTGGTTAAACAACAGGGATAACAGCTGATTCAATTTTTTATATCAGAAGGAGAGCAGTGAACCTCTCCAGAAAGTTCAGGAAAAATAACTCTCTTGTAAAGTTTAGTGGCACTTATGCCATGTTGTAGAGTAAGGCCTGGCGCTCGGAAGATCTCGTGATGTACGGAAAGCATAGGAAAAAGGAAGTAAAGCCCAGAATACTGCAGAAGGCAAAAGAAAAATACCTTACAAGGTAAAAATTGCTGACCTGCCCCCTGATTGGGCCGACTCACTCAATTCCGCGTTGCTAAAGGTATATAACGCTTGGCTTGCACCATAAATGCTATTTGATCATCCACCATATTGGTGTCTGTGGTCTCTAGCCCTAAGCCAGGGGGATGGCTTAGTCTCTGCAAGTCTTGGCTGAAGCAGCGCAGCAACACCGTGTGTTAGAGACTGGCTTAAAGACATCAGATCAACTGAACCCCAGGAGAAGGTGAAAGTCATTCAGAGATGGTTTCTCCTGGTGAAAACACTCATGATAAGATTTTTATGCACCCACGGGATCACAGATTATGCTTTATTATTATTTCCTGAAGAAAATATGTTCTGCTGCTCCTCTAGACAACAGTCTTGAAACTTTCTTTGGAGAAAATATCTCATTGTTAAGGAAGATCTCGTGCCTCACATGTTTGTTCAGTCAGCAAAGGTGATTCCAAGGCCCTTCACTGCAGGCATTTGTAAAATGGCACATTTCTTTGTCCACCCACAGTTAGCCCTGAACACTGGCTGCCTTTGCATATATGAAGGGATCTGTTATTACCAGGAAGGCAATATATATATTTTTTGCTAGTTAATTGAATGTACTATGGAGTGACATAGAAATTTTTGGTTAGTTATGTAACTCCTTTTAATTCCCACAATCAAACTGTAAATGCTTTAATGCATCATGATACAGGTGGTTTACAGAAACATTTGGCATGGAAACAAATACCCATCATAGTTTAGAAATATAAACTAAAATCACCCAGTAAAATTGATTTTGCACAGACTCTTGCAAAAAAGTTATTCTGATGATTCTGTTGTGGTTCTTAATGGAGCAATTCCCATCAACACACTAAGGTCCAGTCAGAGTAGAGTATTATGCTTTAGCAATGAAGTAAAATGTCAAGATTTAGGCTCCTCTTTGTTTATAAACTAAGCCACAAACATCAAAGCTGGAAGTCAAAGAAGATGTATGTGTATGTATATACATCTAAGAAATATCCTAATCAGTTGTCAGTACCACAGATGCATGGAATGTAGCTGAAGTGTGTATGCTGTGAAATCTAATGAGCAATCTCACTGTTGCTGATGAAGGTCTTGTCAAGACTGAACAATTTATTCATCATCACTGTGTCCGTACCAGTGACAGCACAACTGTTAAAACCACCAAATTAGTTCTATTTTCCCCTAAAAAGTAAAACAGTAGAAAACATTCCACCCACTCATCCCACATTGATACAGCACACTCACTGAGCAGCCCTGGAAGTTAGCTGCTGGCACCAAATGGTCTTAAATGTGATCGTTAGCAAACTCAGAGCCATGTGGAGAAGGAGGAAAGGTAGCAGAGATTTCCAGCCTGCACAGAAAACTCTCCCAGAGCACGAGTCATTGTGAGCTGCTTGCATAAAAAGTCTACAGAGCTGTTTATAAATCCAGAGGCTGCCCCACAGCATTGTGCTGTCTCACCATGACAAAGAATAAAACACAATGTGCAGCTGTAGGTATGCAGGAAAAGTGTGGTAAATTAAAAAGAGGAGTAAACATACCTACTCCTACTTGGCATACAAGGGATGTGTGCAAATTTTGTAGGACCTGTGTAAAAATTGAGTAAAATCCTTTTTTTTTTTTTTCAACTGTGCAACAGAAGGTACCATCTGCAGAAATCCAAAAGCCATATAGCATATGGTAGTATTTTTTTCCTCCTTTCATTTAAATGGTAGGAAGTCTGTTGATGTGGCTCCTCTCCCTTACCAGGTTCTCTCAGTCACTTTTTCTAGACTGAGGCAACACAGGTATTGTAAGAGGTACAGGCTTGTCATGACTGATGTGCAGAAGACCCCAGTGCAAGGAGTTTCTCAGACCTTCCATTGGCAGCTCCAAACCCAGAATATCCCCTGTCACTTTATGCACCACTGTAACAGCAAAGCTGCATCTTCTGTGGCACAGTTTGGTGGTCATGGAGTGCTCTGGCTACCTGTGTAACAAGCACAAATTTACATGTGACTTAGAGCTCATATTCAAATCAAGGTCTCTTTACAATGATGAGAAACAGTCCTGTACAGGGAGAGAGCTCCATTTGTCATGCAGGAGATGATAGGTGATCCTGTGGAGTTTCTTCTGATAGCTGCAATGTAATTCTGGGCTGCACAAGCTGATGCCATGTGAGTCCCTGCACCTGTGGTTTGGACAGACCTGAACTGCAGTTTCCTCTTGATTGCTGATTTACTTTCGTTATAGGCACACACCAGAGCTTGCTTTCAGAAAGCTAGATTTTTTCAGAGATTGTCTCTGTAAGCAATTTCTCCAGTAGCTTGATATGCCATATCCCATTAAAGATTACAAAGCAGAGCCAGCAAGGATGACTAGGGATTAAACTTTTTTTTTTTTTTTTTAGTTTATCTCTTGATTTGAAAATGTGCAAGTGAAGAAAATCTTGCCTTCAATAATTACATTGCTAAAAGAAATAGAGCTCAGAGATAATAGAAAGGCCAGTGTAGTAATTGCTTGTAGTGCTAAACAGTTGATACAGTGGGGAATTTGAANTAAAAGCAGGGCCAGCAAAGATGGCTAGGGATTTAATTTTTTTTTTTTTTTTTAGTTTATCTCTTGATTTGAAAATGTGCAAGTGAAGAAAATCTTGCCTTCAATAATTACATTGCTAAAAGAAATAGAGCTCAGAGATAATAGAAAGGCCAGTGTAGTAATTGCTTGTAGTGCTAAACAGTTGATACAGTGGGGAATTTGAATTGCTTAATGAACTGATTTAAAGGTAGATATGTTATGTCCTTTAACAGTAACTGCAAATGTCCTGACAGACATCTCATTTGAGACAGGATTTTAATACTCTCTTTTTTCTATCTTCCACCTCTTACACAAAGATGAAGCAATAATATCCCTCCAATAATGGACAGATATAAAATAACTGTACAAAGCTACACATTTTGAAAAAGCTTTCAGCATCTTAAATTTGGGTAGACATTTTCATGCTGGACCTGCATGCTTCAGCAGAAAACACATCCAAAGGTCTTCTAGTTAGGTAACAATACATATATGCCAGATGATGCCTTCTGGCTTTCTTACATGGAGTGAGCCTGGTGTGAAGTGGAGGAGTATAACCTCTTTAAAGTAGAGTTCTGTTTGAGACTGATCCTTTTCCTCTCTTGTGTTTTTTGAGGCTCTCGTTCTTCACTGGACTTTAGCTCCTATGTTAGTACTTTGTGGTGTATCTACAGGCCTACCCACACAAAACTTTCCTACAGAACATCTGATATCAGGAAACGCTGCTTTGATTATTCACCTTCATTTAATTTGTCCCCTTCCTTTCTCCGCCCTCTCTGCCCTTCTCCCTCCTCCCAAACACTAATTTCCTTTGATATTAGAGAACAGCAAAGACAGTTAAGCAGGCAAATTGTGCTATCAGCCAAGCTTCTGCAATTCCATGAAGCTCTATAAATCTTCTGAAAAAAGAAAAAGGCAGATTGTGTGTGAAGGGCCAGCTACAGCTTCTGTGGGGGACTGTGCTGAACTTTGTCCTCAAAGGGAGGTGGCAGCTGTCACCTTCTGCAGCAGGGGAGCAGGCCTACTGGGAAAATATCAAGGTTATTAAAGATAAAATGCTTGGAAGTTGGGGTGCTAAATTCTTCTGTGGATTTTCAAGAGATTCTCTCGCTTTCAAGAGTGCTGGCAGTGCCTGAACTCAGCGTTTCTGTCAAAGCTGAGGCAGGTGGGCTCCACAGCATAGTTTGCCCTGCTTTGTGTGCCCAAACCCCTGCCCAAGCTGCAGGTTCAGATGAGAGCTAGTGTGTGCTGTCCCTTTTGTATGCCCAGGCAGGAAGGAGCCAGGGTGTGCTGTGATCTCAACATCCAAGGGACACTTCAGGTTGCACCATCCTCAGCACTGCGATGCAGCCTGAGAACAGCACTGCAGAGCTGATCATGGCATTCACAGTGCACCAGGGTGAGCCAATGCCTGCCAGCCACCCTTGGAAAGCCATGCTCCATTTATTCCTGCTCTTGTATAAATACTTAGGCATCTAGATTTAGGCTTCCATGGCAGGGGATTGCAGGGGAAAGGGGCACCTTTCAAAAAGAACAAAAGGTGTATTTTAATCAGTGGGCACAGCTTCAAGTATTAGGGCTCGGTGCATTTGTTCTGGGTGGCTCAAAATGTGGACAGCAGAGGGGGAATGGCAGAGTATTCTGCCATTCTTCCTGCTGTGTTCTAGCCCTGATTTTTCTTTAGTGAATTAAGAAGCTCTGGCCCAGCCACCTGAAACAATCAGGTCACTTTTCTTTTGCAGCAGCTCAGGGTATGCAATCCTAATCAGACACTCAACGAAGCAGACCTGTATTAGATGTTAAATGACAGCTGAGTGACAATAGTACTAAGAGTTAAGTGAAATTTTAAAATACCTCAAATGGAAAAATGGCACAATTAAAAGCCTCATCTGAGACGATTATTCCTTTTCTTCCTAGAATTATGGAAGACAGCTGGAAAGAATTTAAAGAGAACTTTGTTGCTGCAAGGAATGGATGCCAGAAACAGAAGGCAATCAGAATAGATCTTTATTTTCTGACAATAGCTGGGTTTGAAGCACTAGATGTATTAAATAGTTTCAACTCAAACAGTAAAACTCTGTTCTGAAACCATGTACCAGAAATCTGAAAGGTATTATATTTGTACAAAGATGGGAAGTCAGGGAGATCTGAGGGGGGTTTGCAAATGGTTTGAGGAGGCAATCCATGTTTTCCCCTACTTCTTGATGTCCTTCATGAAAAATCAGGCAGTAGTAAAGCTTCAAGGAAGAAAAAGACATCAGAGAACCAAAACTAATGGCTGGAAAGAGAAGGAGTTTTGTAGCCCATAAAACAACTTTTGGATCATGTACTAGAGATATTGATTTTATTTGGTTTGAGAGTTCAAACACACATCTATAGAGCAAAAACTGTTCTGCTACACTTTTTGTGTGCAACAGGTAGTCACAAAATTAGTGTCTCATTGCTGAGAAAAGGTTGGGCATTCTGTCAAGAAGGTTGAAAATGCTGTAAGAAAAGATACTGGAGAAAATGGAAAAGGCAGAGTCCACACAAAATAACCCCACCCATATGTAAAGCTATTTATACTGTGAAAAACAAACCAAAAATAAGCCAAGACAATCCCTTGCCTTTAGAAGAATAGCTGTGGTTCTTACAGATTCTGTTGTTTGGCAGGAATTTAATTTGGCAAAATGTATTCAGCATAAACCAGAAACACAAGAAGTGTTATTATCTCTTTGGGACCCAGTGGACAGTGCTGCAGTGGAAGATTAGTGGGCTATCAAAATGAAGTGTGTTCAGTTTCAGTTAAAGGCAGGAGCACAAGCCAGAAACGTGGGACACTGGAAAACAATTATAGGCAGTAAAAGCAAAGCAAAAGAAAAGTGTTTATAGCAGTGAGCATATACTCTTTTAAACAGAATGTGGTGTATACAACCAGGCAGGAAAGAAGTGTATTTTGTGGCATTAGGAAAAAAAAAAATTTAATTACTTGAGTATATTCAAGCAATATCCTCTTCTGGGAACAGAAAGCAAATAACACAGAGAATATGAAGTTGTTTCAAAGCGATGCAGGAGCTCCCACTGACAAAGTATCTTTTGTCTCTCTCATTAGAAAAGGTCTCTGAAGCCAGAGGCATCAGGAGGAGCTGGGTAAGACCTCTGCTGCTCTGTGACCAGAAGGGTTTGGAGCCAGCCTTACCCAGTGCTCACAGCACTCGTTGCACGTGAAGCCTCAGATGCTCTTCCCAAGTACATTCACATGCTCCCCGCTTGTGAGAAGCACAGGTTTGTTTGTCTATCACAAGCCAGGAGTGTGAAAATGTTGTAAATAGCACTCTGCCATCTTGCCCACGCAGGGCTCTCCCTTCTCTGGGCAAAGACCTCCCAGTGTTGCCTCCTTCCCTCGATCTGCTATGTTGCCATCACCTCCTGCTTGAGCGCAGCTCCCACGTGGGCCCCCCAAAGGCAGGCCCCCTGCTCAAACAGCCCTTGCAGTTACTGCAGGTGCTATGAGGCTTCAGCAAAGTCTCCTGGCTGCTTCTGAAGTGTCCAGAGTTGCCTGCCTTGGGCTGAATGAACAAAAACGTGACCCCTCCCCACTGGAATATAGTGAAGTTCTTCAGTGATACACGATGTGTTGACAGAAAGCTCGAAGTCAGCGCCAATTTGTCTTTATTCACAGACAAGGGTGGAAGACAAGACTCCCTGAATTGCTTAACAAAGCAGCTTTCTGCCCAAACTCCCCACCTGGCCATGCAAAGCTTTCTAGTAGGCAAGGGCTTAGAAATGCCAACAGTGAGGCTCCAGTAATAAGTGACAAATCAGTTGTTCTCACCTCTTTGAGCTGAACATAAGCACAGTCTTCATAACAAGTGTGGTTAACACTGGAGGTTGGTGTTGTGCACATCACAGGTGCTAAGAAAAAATGAACCTCCAGGTGTTCAAATAAAGCAAAAATCAGTGATCATGATCAACAGGAGTAAGAAAGGGTCATAGACTGACCTGAGAGAGGAGTAATAGCTGAAACTAGCCACAAGGTGTAGATGGTATTGTGATGGACAGGAGAAGCTTGCCACAACTTACTTATCTGTGACCAGGAATAAAAATTACTCCTTACAATAGTCTTACTATTTGAACACAAAACTGGATGCCTGCTGGCATAAATTACTGTTTTTCCCACAGGTAATGAAATTAATCTTACTCCTTTTTGATGACATCTTGTTGTCTAGTGAGTACAGAGATAAAGGTTTGGTGACTTTTTGTTCAGTAATTCATTTTATCTTTTCAAAACTACTCAAGAATTAACATTGAATTTGCTGGGCAGGGAATTAGAAGGAATTAGTGTTTTCCATTCTCACTCAGGATCATCCAGAAAAGAAAAATCCTTTTCTTACCCAAGGAGGCCTACCAGAACCATAAGGGAACCCTAGATGTGAGGGAGAGGCTCTATGAGACTAACCCACAAATACACTTCAGAAATTTCCTGTTTTGACTTTTATACTTTGCATGGGACAACTGAAACATTCACTAAGCCAAAACCTGGGGGTGAATTGCCTGGCACTAATCTGGGAAGTGGGATTACTGTAGTTATGTTGTGAACTGTGTTGTTTGTAGTCATGCACACTTAAGTGAACATGTTTGTTAAGGTTCATAGTCGTTCCCTTCCTCTGCTTTAGTTTTGGTTAAAGATGCCTAGAACAAGGAAAAATATTTTGGTTTGAATTGAACTTTTAATTTATTTTTTTTTAATTGAAAAAACTTGGTTTGGATCAGACAAAGGAAAGTATTTTTGTTCTGCATGCGGAAATGTTCAGCTGGGGGAAATTGTTCATGCAACCCTAATGCCAGCTCATTTTCACTGGGGGTGAAAAAAGAGACAACAGGATTTATTCATGTTCAATGATCCTTCTGTGACTGCAAGATCCTTAGCTAGTGGTGACTTGCCATGATCCAGGGTGTCAAACATATTTTAGGAGCCAGATGTGTTCCAGAGGCCAGCCATTTGTGGAGCAAGGACTCGGTGAGCAAGGACAGAGATCACAGAGACAAAGCTCACGTTTGAATTTCAGGCACTGCTCTAATTGCTTCCTCATGCCTGGCTCGCAGCCAGAACAGGCAGAGCTGTGCACAGGACGTTGCATGGGAAGAGCAGGGCTCTTTAGCCCTGAGACAGCTGCCTGTGGATGCAGCACTGCTGCCTCTGCATCCGCACGAGCCCGTCCGCGCAGCGCGGCGTTGGGCCGGCTGAACTCGCCCTGCCCTGGCAGCAGCTGAGGGCACCCTGCATTGCACCTGCCTGCATTGCACCTGCCTGCATTGCACCCTGCATTGCACCCTGCATTGCACCTGGCTGCATTGCACCTGGCTGCATTGCACCCTGCACTGCACCCTGCATTGCACCTGGCTGCAGATCCCCAAACACCCACAGGAAGTCAGCAGGCTGAACAAACGCTCTCTGCAGACCAGATCTCCGCGTTCAACAGACTCGTTACAATTAAAGGGAGGCTTGGTCTGTCTTTAGCTGTTGATTATTGCTCAACAGTCGTTTTAGACCTTCTTTTTTATATTATAAACAAAAAGGTGTAATTGTAGGAGTTGTAATTGAGGAGAGTCTTTCTCACAGAAGCACAGTGCTGGGGATGTGATTGAAAATGCATCTTCAGTCCCAACACTGAGGATGGAAGCGTTTGACTGTTTAGACAGTCGCTTTCTGTTCTGTCTCTCAAAGGTACCTGGAAATTATTTTAAATGCTTCATAGTACAAGTTGCAGAGCAGCTCACTGCACTTACACTGTCAGGGAGTTAATGTTTAAAAATCACTTATTTATTATTTTCTTTACTCTCTCTCAGAAGAAATACATTCTGTTTTATCTAAACAGAACTAGATCTGACTACTTTGCTTGGAAAAACTGCCTGTAATGTAGTTGAAGAGTTTGCTACTCACCTTTTCTCATTTTCAAAATGAAATAAAGAAGAATTAATTGCTCAGCTGCTACTCTGGCATCAAGAAAAACTAACTCATAGAAATTATTGTGACAGAGCTTAGAAACAGGCTGGGTGCCAGCAAGGAGACATAGGAAAGCTAAAAGCAGTATAATTTTGCTTTATGCAGTACTCTTATTGCTGCACTACTGCAGTACAGTGTGCTAGTTAGGGCCTGAGTGTCTCAAAGTTGTTTTTTCTTGCTCCTAAGGCTGTGAGAAGCTTTGGTGCATCTTAGATAAGGGTCAATGAATTTGATGCTTGTCATCTTCAAGCATTCTTCATCTCTCATGGGCTGGGAAAATTAATTTAGAAAAAATTGCATACTCAAATCTCACTAATGTCCCAATAAAGCCAGAATTTTCAACAAATCCATAGCAACTTTTAAAGGAAGAAAAGAGTCCCAGAGTACAACTAGGTCAAGGAGAATGGTAGGACAGTGGGTTTATTTAGACTACAAGTTTCAGTAGCTGAACTTGATTTAAGTCAGAGAAAAGTCAAGATGCTCTGGACATTTTGGAGATTAAAAAAAAATCTTACTGTCTCTGCCCACCTTGAAGAAAGCAGCACTTACAGCATCAAACTTGTCTGTTCTAGAGAAAGATGGAAAGACCAGGCCAGGGGGTCTGACAACCATAATTCATCTGTGCTGAGTGTGAGCAGAATACTACAGGAAAGGCTGCAGGTCTGACTTCCCCCAACCTGGAGTGGATAGAAACCTGATATTCAAACACAGAATTACTTCTTTTGTGTACTGGCATATGGAAAAAACTTGCAACTCTAAATGCAGCTGAAGGAATGACTTTTCACTGCAGCTCTATTCCAAGGCCCACGCTTCAGGGCTACTCCTCCCTTCAAAGAGATGCCTACTGGCAAACTCATGGCTGTTTTTACAGAGCAATCACTGAACATGCTGGGGAAAAAAACAGAGGCAGAGAAGTCTCCACTTCAGTCATAACCAATCAAAAACTGCCATCTCTGTATCATGTCTGGGGGCCATGTCCAGTGCTCATGGTGGGTCTTCTGAAGGGCAGGTGAGTTTAAAGGGAAGGAAAATTTGAGTGTTCTGCTATGGGTAATTTAAGGAAGGGCAACTTGTGTTCTGGAGACTTTCTGCTGGCAGCTGGTACCAGAGAAAGGCAAAAGGAAGCTGCTAGATCTGTTTCAAAAGATACCCCTGGGAAATATGATGGTTTCACTTATAACCCATTTTTTGTTTTGTTAAAGAGGCCAGCCTTGAATTTTACTGCAATGCACTGCAGGTAGCAAACCTCCAGTGTAGGAAATGTGAGCAACAAAATTAATTTCATTTTCAAAGAACAAAAAGATCTAGAAAACAAAATAAAGGTTACTTAAGTTTCCTATGACAGTAGTCATACCTTGCTTACAGTGTATCAAGAGAGTCAATTAAATCTGCAGGTTTTTTGGATGCACTCCTGATTCTCAGCCATTCTCTCTTTGAGGTTTTAACTGTGGTTTAACTGCTGTAGCTTTATCTGGAGCTAAGCAGCTTGCACCAATTTCAGGTGGCTGCTGCTTATTAAAAATTGAACTGTACTTTTTCTCTGTTCTTAAGGGATGTAGCTGAGGTTCTGAGATCACTTTTGTAAGGAAATACACATGGCACTTACTAGACTGGACAAGAAAGAGTGGCATTAGGGGCTGCATTTGCAAAGCTAGGATGACTTTAAATGACAGCAATGCTGGTTTTCCACCATTTTGTCAGCAGGAAAAACCTGACCAAAAAAGAAGTACACTTATTTGTACTGTTCTTGTTTCTAGCAATGAAATTAGGTACTCATCAGTAAGCTGCAACTCAGGCAAGAACTGTTCAGGCAGCCACAGACAATTCTACTGTTCATGAATCTAATCAAAATTGTGTCACTTGCTCCCTTCCTTCCCTCACAATTTGCCTGTTGCCTTCTCACAAAATAAAATTATGCTTTTCAAAGACTGATTTTTAAATCATGGCTCATAGCAAAATGAAGACCTCATAGGAGCCTCCAAGTGTTACAACAGTACAAGTTGTTATGTAAATAAATTACTTTTTTCATACTGGCTTTTTTCTTAGAGTTCTTGCTTTCCTACTGTAGTGGTAATCAGGAACAAAATGTATAGGAAAAACAAAAAGGTTTACCGGAGATCAGGATAGAAAAGCAAGACCAACAGCCAAATTTATAATAACCTGCCAAAATACAAGTTCTAACATTTTAAAATTTTAAAGTATTTTTAAATCTCCCTGTTTCTAGTAACATAAAAACACCTGTTCACAGTTCAGCTGTGGATATTCATAAGTCAGCTAAATTGCATCAAAACACCAGCACTTCTTTCAGCTAATGAGCTGGCTTCACACTGAAGCCTGTGAAAAGTATTCCTATATTTTGTTTTGCAAGGTTCAAGTGTACAGGTCATCATCTCCACCGAAAAGACAGTAACAAACAGTTTGGAGAAGACAATGTCTTGATTTAATCGAGCTTGTTGCCAAGTGAATGTGTATCTTGCAGGTTGATGCAGAGCTGTTTGCCTTCTAGATGCTGATAATGTAACTGGTAGTATATGAGACTGATGATCCAGTTTGCAATTAATATCAAGTGATGGCAACATATAAATTTGGGGTATAGAAGATACATGAGGAGAAGTACAATTAATGCAGATGACCTGTTAGGGCTCTGCCTTTTTAATTAATTTGTTAGGTTATTTATGTTGAATCCCTTCCTCTGGCTAGATTCTGTTCTATGCTTTTCTTGTGTGGTGAGGGCAGGAATCTGTATGTGATACAGTCAATTTGACAATAACAGAGATAAGCAAACAGTATATAGAACTGAGTGACAATTTTCTGCATTCAATTCAATTTATTGAGGGCTTTCTAATATGATAGAAAGATTATTTCTCTCTTCAGGATAAATGCAAGGAGACTGCAGTGCTATGTATAGTTAAGCTTTTCCCATTCTTTTGGTTCTTTAACTGGTTTTTACTGCAGCAGCTTTTGTGATGACTTATTGCGTTAACAGGAGTAAAAATGAACCTTTTTGTCATTGCAGCACCACCACCTCCACCCACAGTTTTTTCACAGACTTTTGGAAAGAAATTTACAGCCTGTTTTATATGCACAATTAATAGTAACACATTCTGCTATGTTTTTATAGTCAGAGGAAAGGAATAAAATTCAATAGGATTTTTTTCTTCTGTATACATTTCCTGTATGCATACCTAAAACCAATTTTACAGCCAAGCTAAGTCTTCAGTTTCATATCTTCAATTTCATGTCTTCATTATGAATGTAAACAGTTACTGAAATCTCGCTGAATACATAAAAAAATTTTAAATGCAATTCACTTTCCAATCACTGAGATTTTCTTCATCTGACTCCTCCTCATTTTTCATCTCTAAGGAAACAAGCATTCATTTTGCCATGAAAATAGGTTCTTGGTTTCTTGATAGTTGACTAGTTCCCACTATCCATACTTCTTTCAC
The DNA here is from genome assembly GCA_013398075.1 of Notiomystis cincta. Taxonomy (NCBI): domain Eukaryota; kingdom Metazoa; phylum Chordata; class Aves; order Passeriformes; family Notiomystidae; genus Notiomystis; species Notiomystis cincta. The sequence continues at coordinate 364,637 of VZRX01021426.1, forward strand.
CCCATGCCTTAATTTATTGTCCTAGCCATCTGCTGGTGACATCAGTGGTGATGTTCTAGGGGACCTTGATTGGAGGTGCAGGAGACAAGGCAGCAGGAGGCAGAGGTGGACTGTCCTAAAAGAAGATGAGTGATTTCCCAGTGAAGTAGAAGGAAGGAAAGCACAGAACATATTGGGGAGAAGTTGAACTGCTCCTACATAAAAAGATATTTTAAGCTCATGTCAGCTGTTAGAAATCCATATACAGAAAACTCAGTTTCAGGGACTGCTTCCATTATGCTAACACTATGCAAAACTGATCTCAAAAATATTAACAATAATTTATTCTCTGTAAACACAGGAATTTTCCTTTCAGGCATCCTGGCCTTAAATCCCCTTTCATGTTAGTTGGCTCTGATCCTTGATTCTATTTTCCAGTCCTGTGTTCCTCTCTCCCTATGACTGTCTGCTTCCAAAAAAGTTCCCCTGCTACACATCCTTCCCAAACCTGTCTTCATTATCTTTGGAAAATGCCCCCTGTGGTGTACTGGATGTCTCTAGAGGCTGAGTTTCATACTTCAGTGTATTGTTCTCTACTTTGTAATATGTAATGTAGTGATAAGCTTTTGAACACGAGAAGCTGGAAAGTGTAAAGGTGAAAGATGCCTATGAAGAAGCAAAGAGGTCTGTATGCAACCATTTTTTGCTGACATAGTTGAGGCACTCCAGGGACATGGTTTAGAGGTGGACTTGGCAATGTTAGGGAAATGTCTGGACTTGATCTAAGAGGTCTTTTCCAATCTGAACTGTTCTATGACTCTATGTGGAACTTCAACACCGTGAGGCAGAAATTTCAAGAATTTCTGCAGGTGCAAAGTGCATCTGCACTTGTGAATAACTGCCTGAATCAAACAAAGCCTCTTCCAAAATCCCTGTTTATTTATATCATTTCTTCTCCTTTAGACTGGACTTTACTTTTAAATAGCTATCATAATATATGGGGTAGGACCTGCTTTTCTATCTATACTAATAGTTCATTAATCAATAACTTTTAAAACAGACTTATTTTTATAAACTTCAAGAAGCTGAAGAGCCTGTGTTAAGCAGGATATATGTCCTGTTCAAGCTGTGCAAGTTTTAAACAGCATACATTTGCTCCAGGCACCACTGACAGCATTGTTAACCACCAGTGGCCTTTCATCTGCAGAGCTTCTGGCAGAACAGTTTGATGATATTGTGGGAGTGGAAGAGTTCTGCTCCACCTTCACCAAACACTAGGATGAGAGAAATACAGAAATGATAAATGGCATAGTGAATGTTCATACACAAGTCACTCTGATTGTTAGGAGGATATCTTTTCATCCATTTTAAGTTGTAAGAGGAGGAAGAAGGGCAAGGTAGTTGCAAATTGCAACTATTTGACTGGTATTGGTGTGTAATGAACTAGTTGGCCCAAGTGCCAATGTTTGTAAAATGCTTAAGATGGGAAATGATTGCCTGTGTAGCCACAAGAAATTCAGATGATGAGACACAGATATTTAACAGACACAAGAAAATTGACTCTTTCTCTCCTCTAAAACAAGGGCTTGGGAGGAGTAGGATGTTTCCCCTGCAGTATGTAGTAATATCACCAGTGCCACCACTGCAACTATAGCTGATCCTCCTTTGTGTTGTTAGAGCAAGAAGACAGACCCTTCAGTAACCACTCACAGGCTTCTCTGATCATCTTTAAAACAAAAAGAGGACCTATTTAGTACACTTGATCATCTAAAGGGCATCTTTCATGCTTAGAAAAAAATTATTCTAACAAATATAGAATATTTGTAATGCTTTTCCATAGCTGTTATTGAAAAGCTAAGTTTTAAGATGGGCTGTCTTTTATCCAGTTGACAGTTTTATTGCTGTTGATAGTGCTTTTAATTAACGCCATGTGTTTTATCATATCCTTTGTGTTAATGCCCTTAAGAATTAAATTAAATGAGCTGCATTGTACTACTGTGTAACAGGCTATGAAAGGGCTAGACATATCTGGAGTGGGAGAAGACAATATGTAATCACACCCAGGAAATTCATACCTGGTATGGAAGCTTCATCATGTGTCAGGTAAGTATATCTGAAGTCATGCAGAGACAGGACAGATATCTCTTAACTCTGTTGAAATGGTAGGCCAAGTCTTCACTTGAAATGTGGGGGTATTGACCCAGTGAAGCAGTCAATTTGTGTCTGTTTTCATAAAGTGAAATTCAAGTTAACTGCCCCCTGGAGTTGATTTTTAAAAGTAGAAACAGAAATTGATAACAGGTTTCTCTGCTTCTGTCCTGGCTGATAACACACACAACTGGTATCCAAGCATGTAGTATTTGAGATGTTTATCTTCCTTTAAAGAAAAGGCTTAAAATCTACAGCAAGACACCAGTTGTTTAAATAGATCAGGTTTATCAGTGCACTGCTGACAGCAGTTGAACAGTGAAATAAGGTGCTTCTTTTTATATACTAGAATAAAAGCAACTTGCTTAAGGGAGGATGATGAGAAAGAATGTACAATTGAGGCAATGGTAAATAACCCTTGAGTATGTCAGGACAAGGACCCTTCCAACCCAGACCATTGTATGACTCCACACTGCTAACACCTGTTATTAGCAAAGGCTATTTCTGTTCTACAGTCTACGAAAGGCATAAATTCTCAGAGTAGGTGATTCTGTCCTGGTAACAGATTGACAGCCACCCAGGGTAGACAGGGAGTAACTGTGATTGACATATAACTGGAAGCTGTAGAGTTTTGAGTGACATAAATGTGTATGATCTTACAGGACTGCAGTGTGGGTGAATTAACAGACACAGACATGTAGAAGTGGAAAGCATTTCTTGATGATGCACAGGATGCAAGTTTGAACACAAAGCTCTTCAGGAAGTGCCCTGAAATTCATGCTTGTCTTGCCTTTGTTTATCTTTCTTCAAGACAATATAACAACAAGAAGAAAAGCTGACAAAAAAACCAAAAAAGAATGGCCCACATCCTTGTCTGCTCTTTTTTGTCACAACAAAGAAAGAGCATATCAGAGAAGTCCAAATTCTTTCACGCTGCTCTCACACTGGCACAACTTTAAAGACTTGATAGTTTAATTCATGTAAGCATCTAAATGTTTGGCTGATCTCTGTCTCTCTCCTTCCTCTTAGTCTTGAAAAAGTAGGCCAGAATTACTGGGGGAAGAGGGGGATTCATTCCAGCATTTCTGTGCTTTGTTTCACACTGAAAAGAAAACAAAGAACTTCAAAATAAAAAATGAGTGGAAAACCTGACAAATCATTCTTGAGTCTCTGAAATTATTTGGTTAGGTTTCATTCCAAATTAAGACAATGGCTTGCTATTTTGTTTTGTTTCTAAATGAGAATCAGGCTACACTTGATAGACATATTATTCCAATAGTCATGCTTGATCCTGTCAGGATCTGCTGAAAGAAAAAAAAACAACAAAGGAGACTGCAACTTTTATGAAAAGTCTGTCTTAGTGCAGAGTAGTTGTAGTTAAAACAATCAAAAGAGCTGATATAATTACAAAATTATAGGTAGTAGATATTTTTAGTTAATATTTTGCCCAATGTCTAAATTTTTCATTTGCTGCACATTAGTAGCTGCTTAATTCTAGATTTTAAGTCCAAACTTCTGATTTTTCCCTCTAACCTGATGAATTCTTTGAAGTCAGTAAAAGAATTCTTAGAGATTTTTAATAATGTAGAAGCTGCAAAGCCACTACAAAAGTAAACAAGGACGATCAATACCAGTGATAGCTCCCATGTTCAGAAGGCCATCTTCCTGCAATTTCAGTTCTTCTCCCCACAGTCTTGTCAAGGAGTGAATGGTTGCCAGGAGCTGTGGAGTACACTCTCATCCATGAAGTAGCATTGCCTTCATTCAGACTGATGCACTGGGCAGGAATTGATCTGTTTGAGTTCAGCACTGTAGTTTGTTTTGCTTAAACTTGGATGTGTCTATGGAAAGTCTCTTTTTGGAGTTGCCTGGTCCATACTTATATTTCTTTCTCATTCCAAAACTTTCCTAGCATTATTTCTGTTCTGCCTGCAGCCTTCCTATTTGTCCACTACATCTTGTCTCATCCCCAAGAGGCTTGAGAAGAATTCAGTTTCCTGTACACATCTGCTCCCTCTAAATCTAGGTGGCACATCAAGTGTGTTCTGAGATATCTGCTGTCAATAAAATAGCTATGAGCCTGTAAATACTAATTCCACATCTGTGGCAAAACAGCCTTCTCTTCTGCTCTTGTATTCCAGTTCAGTGTGGAGACCATTTTCAGAATTCTTAAGGAGATATTTTAGCATTTACACAAAATAGAAAGGAGAATGAGTGTTAGATTCACATGAGAAAAATTTGAGCACTGGCCATGATCAACAGAGAGACTCTCTAGCCATTTACTTTTGAAGGTTCCAGCAAGAAAGCAAAGGTATGTTCCAGACAGTCAGGAAAAGGGCTGATCTGCTTCAAAATTCAGCATCTGCATGGGTGATGTTGTAGGTCCAGCATTGTGTGGTTGAAATGCATTCCTTCGAAGCTTAATGTTTAGGCTGAAATATTAAATATTTGTTTGGTGTGTCCTTTTTTTTTTATGTCTTTCTTTCTCAACTTGTCTTCTGAGACCTGCACTGGTGAAGTGAGGGATTTTATACTAAATTAATAAGCATCTCTGTAATATTTCAAAATGTGTATTTCATGGCTTGGTGTTGGTAGTTTAAAAACATGATTTTGCTCACTTAAGCTCTGCATTACTTGTAGATCACTTCTTCAGTAAAATATGCTTCAGACTTCTTTTCATTCATTAAGCATCAAGAAAAATTTAAACCTGGTTACAGAAGTAAAAACAGCTAATTAGTCACCCTACCTGGTATATATATTTAAAGACAAAATGTTGTGTAAATAATTTGTCCAAAATGTTCTTTCTGTTGCTTCCTGTTGTAAAAATCTCTTGACACCGTTCCTACCATGGTTTCTTTTTCCTCTCTAATCTTCCACCTTTCATCTTCTTCACAATTTTTAGTCTAACAATAAATGGTGTTAGTCTCCAGTTGTTCATGTTACAAAACATCAGCACAGTGTTGCACAGAGACGAAAAAGTCAAAGGGAATGTTAAGAGTTACTAAGAAAAGAAAAGAATAGAACAGAAACCATCATTATACTACTGTACAAATTCCTGGTGCATTTTCAACCTCGACTATTGCAAAGAACTAGAAAGAGTACAGAGAAGGAGAGCAAGTGTTATTTAAGGTACAGAGTGGTTTATATGTGAGGAAGTACTAAATGGTTTCATTAACTTGGCAAAAAAAAAAAAGGCAGGAGATGTTATCCGGATCTATAGAAGACATGTGGAGCACAGAAAGTGAATAGGAAATGACTACTCATTATTTCTTGCAACATAGGAAGTAAAGAACACCCAATGAATTTATAAACTATAATAAATTTGCTTTAATAAGAACTCAAAACAGCACCTTTCCCCACAGCACATAACTGAAACTCAGCACCACAAGGTTTTGAGGAGGCCAAGATCAGAATGGGTGTCAAAACCAGCCTGAACAAATTCAGAGAAATACATTTGTGGCTACTGAACATGATGCTCTACATTCACCCCTTATGTCAGTTCTTCAAAGCTATGATATGCTTGAAGCTACAAGATTATTTCAGGAAAAGATCAATCAGAATTTATCCTGCTTTTTGTAGTCCTTCTCAAAATAGGACTTACGTTCTTCTCCTGCTGAGCAGAGGATACTGAACTAGGGGAACCTTTGGTCTAATTTTGTGCCATTATTCTTATATTGTCTGAATGATGTCAGTTTGACAGTATGCTCAGAAACCTGTTCCTACATTGAAGTGTAGTGAGTGATTTATCTCCTGGAGATTTGGGCTTCATCTTCCTTGACATCATTTGATCTGTCCAGAGCAGACATGTTGGTCTTGAGCAATGTAGGAACTACTGGTCCCTGGAAAAGTTTTGTCTGTGTGAAATTTGGAAAAAAGATGGCTATATTTCTAAAAACTAACAAGGAAATGGAAAGAGATGTAACCCTGACTAATCTGGGAGATGTTTTTCTAACTGACCTTTATTAATGGTAGTTTCCTGCTGTGGTTATTTTCATACATTTATTGAGCAGAGCTCTTTTCCTCACTCTGGTTATGTCTTATAAAATTCCACAGTATAGAACTCTCACTCATGCTGGCCAGGGTAAAGCATTGGTGTGCTGTAATTTAACTACAAGCAAGGTGGTTTAAATAGTGGTTATGGTTTGTCTTTAATCAGCAGGTTTATGATAGGCATTTTCGTTCTGTAGTAACTTTCAGTTTTTCTTTTACACCTCTCTTTTCCTACTGCAGCAGTAATTGCTCATGAGCTCTTTAGTGGTCACAGGACCATGCAGCTCCCCAGAGGGTTAGGCAGGGATCTGCTAAAATAAGTCGTATTTGGGGCAGGAGAGAGCAAAATAAATAAGAGCCTGTATTTCCAAAGGCTGATTTACGCCAATAGGGAGATCCTCGTACAGGATGAAGCAGCGCTGTGTTAATCTCAACAGAGCTACTTTGTTTGATGGGGGTTAAAAATCTGGACCCACATGTGCAAGATTCTCCCCTTAAGTGGATACAATAATCAGCACTGTGCCTGGGAAGGATTTTGCTTGTGTCTCCTCCTCTCTTTATGGCTCAGCAACCCTACAGCTGCCCTGTTTATCCCGCTGCTTTTCTGGAAGTTTCACCTTGCTCACATGGCAAGCTGTCCTTGTGGCTGCAGGTCGCCAGTTGCACAAGTTTTGATACCACAGGCTTGGTGGCAGTAAAAGCACAGCAGCACTGGCTCTGCTGCAGCCTTACTGCTGTCATCCTGTGGCATTTGTTGCTGAGACTCATGAGTTTGAAGGCTAAATTTTGGAAGAAAACATTTTGTCAAGTTGACTGAAGGCAATACTTTGCACCTTTGGTATGAGACATGGCAGATACCAAACCTTGCATCCTGAGGTGACTGATGCATTTTATGTCATCAGCTGAAGACACTTCAGCAGGAGCTGCAACACTTGCATCTTTCTTTCCCTGAAACGAACCCAAGGTTCTGTGAGGGATGGTCTGTGCCACATACTGCAGCTGGAAACTGGAATGAAATACATGGATTAGCTTCCACCTAGTTGACTCCCTGCATGCTACTCCATCCCCTTTAACTGACAGGACCAAAAGCAGTGGGCACAAACTGAAATACAGGAGGCTCCATCTGAGCTTCAGAAAACACTCTTTCACTGTGAGCATGACCAAGCTGACACACATTGCCCAGGAAGGTTGTGGAGTCTTCCCCCTTGGAGACATTCAAAAGCCATCTGGACATAATCCTGGGCACTCAGCTCTGGGTGGCCCTGCTTGAGCACAGGTTTGAACCAGATGGTCCTCCAGAGGTCACTTCCAAACTCTGCCATTTGTGATTCTGTGGCAGAGCCCCATCTAACATGGAGGTTGATATTTAGTTTACCAGCAAGTAAACAACCAGTTTGCTGCTGACAGCATTTCACACGTGGCTCTGAGCCACACCAGGAGGGACTGTCAGGATACATTAGAAGAGGCTGCTCTAGGCACGGCCCACACTCATCTCTGAAATGGGATCAGACTCTCCTTACAGGAAGAACTTCTGCATTTGGTTCCAGATGGAGCTTGGCAGCCTGCAAGCAGGTTAGGCAGCTGGGGAACTTGGCCCAGAATGCAAAACTGGGAATGAAACTACCTGAAAGTGTTCAAACACATAAGAAACTCTTTATGTTG
>VZRX01021426.1:372483-450367 GCA_013398075.1 Notiomystis cincta
CTCTTTCACTGTGAGCATGACCAAGCTGACACACATTGCCCAGGAAGGTTGTGGAGTCTTCCCCCTTGGAGACATTCAAAAGCCATCTGGACATAATCCTGGGCACTCAGCTCTGGGTGGCCCTGCTTGAGCACAGGTTTGAACCAGATGGTCCTCCAGAGGTCACTTCCAAACTCTGCCATTTGTGATTCTGTGGCAGAGCCCCATCTAACATGGAGGTTGATATTTAGTTTACCAGCAAGTAAACAACCAGTTTGCTGCTGACAGCATTTCACACGTGGCTCTGAGCCACACCAGGAGGGACTGTCAGGATACATTAGAAGAGGCTGCTCTAGGCACGGCCCACACTCATCTCTGAAATGGGATCAGACTCTCCTTACAGGAAGAACTTCTGCATTTGGTTCCAGATGGAGCTTGGCAGCCTGCAAGCAGGTTAGGCAGCTGGGGAACTTGGCCCAGAATGCAAAACTGGGAATGAAACTACCTGAAAGTGTTCAAACACATAAGAAACTCTTTATGTTGCCTTGCAGTAGTGCTGCCATCAATAAGAACTAGGTCCCTAACCTCAGGAAGAGTACCACTTAATGTCATTTTTGTCAAAAAGCCAGCATTTCCCTGCCGCTATCACATTGTGAGAAATCATAGCAATTTCCTATTTTTAGAACAGAAGTGCAAAACATCAGATATCATTGTGCAGTAGTGTGCCTGAATAACTGCTATATTTTTAGGGGACTTAGTATCTCACAGTGATATTTAATTAGACAGTGAGTTGAAACAGTAAAGTATTTTCTAAATGCTAAATATTAGTATTCCAAAGCATGAAAAACTAGAAAAAGGAAATCCCTGCTTTCCTAAATTCCTGCAGCCTATGCATGGAAATCAAGATGGACTGAAGCAGATTTTATCACAAACCACTTAAAAAGAGAGATGGGAAAGCTTTGCCTGTGCTGACTGAGCAACCATAGAGATGAAACTTCTACAAAATCCCCTTTTCTAATCAGTCTGCACGTCTTCCTCCAGCACTACAGATCATGTACGAGTCCTTGCACAGCACATGTGGGCATCACTAATAAGATTTACTCTTTATCCATGCCAAGTTTCATCATCCACTGAGAAGGCAGCTTGCTGAGCAGAGGGAAGAGTTAGATTGTGTTGGATGCTGCTGATACTAATGAGAAACTTGGCAAGAATGTGGTGGAATATTGCTATAATAGAATAACGTTCTTAAAACAAACAAAAAAATTAATTTCCAAATCTCTTTGAAATGCAGGAGGCACAATTTATAGGAAATTATTTGTATTCAAGATGGTGGCAAATCAGTTACATTAGGTTTTATAAAGCCTACTGAAATGATCATCACAGGCAGATAGGAATAATACAGAGATGAATTTGCCCTCCATTTCCTCATATGATGCTGTAAAATATTTGGGGGCATATTCCTCCCTCCTGAGTGCAAAAGAAATTACAAGCCTTGGCTGGAGAATATGTCCTCAGAGCCACAGAGCGTAGAGCTATAAACAGTTACAATTTGTTTAAAAATGCTTCTCTCAGGACAGATAAAAATCTTTTGGGTTTGAATTTTCTTCCCTTTTTTTTTAAATTCCTCTCTTCTCCTGCTGCTCTGCAAGTCAGTGGCTGAAAAATCTCATTTACTCAACATCTGAATTCAGATCCAGCCATGGTCTCTATGCTCTACTGTAAAAACTCTAAGGAATGAGTAGATGTTTGATAATTTCATAGCTTTTTTTTTTTCAGTTTGCTAGTTTCAATATAGGTCATACCAGTGTCCTTCCCTATTTTTGACATTAAGGGAGGAACACGTTTGCCTTACCTGATGACTGCTGGTTCTTCAATGCTTTGAAGTCTTTCAGCACTCTGTTATTATGCACATACCTTGAGTAACATGGATGATATATTTATGTGTAAAACATCTTCTAAATTGAACATTTTAACTACCTAGGTGAAATATTTCTCACACATTACAGATGTGAGACAGTCATAACTAGATACTAATTAACTAGTTTAAAAATAGTCTTGTGCAGAAACTAGAATCCAGGCATCCAATGCAGCATGAAGAGGATAAAGAGTTTTTCCCTAGAATACCCACGCAGTTTTATAGCTGTATATTATTATGCATTCATTCACTATTATTAAATGTAATTCTGAAAATTAGAGAGCATTTTACTTTCTAGAGGGCTTTAGTTCTGCTGACTGGTAACCAGATGCCAGATTAGTCAACATGCCTAATCCCTTGTTTATTTTGCTGAGTCAAATTGTGATATTTTACTCATATTAGGTAGCACCTGGTCAATTTAATCAGGATTACCCATGATGTAAGACAGTACTAAACTTGAGTGAGTACAGTTCATAATTAGTGTCTCACTGAGATCTAAGAGTACAATTTTACAGTGTGAAAGAAAATGAACTCTAGCCCAAGAAACCACAATGTCTCAGTAAAACCTGTACTGGAGTATTCCGAGCTGCACATCATTCTTTGCAGTTCTAACAGAGCAACAGAGGACTTGGATAAAATGTTAATGCTCAGACTACAGAGTTTTATCTCCAACATAATTTTTAAATGGTAATTTTGTACCAGTTTTACAATACATGTTTGACTGCTGACAGGGGAAGTCAGGCAGGAAACTACCTTGGTCCCTCATATTCAGTATTATGGTAGTCACTCATGAAGATGTCATTAAGATTTTGTTCTTACTGTATTTATACCAGAGGGAACAGATAACAAATGAAATCAACTATTTTCATTTCAGCTGTTTGGGTCCCACAACTTTTCCCCTGAGAAACAACCTTATTGACTGCTAATACCATTGGCTTGTTATTTTTTAGTTAATTACTTGGAAGGTGGGGAATAGAATGATGATTAAATAAATCTGTTAGATATCCATCAGCTCTTCCCTTCTAAGTAAGTCAGTGTTACTTATAAAATAGGCCTCTGATGATTTCACATTTTCGGAGAACTTGTCTGGCTTGGGCTACTGCTGCTTTTGCCTAGGTGCTGGAGAAAACTGATTTTGATATGACATGGATGCTGCCTTGGAAAATGTTCTGCTGAGAAATATTTTTTTAATTACTTGAGGGGGAAGGGGTGATATTTTTTACACAGATGTTAAATTTCCTGGAATTAATCGGGTAGAAAAATGCCTTTGAGGCATCATTCGGTCCATTAACTGCAATGCCAACAGCCAGTGGCTGGAGTTGAATACTAACAGATTTTATAACTCTTTACAGTAATAGACAAAGCCAGACAGATTCACAGCTCAGCCTGGCCCTCCTGTTCTTACCTGCTGCCTTCTGTATTTATATCCCCAGTGTCTGCAACCTGCTTCCTTTTTGAACAGGGAGATGTGAATATAAGAAGCTGTGTTGGTTTGCTCACTTGTGTAAAACTTATACACTCAGCAAACCAGGATCAGGCCCTCCTCCTCCACTTCTAGGTACTACTTTAAAATTAATGCTATTGCAGCATTATGTCAGACACATGTGCTTCAAATACATGAAGAAAAACAGGAGAGTAGGGAACAGCTGAAAAACTAATTTTAAGGATGAAATTTCCTGAGATAAATCTTTATTCATAAGACAAATGTGAAAAAAAAAATACCAAAGGAAAATGAAAAGATGGTGGTATTTAGTGTATGCATGTTCTTTTGCTGGCTACGTGAAAGCTTTTAATAGTTTTTTTCCATGCAGACAGTGTTCTGAATCAGAGTGTCTTTCCTAGGGAAGACAGGAAGTCCTTGTATACTTTGCACTGCAGAACTGAGTTCAGCAGAGAGGTGTGTACAGCAGTGGGCACTGCTAGGCTGGCATTGGTTGTACGTGCACCTATTTTGGATTCTTATCTCTGTGTTTCACTTAGGCTCTTAGGACCGTGCCTTGTTCATTCTAAGACAGGATCTCCAAGCCAAACTTTGCTGCACTGGGTTATGATAATTTAGTATGCAGACTGCACTCTGAGTTTCTATTACACCAACATCCACAGAAGATGCTGACTTTGGAATCAATTATGCATGAGGCATAAACCCCAAAATACTTATTACTTTGAGTGGCTAATAATCCCAAATTAAACAAATAAGAGATTAACTTTAGGACCCTGATAACATCACATTATACACAATTAAAAGTTCCTCCCTCTAGTTTCTATAGAACTCATGCTATTTCTTCTCCAAGGCTTCCCATGGTGGCTGCTCAGATATGATAATGAAGGGACCAGATAGCTAACTATTTAATAGCTTGTTTATCTGTTTACTATGTGGTATCCCTGCAGCAGTCTTATTTCTTTGCTTGAAGTCTTTTATATGCATACATTTATAAGACACATGGGAATGCGAGGACAAAAAGCAGCAAATAAATATGTTTGGAAAGCTTATGTTGTACTAAAGTGGCAAAGGGTAAGGAGCTCCAAAAAGGAGAAGGGAAGAAAATGGGCTCCACCTTAGGAAAGGAATGTGAGAGATGGTGAGTGAAAAAAGAACAGCCATCCAGCTGGGATTTATTAAGTGGAAAGCTTTGGGCTTTTTTAACAAAAGCTGTGGAAGAGCAGAAATCAAAGATCACTCTTTATTTACCAGCTTTTTTGAAGTACCTCTTCACTAATATCAGAGTATCTCACAAAGACTAATCAACTGATCTTCAGAATATCCTTATGAGTTTGAGAGATTTAAGCCTTGTTTTATCATTGGCGGAATAAAGAGATTATTTATCTAAGACTGCACAGGAAATCTCTGATAGAAAAAATAAAGCAGGTCTGCGTTCAGGGCAGTGACTCAACCATAAAACCAGCCAATCTTCTTTGAGGTTTACAAGGCACTAAGAGAGGGCTGTTGGTCTAATTCATAGCCAAAGCAGAGAAGCTGATGAGAGACTCCCCCCAAGTATAGATGGAGAGGATTATATCATTCTGGTTGTCACGAAAAAATCTGCCTTTTTTCTTGTGTTTTGATTAAAGGCAATGCCATAAATGGATTTTCAGCTAACCCATGCTGGGCATCTCTGATGGTAGTCAGTCTTAAAAGGCCAAGAACCTTCTAATGAAATCTGAGACTGTTTTGAGCTTTGTCTTCATGTGGTCATTTTATGAAAAGTTAGAAAACTTGTGTGCGGTGAAGATGATAACACCCATGTTACAGGAAGTTATAGCCTTTTAGATTGATAAACTACAGATGTAGCTAACAGACAAAAGGGAAAAAAATGTCCTATTTATTGTTCCAGTCGGAGTTTAAAGCAGAACTACGAATACTTGAAAATAGGACAAAAATCATGTTATTTAAATAAAATTCCCCATTCTCCCATTTTGTGTTTTCCTTCAGCTTTTAGCCATACATTGCTAAGGTTGTATACAAGCATTGTCTCTGTTAAAACTTTCAATCATTGGGATTGCTGGGTGAGCTGACCACATTTTGTGCAGAGCTCTGAAGGAGAGAGTTGTCCTGCACTGTGATCTGAGCATATGAGGGCTATGAGTAAGATACACATATTCTTTAAGGCATTGTGGAGCACACACTGGAGGCTCTCTGATTCTTCACTTTCTTAGTTTTTGAATATTATTGTTTTTCCCCAGTTAACTGCAAACAGAATTCAGTGTGGGGGAAAAAAAAATCTCATCATTTCTAAGATTATGGCAATTCCCAGGCCAAGTCCATTTGAATTTATTACACTATGGAACTACTGAAATGCAAGAACAATAAGAAAAAAAGGACATAAGATGTTAGGTATTTTTTTATATCAGGATGATTTAATCTCCCATAGAAAATGCACTTTTGAGGTTTCTTCTGTTAGGAGCTACACAGTGTCCCAAATACTTGAGATATAGATCAGCTGAAACTACTTGTGCGAGTATGCTTGTTTTCTGAAAGAGGGAGAAGGTTGCAGTTCATGTCTGGTGAGAAGAAAAAAGCAACTTGGAGAGGCAGAATGCATAAAAGCTGCAGATTATAGTGGTTTTCTCTGCCTTGGTTTAAAAAAAGGGAAAAAAAGAACAAAAAAAAGACTAATAACGAATAGCATTTTGAGCGTTAGCTAATTTTTTATCAGCCAACAAATAAATTGTGCTGAAACATGAGACTCTTAGTCCCATGGTGATGAGATCCCACAGTACATATGGTATGGAAACATTAAGCGGTGTGCGAGGACCTCACGACGCCTAAACACAGCACGCCGGCCAACTGGTGACCATACGCTCCAGCTGCCATCAACACGGAGCTGCCTCCTGCTTTCCTGCACCTGCATCTGCTACACAGATAAATCTTACATCTCACTGCAGAGGAAAGCCCAGCAGGGACTTGATACACTTCTCTTTGCAAGAGATGCAGCGAGTACACCATGCATCCCCCACCAATAAAAGCAGATATAATCTTCCCTTTGAAATGAGTTTGTCACATCACAAAAGATTTGCTTTCACCCTGTCCAAAGATTGCAGCACTTCTGTTTTTCTCTTGATGAAACTAGACAATATTACAGCCTTTATGTTACACTGACTGCATCTAAAATACAGAAATATTTAGGACTGATGGGTTAGGCTCAAAAGTGCAGCAACAGACTAAATGCTGTACACAGTGACTTTGGTTGGTTTGGACGGTATGTCAACTTGAATAGTCACATCCTGTAACTTTGTATTCAATATCTGGCATTTCAGTCTTAGAAAATCAAGGCAAAAATTCTGAGGGTATTTTTTTTTTTTCTGATATTAAACACTGGATTGTTTCCTGAAGTTTCCTACTGCAACTTCAGCTCAAGTGAAATTTACAGCATTTTAGGAGATTATCCAAACAAAACTAACTCCTGCTAATACTCAGTATTCACAAGCTTCTCCTTCTTCCATTTTACAGTTTAAATGTTACATAGAATTATTTACTCATTAGTAAATAGCCTTGATATTTTTTAGACTTCTGTAGTATTCATTATATGCAAAAGCTGCACAAAAACTAACTGAAAATACGCTACAAGTGGTCAGTTTCTCTTTGTTCTGTGGCACAGAGCCATACTGATTTAGCTAACACAGCATCTTATTCCCATGTTATTCCACAGTGAATATCATGTGACATTTTAATCTGAAAATAGTGATCTACCTGGAGAGTGGATGACTTTATTGAATCCTGCCTAGAACCCAAAGAATTAATTTCTCCTTTTACCAATATATCCTGTGTAGTTTGTGTGAATACCAAGAGTCTAAATTGTATAAGACATCTGTAGCTAGAATCAAGCATAAAGCAAGCTGTTTTACAAATCTGCTGTAACCACTCTATTGATCTTTACCCTTTTCAGAGCATTTAATACAGTTTCTACAGCATGTCTGTTCTAGTACTTTTCAGTCCCAGTGCTACTGCACAGTTTGAACAAGAGTCCATTACTCCAATTACTTGTTATTCCCTGCTGATGCTCTTCCTAGTTCTGCACAGGCACCTTGGTCTTGACTTTGTCTTCCTGGTTGTGGGATCCCACAGGACTTTCTGTCAAGCTATTTTAAGACTAACCATCAATAGGCCCTGCTATCCCAGTTTTTAATTAAATCTTTCAGTCAAACCAAGCTTTATCAAATAGGAACTAAGACAACAGAAAACCAGGTTGAGACAGAAAAATATCTGCTAGATTTAAACACCCACAATACAACCCTATTTGTGACAAAGGAATACTATAACAGATCCACTACTTTATTCCTAAAGACTTCCATTTCCCCCTTTTCCTAAAGCCATTGACCTATCATTTTTAATTTTTGCATTACATGGATTTTTAACCTTTATTTTAACAAGTACCACTTTTCTTGGCATGGAAAGCTTTTTCATTTTAAATCAACTAAAAATTTTAGCAAACATACTTTCAAAATATAAGCTTGAGTTGTTTAGGCTGAAGTTTGTAGAGAGAAAGTCTGGTAGGAGCAAAAAGAAATTAAATGTTGGTGAGCAGCCTTTGATAGTAGATCTCTTAGGGAACAGCATAATGTAAGAGATACAACATCTAATTATGTTTTAGTTATCTTGATGCCTGTTTATCTTATTACTACTTCTGATACTGTCAGAAACCACTGGAAAGGGAAGATAAGGCAGATTTTTCGTGGGTTTGGCATGCTGAGCCAAGACATTAACATATGCTATAAAATGCCTCAAGAGACAGGTTGCAGACACTGAAAGACCTCTGTTTCCCTCCTCTCTTGGAACTGTAAATCTGAAAATTCAGTACTAAGATCTCCTTCCTTCTGTAACTTTAGTTTTCCCCTTTGATTCCTGGTTTTTGTTGTTAAGCCTTACAAGCCCTGAATCTGACATCATTCTAATTAATTCTGGTCTGGAGTGAGGTAAATACAGTGACAAGATGGACAAATATAATGAGCTGGTAACTCTGGTGCTTCCTTCTGTCACTGATGAGTAGAGCTCTCAAATTCCTTTTCAGAGGGATTTTGAAGTTGAGATATTTTAGTTCACAAATAGCATGGAGTAAGACTGCATGTATTGTCAGTTAACAAAATTCAGGTGAAGGGCAATAGCAATTTCAGACAGTGGCAGCATCCTAGAATTGAGTGACCAAATGCTAGTTGTTTTTTTCTGACTTGTTCTGAAACCACATTAAACCACATATTACTTTCAAATTAAGCAGTGGAGGTGGAAGCACATGCCTTCTTTTGCTGAGAGACGGGAAAAAAGGAATTTAAATGCAAATTCTTATGGTACAGTTAGAGTTTTCCTTAGTTTAATCTCATAGCCCCCAGATTTTTTTTGTATACACTCACTAAACAGCCTTGAATTTATCTCAGCAGTATAAATCAAGAAAATCATTATGTGCAGCTGTACTGCAGAAGCATCACAATGCAATTATTTCATTGCACAGAGCAGATGCATGCTGCTGACATGTCAGAGCCAATAGGAGCTGCATGGAATTTGTATCAGCAGGAATTCACTTTCACATGCATCACTTGAGGACAGGAATGTACAATGTGACAGGCCCATCACTACCCATAATTCATCTAATTTACTATGGCAAGGAGGATACTTGATTGTGTCTGAAAGTCAACAGGTCAGTGGCTTCATGTAGCAGCTCATGCTGTTCCCAGCAGTGCTATGTTCTTTCTAGTAATTTAATCTTGTATTCAAAGTTCAGTTCCTGTGGCTTACTTCCTCCTTCTCATTTTCTTCCCCTTCCACTTAAAAATATAATGTTCCATTTCAGCAAAATTAACTGCAATTTCATGGATCACTACAGCAGGAATAAGTTCTATACATAATACTGTAATCCATCTATTTGTTCCCCAGAATGCAAATGGACTTGATAAGCAATTCCACGTCCTATATAAATAACCCTATTTCTAATTGAGAGTTCTGAATTTTCAGTGAAAATGGGGGAGGGAAAAGAAGAGTTTCTGGCTTTGACATTCTGACAGTTGTTGCAGGATATTTTGTTTACATTTTTTAAACCTATCCTATAGAAAATATAGGCAACAGCTACCTTGATTTCTTTTTAAACAAAACTTCTGGTGGTCTACTGGTGCTTCATTCTCCCTTTTTCTTAGAAAAAAAAATCTTTAGAAAATGTTTTCAAAATTTGGTTCTGATATAACCTATCAGATGACACTATCTAAAATGCATAATTCTTCTAGCTAGTAGATACCAATTATCATAGGAGTGAGAATAGAACATGATTCTTGTTCTTCCAGCAGTGTATTAGTAATGGGTAAGAAGAAACACTCTACACTAGGATGCACAAGAGGAGGTTTACTTTCTATGGGCCCTTTTAGGTTCAGATTCTCTGTGGGGTTTTCCAGCAGCTGGAATACTTTATATGTACTGGATAGTTGTTTATGTAGTGTGGATACTTTTCTACTATTAATTGGTATTTCCATTTCTTTTCTCTATAGAGATAGTAGGAATTATCAAGAACTCCTTGCAGGTTCAGAGTTAAAATCGATGTCTAGATATTATACTGAAAATAAAGACAACAGCTTTTATATGTTGTGGCAGATTTCCTAAACTACCAAGTTTTTCAACCCAATTTATTACATATTAAGTTGAAGTTACTTAAATGTCAATGGTAAAGATATTTAAGTGGTAAACACTGAGTATTGTCTTTAACTGTAAACTTAATTGGATTACCAACTCAAAGTCCATTAAGTTAGCATAACCTTAATCTTCCAGGAGGAACAAACTTAGCAAAATTACCGTGCAGAGTTGTTAAACAAAAAGAAGGAAGTGTTCTTACATACTGTGCATTAAGTAAATTGTCGCATTTACTGCCACAGAATGTAATGAGGGACAAAAACATAGACTAATTTACAGAAAATAAATGGCTCTTAAATGTAATTATTCAGATACAATCTCTGGCTCAACAAGTGGAGTCAGACTTGTTGCAGTGAAGAATTCCTGGAAGGAATGTCAAGAAGGCTTGCTTTGTTTCCTTTCTTCCTGTTCATTTTCTGTAAATAGATCACATTGGCACTCCCAGCTGGAGGACACTGGGCCAAGTGGGCCTTCTGCCTGACTCCACACACCACTGCAGTGCCCTTTTGTGCAGAATGGCATCTTCAATATGATTTCTTGGCAAAATCACATTTGCTTCAGAACAGACTTGTTTCTACCTGTGGCATCTGTCAGAACTGCAGAATGAGCAAACTTGCTGGCTGAAGCTGCTTCAGCATTTGCTTCCCAGATGTCAGACACTGGGGGTGCTGCTTAGTAACTCGAGTTAACTGGGCTCTCATTGCACTGAGCAGCCACATTAATTATCCTATTTTCATATCACTACTCATGTAATTCGGAATTTGTATAGAAAAATTCCTTCTAGCTGCCTTTGGTCCAATTCCCTTCATTAATCTAGGAAAATACAGCTATGGGAGAGTAATATAAAAACCAATCTATTTTAATATGTGCTTTAGAGTCAGAAAATATTAGTTTGTCTTGCTTACTTTCAAGCCAATGATTTTCAAAAATGCCAAATGGATGCTAATTTCTTTTCAGTTTCCAGCGTTTCAGCTCATCTGTCTTTATATTTAAAAACACTTCACTGATATATAAGCCTAAAACCAGCAGTGATGCCATTTTTCCTAAGTTCTTACTTGTAAAGGTGTTGGTATTTTCAAGTACTTTTTCTGAGAATAACACAGAAAAGTTGTTTTTCCTTGCACTTTTTCTAATGTGCAGCTGTAATTACTTGCTAATTTTTCCTTAAGCAATTAGTTTAAATAATCAACTCCAAACTTACTTATTTTAATTGACAAGCCTTCTCAAGTCATCCTTGATTCCTTCCAGTGTTACCTATACATTGAAAACTTTGCAATGTCTCGGTGTTGAAGAAGCCCTGTTTATATTGGTCTCTGACTTCCTCTGATGTATTATTTATAAAATAGTCCAACCATGTGAGTTTGAACACAAACCTCCAGGTCCTTCTGCAGCCATTCATCCAGTGGCATAACTATGTCCATAATCCAGAAGGAGAAACTGTCTGTTAGTTCAGTGATCTCCCACATTAATGAACTTAGGAGGCCCCAAGAATTTTTAGAGGCTGCTTTTCTCGCTTTTACTTTTCTTAGGTATTTTTTTATAAAGTTTTTTGCACTTTTTCTAGTTATTTTGCAGTTAGATTCAGTAAATGATGCCAGACACTTCTCAGGGTGCTTATTTTATTCTCCAAATCAGAAAACTCAACACACTTCTGCAAATGTCAACAACTCAAATTAGGAATTAGGGCTTCTCTCCCAAAAAAGGTGGTAGGCCCAGCTGAAGTGCATCTACACTAATGCATGCAGCATGGGGAACAGCAGGAGCTGAAAGCCACTGAGTAAGTGGAAAACTGATGTAGCTGCCATCACAGAAACACGGTGGGATGACTTGCACAACTGGAGTGCTGCAGTGGATGTCTGAAAACTCTTCAGGGGGGACAGGTGAGGAAGGAGAGGCAGTGGGGGAGCCCTGTGTGTTAGGGAGTGTTTTGACTGTCTGGAGTTTGACCATGATGAAGACAGGGTTGAGTGGTTATGGGTAGGACTGGAGGGAAGGCCAACAAGGTGGGAGCCTGTTACAGACCACCCAACCAGAGTGAAGAGGCAGACAAAATGTTCTATAGGCAGGTGGGACAAGTCTCGTAATTGCTGGCCCTTGTTCTTGTGGGGGACTTCGACTTACCAGGTGTCTGCTGGAAGTACAACACAGCAAAGAGGAAACAGCTCAGGAGGTTCCTGGAGTGTGTGGAAGATAACTCCTGACACAGCTGGTGAGGGAGACAGCTAGGGAAGGCATCCACTGGATCTGGTGTTTGTGAACAGAGGACTGATGGGTGATGTGATCGTTGGAAGCCATCCTGGGCACAGTGATCATGAAATTATGTGAGTTTTCAGAGACCCTTAGGAGGCAGGTCTGAAGGAAGGAGTCCAGGAAGGCTGGATATTCTTCAGGAAGGAAATCTTGAAGGTGCAGGAAAGATGTGCTGAAAGATGAGCCAACAAAGAGGAAAGATTGGTCAGGCTGAACAGAGAGCTTTGACTGGAACTCAAGAAAAAGGGAGACTTTGTGATCCTTGGAAGAAGGAGCAGTCAGCTCAGGAGGATTACAAGAATGTTGTGAGGTTATGCAAAGAGAAAATTAGAAGAGCCAGTGACCAACTAGAACTTAACCTTGCTGCTGCCATGAGAGACAATAAAAAATGTTTATAAATAGACCAGCAACAAAAGGAGGGCCATGGAGAATCTCCATCCTTTGCTGGATGTAGAGGGAAACATGGTGACAAAGGGTGAGGAAAAGGCTGAGGTACTTGATGCCTTTTTGCCCTCATCCTTTAAGAGCAAGACCAGCTGTTCTGGAGGTACCATACCCTGAGCTGGAAGACAGGGACAGAGAGCAGAACAAAACCCCCATAACCCAAGTGGAAATGGTCAGTGACCTGCTACACCACTTAGACACACACAGGTCTGTGGGGCTGGATGGGATCCATCCAAGGATACCAAGGGAGATGGCAGAAATGCTCATGATATCCACAATTCTGTGATATCGTTTATTTAAAATTCCAGAGAAAGAGGCAGAGGCAGAAATCATTTCATCCTCCATTTCTCATGTGTGTAAAGAAGCCAAAATCAGGATTCCATGGTAGCAAAATTAATGAACAGGAGAACTGGATATTGCTTTCTGCAATAACCTTTTAGTCTCATTCAACTGTCCTTAACCAAAAATATAGCAACCATAACAGACCCAAGGAGAAGGCAGAAAGAATATGTGCCTTTCCTCTTGGCAAGACTGCAGTTTGATATCAAACTAGAAGGAAAGTGGCTTGGTTCTACTAAATAATGTATGCCATAATAATTAGGTTTGACATTTACAGGTTAAAACCACAATATTCAGGTGTTTCACTATGAAAAGTCAATTAAAACTATGGAGAGAACCAGCAAGGAAAAGAAGGAATTTTATTGTCCAGTAAGTTTCTCTAAACACAGCCTAACACCTTCAACTGTTAAACCACTGCTACAATTGAGTTATGGTGCTAATGTAGTTAGCATTTTGATCACACAACAAGATCCAAATGCAAATGTCAGAGTCAGTGAAAGTTACATTACAGCAAAAGAACAACATCTGCAACGGGGGAGAAGGGAAGGAAATGTCTCGTGTCAGTCTAGTGCAACCCTTCTATATACAGAATTGTTGAAGGGCTCTGAAAAAGAGCAGAGAGGTGAAGGAATTAAAGTAAGGGCTTCCATGTGTCATTGAATTGTTCTGCTAAATGGTAACACCAGTTTTTCTGGACTAATCAGCTTGGATCTGTCAGCTTTCCCAGCTCGTATACTCAATAGGAGATGCATTTTGGTCAAAGCAGCAGTAGCATAAAAAGGGAATGCAGCCTCCAAATGATTTAAATGATGCTTGTGAATTGTTATTTCACAGCTTTATGAGATATTCCCGTTCCTATCCCTTCCTTTTATTGGTTAGCATAAGGCTGGGTAGGTTTCTGTGCAATTCCCAGCTGAGTCACCAGAGAAGGTCCATTTTCATCATGTATCAATTTGATTTCAAGCCCTGACAAACACCCAGCCTCAGGAATGGAGACAATCTGTGATACACTACAGAAAAAACCAAAAAATTAAAAATATTAAAACTCCTAATAAATTTTGTTTTCCATGTGAGCCCACAGCCACCCTTATGAACATGTTTCTCCTGTGTGCTACCTACCACAGTCCAGATTGAGGGATATTTTTAATGCAAGGATTGGCATGAATTTCAAGCAAAAGATCAAAATGGTACCTTTTCAGTTTTCTAAAGCATAGAGCTAATTAACCTTTTTATCAAACTATACACATTTTCAAATTACTTAAATGAGAAATATACTGGTTTAATTAAGATTTTGCAGGGAGAGACAGTTGCAAACACTTGGAACAGAGAGAAAGTGGGATGTTTATGAGGAAGGTGCTGTATGCTTTACAACTCCCTGTGTCTTTTTCTTGTTTGCACTTCAAATGGAGTCCATTTTTATCTGTCTCCTGCTGAGAGAATCTGATTTTATCATGTGTTTCAATGAAGCTATTAAAAAACTTCAATCATGAGATTCCTCTTTTCCCCTTGTCTGTTTCTCTCTCTCTCTATCAGTTGCTCTCTGACCTTGGTTATATGGCAGGATACATTGATTTGCTCTGCTTTAAAAGTTGATTAGCTAATCTTCCTTCAATCAGTCCTGCTTTACAAAAACCTTGGTCCACAGATGGTTTGATTTTTGTAGGTCTAGGATTTTGATGTGTGTGCCACACTTCCTTCTGTTTCTTTGTTTTTAGTAAATGGTGAAAATTTTAAGAGTGACAGCTTGAAGGTCTACACACATACAAAAGGAACACCATGAACAATGCCAGCACACCCCTCCTCCTCACTTCAGAATCTCAGGAATATTTCAGAGGTGTAAAAAGAATGTACTAACTGCCATAGCATTACAATATCAGTATTTTGGTGGCAATATATCAAAATATTTGAATCATAATTAAAAGAAGTTATTAGCCTAACATATCTTCTTCTGAAACAAACAAAACAAACCAACAAACAAACAAACATAAATCATCCTGAAACATAAAATTTGGTAGATGTCTGCATTTAAGTAATATTCAAACTAAGCCATTGAGATTATAAAGCCTGAAGCCAGGATATAGCCAGGCACTAACTTCTAGTCTTTTCCTTTTGTTTGTCAGTTAATGTCAGACAAATCCTGCCAAATAAATGAAACTGAACACTGTAGGTCCTAGTGTTAGTAGCTAAGACATCAGCACTTGATTGTTGCATTCTGTGCCTCTGTTCTTGAGCCAGCTCCATGTGACTAATGCTACAATGGTGCATATATAACTGATTCTTAGTTTGCTGGCAAGATTGACATCTCTAATGCAAAACAAAAAATATTTTGGGCTGAATAGCTAGGAGTATTTTATCTTAAGCCAAATGGAAAGTTGTGCTTTGCTTAAAAGCATTTTTTATTGTTTAATGTGTTTTTACCTTTTTATTCAAATAAAGTAAATTGTGAGATAGAGAGCCGGTTTTAGCTGGAAAAATTCAGAACATTTCATATTGGAAGTACTTTTAACTATTAAAAACGGCCTAAGAGTAATTTAATAGCAATTACAAAACACCTTAATTGGTCTCTGTAACTTTTTTAACATTTGGAAGATATAATTAAGAATACTTTCTTCAATACTACATAGTTCAGTATTACCAATAAAATTTTGCCCATTTCAGTTTGTAACACCTGTGCTTTTGAAGAACACAGATGGAACCTCAGCAACCTGACTGCTCGTTCTACAAAATCAACAGTAATTAGGCGTTAAAGTAATTTTGTTTTGTGCTGCTTTTGAGCAACAGGCTGGGAAAAGCACAGACCATTTGGTCAGGCTCTGAACCATATCCAAGGAAATGGTACAGGTAAAAGTGGCTTCAAGAACTCAGGGCATGTAGATCGCACTGGCTTAGGAACTCAGTAATTTATGAATCTATTTCAGCTGCAGCAAATGGACCTTTCAGGGCTTACAGCTACCCGGCAGAATTTAGATGATGTTTTTAGGCTACGATTTTAAGAGGTCCTTGACTGGTGGCTGCAGGGGGAAATTTCACTTGATGTCAAGTCCTTTTTGTTTCCTCTGAAATGCCTCCTGCTAACGACTGCAGGCACCGCACCAGGCAGGGCCAGGGCAGGGGCTGGCATTTCCTGAGGCGGAGTTCTGCTCTCCAGCAGCCTCATTTTTCCAATCGTCGGTGGCGCTTCTCCCTCTGGGGCCCCGCTGACCCCTGGCAGGCCTCAGGCCGCCCTCAGGAGCAGGGACTGGCGCTCAGAGGGCAGGGAAGAAAAGACGGGAGGGAAACTGCCATTCGGAGGCCAAGGCCCAGCAGAGGCAGGACAAATGTAGGGCAGGGGTACCTTTTGGGCCCGTATAATTAATGATTTGCGTTACCTAACTATGGGGTGGCTGCGGGGGGACTCCCACCGCCAGCAACACCCGCTCCTTATCCCACTCCTTTTCCCCGGCAGTCAAACGGCTGCCAATCACCTGCCCACGCTCCGCCCCCTGCTCCTCTCACCCAATCAGAATGCTGCCAGCCCGTCCGCCTTGCCCCCATAGGGTACTTGCGGCCAGAGGGGCTGTCAATCACTCACTGGCTCCGCCCCTGCTGTGAGGGGTGGGAGACGCCTTCCGTGGTCTGTAGAGCTGTGGCGGGAGAGCTCAGCGCCGTAACCCACAGGGCAGCCGCGCTCACCTCTGGGGAAGAAAGTTTTCTTTTATATCCATAAGTATTTTGCCATCTGAAAGATGGTTATCACAGGCCAGACAGATCTCTGGGCAGACAACAGTCACTCTTGTCCAGGCCACAATATACTCCTGCTAGCAACCACACTTGTGAAACAACTAAATAACCAAATGTGCCTTTTCTGTGTTCTTGTAAGAATCACATTTTTATAGCTCTTTTTCTCACAGCTTGAAGACGGCCCCCTTGTTCACACTTACTGCAGAATCTGGTGAAATCCTGGTTTCTCTCTTAAGTCAGCCCCCTCTTGGCCTGTGCCTACACAGGCACAAGGTGATCCTTGCATTGGCCTGCATTTGCTTACAGAGATCCAAGCTTACCTGCATATACACCTGTGGACTCTTGTCACGTCACAGGGCCTGTGTGGCAGGAGAGGGGCTCACAAATCCACGTGCTGATAGCTTATGGCCACTGCTGTCTCCATAATAGAGAGGAGAGTGCATTTTAGGACACCTGTGATGGCTGCTCTTGGGGAGCACTACTAATACCCGAAGGGGCCAGTGCTTTCCAGACAGATATATTAAATAACTGAGCATTGAGCAAGTTATGAGGTGCCCCATCACAGCTGTAGCATTCAGAGAAACTGCTCTCAAGCTGTTTCCCTCGCAGTAAGCAAGTAAAACCACACTAAGCCGAGTCCCATACCCAGCTCAATAAGCTGCTGTGACTGTGAGTTCCTGCATGGTTTGTGGTTTGCACTCCACCAGCTTGATTGGCTGCGCTTCATGAGGGAGAGGCTGAGGTGCTGGGCTGAACACTTGTGTGTCCCGCATGGCTCCGCGGACTTCGGCCCTTGCTAAGCATTTGTGCTGAAGACAGGTTGTTATGAGACTCGTGCCATTCCCCCACTGTTTTGTCTCATCCCAGATCCTGAAAGACCAGAGGGTAACCACCTGCCACAAAGGTACAGATCTGCTTGGGTGCTTGCTTCTTTCGCTAAGAAGTTTTACGGGTAGATGCATTGGCTAAATTAGCGTCGCGTTTTCTACAGAGTTAAACAAGTAAGGTGTTAGCTGCTTGAGATTCAGTGTGCTTTCTTTTCCACCACAGGTGCATCAGGTTTTTCTCTTTGTCAGTGGGGGATCAGGACTGTGCTCAGGAGGAGTGTATTTATTGGAACAGAGCAAAGAAAATAATGAATGGGAATTTGGGTTTTTTATTAGTCACAGACACAAAGGAAAGAAATAACCAGTTTTCCCAGAAAATGTAAGGTTGCTCTAGCAGAGATCAGACTATTGTGTCTCTGAGATGCTATGATCACCCACTGTGGTCATACCAAAAGGGGCAAGATGCATATAAAGAAAAATGCTTCTGGCAACTGGAGATTTGGCATTGTTGACCCACCTTTTGGTCAGAACCAGGGCTTTGCTGCTCAAGTAAGCTGTTTGTCCTGATCTCTTATGTCTTCTGTGAAATATGGTGGTTTCTCAAGGGATCAGACATGGGTGTAATTTTTCCTCAGTTGCTTTTTTATGTTGCTGTAAACCTTTTTGATGCCTGTTGTAAATATAACAGGCAATTGTTATTGTAAACATAGCAGGTAATATTGTTATGAGACACACCTTTAGACTGGAATGCTATAGACCTTGCTATGTGTTTCTTGTGTGTTTGTGTGCGTAAAGTTCATAATACTTGTCTTGTAGGAACAAAAGGACATCAGTCTCCAAGACACAAGTTAATAGCATCCTATCAGTACAAAGTTTTCTTTGAAAAAACAATAATCTAAACTCTCTTCAGCAGCAGCAGGAGAGCCTGTCACATTTATAATTGCCTGGTGAAGAAAGGTTTAATAATGGTTGAGCTTTTAGTAAATGAGCATGGCAGAAGGAACTGAGCTTTGGGATGAGAGAGAGTTGCCTACCAGTCACATTTTGGTATGGAAGATCATAGGTGATGCAACCAGCAGTGCCAGTCATCCACTTGAAAGTGGAAAAGAGAGACTCATGCTTTAGCCTCTGCTCCCAGGTTTCTGAATAGGACAAACCTTCTGGCTATGTTGTGATGGTAAAATGAGTTGTGGATCAGATAGAGAGGAAACCTGTTTCCTTAGCAGTGGCTCAGTGAACAAATGCTGTTGCTCTTGCAGTGAAGCAATTCCCTTTACTTTCCTATTTAGTGACATTTATCTCTATTTCATTCTTGCATTCGAACTCGACAATCCCACAGATAAGAGATTAAGCACAAAATAGCGCTGTCATCCCCGTTTTTATCAAGAAAACACAATAACCTGGAGATGGATGGATATGCAATGTGAAATGTACACAGCTAAATTTAGCTTAGTTCTGTTGTCTAGATTTTGGATTTGCTTTCATCTCTACCACACCCTTCTGCAGACATCTCCTAAAATTGTTAAGTCTCATGAATCTGTCTGGGCAAAACAGGCAACTTTCAGAAAACCAGGGCTCTGCTGCTCAAGTGAGCTGTTTGTCCTGATCTCTTATGCCTTCTTACTTTAGTTTGCATAAGGTATGGCGGGTCTGCAAGCTTGTCTGCTTTCTGTAAGTTACAGCCATTACTCTAGTAAGAGACATCACTTTCCTCTTCAAACTTCATCTTCCTTTACCTGGTCACATGGAATTTCTTTTTTCTTTTCCTCATGTCCTCTTGCAGCCATCCACCAGTGCCCTCCATTTTTGCTGATTCAAGGGCCGGCAGTGCAGTTGTCACATCCTCTGCACAACGTTACACTTTGCCTTCCCAATCACCTTGCAGCTTGACAGCAGCTCTCTTTAGCCACAAGCAATCTCTGAAAGTTTGGCAGGCAAGAGGTTGCTATTAAGCCACAGATCTGGAACTACTGCTGTAGGCGGTCTCTTTTGGTTTAGTTTTATTGTCTGATACAATGAAAATTATCTTCATTCTCTTTGCTGTGTTTCTTCCCTTAACATATTTTCACTTGAAATTCACCTCTTAGTGGAACTATAAGATATATGTGTATGTATGTCTGTACATCTGTGTGTGTATATATATATTTTTGTATATATATACACACACACACCATAAAATAAACTCACTGGCAAGTTCAGTCTCTGGTATTAGTTAGAAGAACCCACCCACTGAGACTGACAAAATGCCATATGTTTGACAAGTAAGAAAATATTGCTACCAGCAGCTGATATGCCTGTGTCTTTGGGGCTCGTTTTAGTTTGCTTAGATTTTTATAGTAGAATAAGGCCCTGATTTCTTCTACCTTTCTTCCTCACCTCCAGAGTCTGGTTTTGGTCTAAGAAGAAGCTACCAATTCTGTCTTTTTTCAGTTCCTCAAGTTGCTATGTAGAATCATAGAATCATTAAGGTTGGAGAAGCCTCCTAAAATCAATCTGACCATTAACCCCTCACTGCCATGTTCACTACTAAGCCACGTCCCAAAGTGGCACATATATATTTAATATAATGATTGCAACACACTTGATCTAAAGCTCAGGGCTGACTACCAACCATATTCCAGCCAGCACAAACGTTTTTCTGTAAGTCCTTTGATATCTTTCAAAACCCTTTATTTTGTAGCACTCTTGAAGGAGTCCTCATAGTCTTTTTAGCTTAGCTTTCCACCATTCTTTGTATAATTGGCCAGCAGGAAAGGAAGTATATTACCATCAGTAGCTTTGTCTTTCCTGCACAAGCCTTTCATCTTAATGTCTACACACATTTTTGCTTGTTGATGGGCATTTTGCCCAGCCTTTTAAGACAGGTGAGTGTGAATGCTCTCACTTTATAAATATAATCAGACCTACATACATGACTGTGATGACATTGAGATGACAGAAGCATTAAAGCTGTACCAGCCTAACTTGACAATCTGCAAAAATAAACTGCTCCCCTGAGAAGGCAATATTATGGATTTTGGCACCCCATTCCATTGAAATATCTCCATATCTCCATGGTTGCACTGAACTTTTTAAATGTGTCCTGCAGTACAGAGAGGTGAAGTGACTTTCCCAGGAATGCACAGCAAATCTCTAGCTGAGCTGGACTTGGAAAATGGATTCCTACTCTTCTTTTTTTCACCACTAAACAAGGCTGACTTATTTCTGCATTTTATAGTGATAATTTAATTTTAAATTATTTCAAATGAGTGCTTTTTTAAAGGGGGGGGAAGGAGAGAGACTTGCACAAATGTGAATAGAATTGGTAGTGACATCAGCTAGGCTAATAAATGTGTCGACTATAATTTTCGTGGTTCAAGACACAAACTAATTCCCATGGTACAGCCCTTCTCAGGAGCTGATATTGTACTCAAGTGCTTCTTATGTTTGATCCCTGCTGTCCCAGGGATGTTGAACTTACCCAGCTGGGTAATCTGGTGGAGAGGAATGACATCTTTCTTTTGACTTTAGCCCAGAATGCTATCTTTGAAGCACACTTGCTATCAATACTGTTTCTAGAAGGATTTCAGATAGATGAGAATGAAAAAAAATATTTTGGAAGGGTCTGAAATCTTCCTGTAGCCGTATTTTTTTTAGTTGTCCTGCTAATTGGAGAACCATGCTGAAGTACCTTTTAAATAATATCTAAGCAGCAGGGACTAATCTTTGAGGAATAAGCTTGCTAAGTATGGACACATTATCCTGGCACTAAAATCAGAGGTCAGTACTGCAAAATATTATGAGATAAAAGAAAATTAGTTGAATGCCTAAACGAACATCATGTGTTAACACATGATGAAATTCTTTTTTACCTCTCTTGGAACTCTAAGATCCATCCTTCCTCTCTCTCCCCAACTCAGTCTTTTTTAAAATAGAGCTTTATCTTTTCAGAGCAGTGCACAGTGTATGTAATACCATGCCATTTTTCCCCTCGAGGCACTGTGTGCCTTACATTCTCTAGTCTTTCCTTTCCAGTTCCCCGAGGTTTTTTTATTTTTTTTATCTCATCATGAAAAATCCACCAGTAACTCGTAGAGTACAAACTTAAGCCCTTGGTGCTCTGGCACTCCTTTTTTATTTTTAAAATCTAGCTACATAAATAACATCATGTTTCCAGGTCATAGGCACTCTGAGATACATCTGAGTTCTGGCCCAGGAGAAACTCTCCATAACCTTGCAGTCTAAACAGGGATTATTTTAGGATGTGGACCAACTTCTGAAATTATTTGCGTGTAATTTGGCTCTGGTAATTTTTTTTCATGCGAAAGTGCAGAGTGTCTAAAGCCAGAACAGTGGAGGCTTCTCTCTCACTGTTTGTACATAGCACTTGCTGTACCACATCAGGTTGTTGGTCTGTCACATCCACTACACTTCCCTGGTAGTGGTCAAAAATATTGATACTGAGAAAGGTGACCAAACCCTCTATGAACCAAGTGTGCAGAGCTCTATACAGGGACGAAACAAACGCTTTCTAATTCTGTCAGGGAGATTAGTTTACAGTTTCAAGTGGTATTACCAAGTTTCAAGCTGTATTGTCATTACACTGCTTGGACTGCACTTTCTTGATAATTCTAATAGTGTAACAGATCTCTGAGATTAAATCTATCGAAACAAAAAAAAATCTCCCAATTTCCTCAGCTCTCAAAGAGAACTGAGTCTGGTCTGTAAATACTTTGCCATCTTAGACAGCAGATTAATCTTAATTCATTGAAGCCATCAAGTACTGCTACATTCTTAGTAGAAGGGGATGAACGACAGGCAGTATTACATTGCAAAAATCAGCTTTATCATGTCATTACCTTGACAGCAGAGGCTATGTGCAGCACTTGCATCCTTTGCCTACTGATTTGACTGCTATGACCTGAGCCCCAAGTAATGACACGTGTACTATGTGCCTAAATGGTTTAATGCTCTCTTTTCCATTTGCTGTAACAAGCCCATTCAATAATGAAAAATCTCTGAATGTTTGTGTTGTCAGATTAGCTTTAAATCATCTTCAAGAAAATATTTTTCCTTTCCCACGGTATCACAGCAAGACAGTTCTCAGTGGGGCTGATGCTGCTGTTCACAGGAGTTTTCCTCATTCTGAGCAGCAGCTGCTTCATTCTGTTTCCAGAGAAGTGAAGCCAACTGTTCCTGCTGAAAAATGGTGGAGGTTCTACTGTCTGCTGAGAATCCTGGTGGGAAGTGATGAACATTTTGAAAGGACCATTCTAACTGTGGACAGTTCAGGTGTCTTGAAAGCTCCATTTGTAGCATCATCTGAAGGAATAAATTAAACTCTGAGGGTTTTTTGAAGGGAAATTTTTTTTAATAAAAAGTATCATAAAGGTAAACAAAAATTTTAAAGTCATCATATATTGTCTAAACAAGATTTCTGTGATCTTAAAGTAGAATAAAAGTCTGGATTTATTATTCCATTATTGTAGTTATAAAAACAAATGAAAGATCAAACCCAAAGTGTCAAGTTTCTTAAAGAACCCGTATTTAAGAATAATTTTACTTAGTAAATTAATTAATAGATTTACATTTAACATCTCAGGAAATTCACTTTGTGCACGCACAGTTAATGCTGTAATTCTTCGTGTATGCTGTGCTTCTCATACATAGGAAAACCACTGAATCTGTATTTTAAGTTCAAAACTCAGATCAGCTGAAGGTACACAGACATGGCAAGTACCTCCATAGTACATACTAATTAATTTTATTTTTATTTTTTAACCAGTTTTCATCATTGTTCTGACTGTTCCCCTTGACCATTGAAGTCACTGGAGCAAACTGGGTTGAAGCAAGCACAAGATGATGTCTGTAGAAATTAATAATTAATTAGTAACTGCAACTGCACAAGGGGTTTAGAAATACTGTCTTAAATCTCCAGGGCTTTGGAGGGTCAGTTCTTTAAGCATCCCAAGCTTTATTATTAATTAGTCCTGTTACAGAAAAGCTTCAGCTGACTTTAGACACTGTTGACATTGGAGGCTCTGTACTCCTAGAGGTTATACCTTCCTTGCCCAAAGCAGTGTTTAATAGTCAAGTGGTTTACTCCAGGTGTATTGCTCCGTATGGAATCTCAGGGAAGAGAAGGCACAGGTGATTTCATGGCATCGTGGCTAGCTGTGGCCAATGCAATATGCCTCCCTGGAGGTGTACCTCTAACAGCTAGATAATAATTCCACTGGGAATTTAATAAGAGGTAGCTGTCTTGATGTAAAAAAGAAAACAGAAAACCACCTAAACACATGAATTCTTGAGATGCAGGCAAAGTCATAGCAGAAGAAAACTCAGCCCTCAGCAAGCTCTCATTCTAATGAGAAGGGTAAAAGAAGAGTGAGAAGTAGAAGGGAGGAAAGATGAAGGGCGCTGTTTGGATGAGGAGCTCTCCCAGTATTATCCCAGGGCAGTTGTTTCAGGACAGTTCTTCAAGTAGCTAGAATAAAACTTCCTTTTCTGGCTTGATTTCTGTCTCTTTGGTAATGCCTTAAAGCTCCTCACACTTGCTTTTATTTTAAGGCTCTCACTGTAATAAATCATCAGGGCAACACCCTCAACTGAGGGATCCTTTGCTCTCCACAATCAGCTACACAGTTTTTACCAGTCCTTGCATACCATAAGTTACAGAGACACTGGAATGGTAGCACATGTAGCCACTGCTTTGCGTCTTCTGAGCACTTTGTGATTTCAGCTGATGATCTTGGGGAGATTCCTAAGGAAAACCTCAGTGCTTTAGGAGGTGGTTTTAGTGACTCAAACAGAGTCAAGCCCTTTTCTCTGAGTCAATACTGAATGATGTGCTTGAGCACATTTCTTGCACGTGAGACCCACATCTGTAGGTCGATTGCCTGTGGTCATCAATTATCCTTCAGCTAATTGCATAAGCCTGAAGGCATTTTGCCCTGATAACCCAGGTAGGTCAGTTTGATTACAGATTGCCTTCTGCATATCTGACATTTCGATTTTAATTGGGCAGTTGTTGCTTTTTGCTCCTAACCTGCTGTGCACTGCTGAAAAGCACTGGAGGATGGATTTCATTGTTAGGTGAAGGGATAAATAGAGTCAGGGAAAGCAGCAGCCAAACTAAAGGTGCTCTCCAAGGTAAAGCTGGGGTGAAAGGACATCATCATCATATTTTAACATTCAGACTTACTAGTTCAGCTAACCCATGCCAGGCATGTCTAGAGAAGTGTTATTTTCAGTGAGGCTGCAGGAAAAAAATGCCAGAGCTCATAACAGGACTTCTTAATTAAAGTGCTGCGTAGTTTTAGCAAGCCAAGGCAAAGGAACAGCTGTAATTCTTTAAAACACACCAGAGAGAAGCTATATAGCAGTGTGGTCCATGGCTAGCACTGTTGCATCCCCACCCCAATGGAGTCTATCAGGACACCAGATACACACAGTGAGTCTGAATATAATTCTTGATTTGTGAAATGCATTGGGAATCTCTTGGAATGAGCAGTGGCCATTTTCCTAACGAATTACTGCTGTTTTGAACAGTTTTGTTTGTATGTTTAACTTTTTTGCTTGAAATAGCTTTTAACTTTTGAGCAGAATGTTCTTTTGAATCTCTTTTCAGTCCAAATACTAGCATGATATTTTTAGGAAGTGGTTTTGAATGCATCATCTTCTGCTCTGCAATCTTGGATGCTTAATTGACTCAAGTTTCGGAAGGGCTGAGCATCTACCACTTTCCTTTCTAAGTTGTAGAGATGAGCAAAGTCCAACCACCATCAGACAGAGCAACAAAGGAAACATTATCCCAAAATTCAGTGAATGCTTTCTGGATATTTGGAGATCAGCTTCTTTTACAAAGACGATCGCTTTATTAAGTATAATGATTTCTGTAAAGTTAAACTAAAAAGCAAGGCTCATCTGTCAAGACAAGAGACAGCCTACTTTAATCAAGTATAGCAAGATATGCAGTAGTAATGAATATGAACATTGTAATCCTTAAATCTGAATGCAAGTGCAGTAGATACAAGTACAAGAAACTGATAGAGACCAGAGCAGAAAATGGAAGTGCGGTGAGCATAATACGGTTTTGATTTTTTTTTTTTGTATGGAAGCAGAATTGCAGTGTTGATAAAGTTTTTAGATTTATTCAATTTGGAAAAAATTCATCTCATTCATCATGGAAGTAATCACATTAATCCCTGTTTTGCTTGGCTAAATCTCCCTGTAGTGGTGCACAGGCCTTGTTTAAGTCTTGTGACAAGTAATTCCTGCCATTGGCAGTTTTCTCACTGCAGAGCCTGTGAGAAAAGCCTTGCCATGTTCAAAATGCATCTTGAAGGGCAGGAGCTGCACAGTTCTACAGTTTCTGACTCTCAAAACCACCTTCTGCAGACTTTCTAAGTATTTAGAAGAGGAGCACCTTCTTGAAGGCTGTATGAGGTATATGACGTAGTGTTTTCCACTGTGCCTAGTAAAGTAACTGTTTTTTCCCACTTTGGAATTTCCCCCTTCTTTCCTCTTTTGCGTTGTTTCCTAAATTCCAGCTAATCAGATTTTAAAAATTACATAATGAGGGTCTTCAGCACACAGAAGTCAGAAAGTAATGATTCTAATGATAGCCTCATTTTAGTGTACATTTTGATAATATGTGCTTTATAATTGGAGTCTAACACTGCAGTCAATATCATCTTATGAATGCATATTGAAAGGTAATCTCAAATTTAATGCAGATCTTCTACCTAAAAGATTTCCATATGTCTTTGGTCTAGGCATGTGTATGATTTATATCATTGCCAGAATGAGAGTTGTTTTTTATTAGTGACTGTAGAAAGATAAGGTTACATCCTCATTTTCTGTGATCTCAAAATTAACCCTGCTGTGGGCAGGGGCTTGAACTGCAGGATTGCCACAAATCCCTTTTAATCTACATATTTGTAGGATTCTATAGACAGCTCTGACCCACTGATTTTTGTTATGGAGCAGCATATGGAAAAATGCCATTTGCTTCAAGTGATTTGCATATGGATAGGAAAGACAATGAAAGGCTAAGGAGAAAAGATGTAACACAGTTACAGTAAGTAGTCCAACACAGTATGNGAACTGCAGGATTGCCACAAATCCCTTTTAATCTACATATTTGTAGGATTCTATAGACAGCTCTGACCCACTGATTTTTGTTATGGAGCAGCATATGGAAAAATGCCATTTGCTTCAAGTGATTTGCATATGGATAGGAAAGACAATGAAAGGCTAAGGAGAAAAGATGTAACACAGTTAGATTCACTGATTTTTTTTTATGTTTTTCAACTCTTCTTCATGAAATTATTCTTAGATGACAACGCTGATTTCAGTACAGGGTATTCTAGAGCATGTCTTGTAGGAACAACTGTGCATGATGTTTTATTGTGTTGTGAAAGAAATAGCATGCTTTCCTCCCCTCACAGACCATGATGTGATGTTGAATGTAACACCTGGCTTCTTTAAATATGTACACACCCATTAGAACAAAATCAAGGTAAAACAGTCATACTCTTATGCTTAAGTGAGCTGGTAGGACCAAAGCCAGTTCTCAGGGGGTCTGTGAACTGGTTTGTAGCTGTTGCAGATCATGTTGTGCCTCTGCCCTGATTACCTAAGCTATGATATCCTCAGCACATCTGGAGTTCCCACTGCTGCTCAAGACCCTCATGGGTTTTACAGAGGCCTTTGGACTGGAGTCTCCCATAACTGCATCACAAGTTCCAGTGCTTGCCAGACCTTTACCTCAGGAAGTATGCCTTGAAGTGGACTCACTAATAAAAATTGGATTTCATTCCATTTTATCTTCTGTACAAAGCCAATACAAGCACAGTGGGTAAATTGGAATTGCAGTAATATGCCTGCAATTGCCAGCCAAACAAATCTAAGAGTACATTTTCTCTAAACTTTTTGAGCTAGAATTGCACTCGCTACTTAATGGGACATAATCTGCAATGACTCGGGCCAATGTTTAGGCTTTCAGATAATGAAGCTTACAAGGCTTAATACAAATGCAAACGTCATGAATGTGCACTTTTGTTTTCATTAAAGCACTTTTACTTGGGGATTTAAGTACCACTCCTCCTGGTTTGTATGCAAACTGTGTTACTGAGCAAAAATTACTGAAACTGAGAGAGACAATGTCCATTCTGTATTCTCACCAAGGTTAATTGAGTGTGCTATCAATAACTTGCAGAATAGGAGGAGGGGGGCACCTACAGTGGTGTCCTTTGAGAGGTTGCCACGTATTCTTTCCATGGAAATCTTTAAGTAGGTGGTTCACTGCTAATGATGTTTGACTAATGTATAAATTCCAGCTTCAGCTGACACCTGCTCGTGCTCTTGGGTGCTCCTTGTCACCCAGATGCACACAGCACACATACCTACCCTTCCAGTGTACACAGACCAGCTCGTTCAGATTTGTATTTGCCAAAGAAAACACAACACACCTGCAGTGTGCTCGTGGGACCTCTATACCTCTCTTCAGGAGTACTGCCAATGAACACCTTTCCTTTAGAATTAGGTCCCTAGAGATACACAGGTTCAAATATACTTCTGCTGAGATGTGTTCAGGCTTGCATGTAGAATGGCTGCCCCTGTATGAAGGTAGAAAAGGCACTTCACATGATGCTGTGTTCACCCACTCGTGCATGTAATCTCTCACTCACACACATGCAGTCTGCTGTTTTCCATGCATGTGTTGTAGCAAATAATTTAAATCTCTTTCTTCCCATCCTGCTTAATATGCAAATGTGGATAGCACATCAAGATTAGAAATAAATGTAGCAGAATGACTTCAGTCAACCTGAAATGTCGAATGACTCATTCACACCCTTTGCACAGTGTTCCCTTTTTGCCACATGCAATCTATTGAGTAGTCTGAAGGCTGTGTTGCTCCCTGCTGCAGAGCAGCAATTGATTACTTGCTCACTGAAGGACTGAGACCATGATTATTTTTGCAGTGTGTACAAGGGTTATGCAGAGATGTTCCAATGAACCTCCTTGCCGTGATGGTGTCCATGCTGTGGGAAGGGAAAATGCAGGATGTCAGACTTGATCTACCTATAAGGAAATTTTTATGCTTAATTAAGTTTCAGTCTACATGTTAGTTCAGTAACCAATATTTTTACTTTATGGAATGACCTACTTTTAGTCCAGATAATAAGAACACATTCCAATTTTATATTATTCAATTTTGGGTTAAGATAAACAAGAATGAGTTGTGCCTAATTCAGAGTAAAAATGTCTACATGTTAAATCATTCAGGAACTGCTGCTGCACTTTAATTTCCGAGGTATCATTAATTTCAGAGGTATCATAATCGAAGTGAACTAAAAAATGCATTGACAAACATGAAATATGTTCCACACTTCTACTTAAAATGGTACGATCACTGTGCAGAGAAAACCCCAGGAATAGTAACAAGCTGGCATTCACACTTATAACGAGAAGAAAAGTTGGATTGACTGTTGCAGTTGCATCTTTATATGTATGAATTATTGTAATTGATTTCTTTTAAACTCTTTCAGAACCATTCCCAAATGCAGATGCAAATGGGCTGATTTAATTTATAGAAAGAAGGTTTTAGAGCACTTAGGCCTTGTAGAAGAGGTTCTGTGTTTAAATGGAAGTTGAGCTGTGAAGATCCATTAAGCAGAAAAAATATAGTTGGTACAATAAAGAGGCTCCAAAGGTAAATATGCAAGTGGAGCCATTATGCAATGAAGGTATCACAGCCGTGCTCATTGTACCACAACAGAGTCCACTAGCAGCATTTCAATTTCTCTGTCCTTACCTAAATGTGAGGCTTTGTATGGGTATCAGTTTCAGTTCTTCTCAGAACAAAGGTGGCTAAGCTGCAATGATTTGTACAATGTCCAAGATAAGAGGACCATGAAAACCTAGTTATCAGATTCCCCATGTCTCTGTTTGCAGTATCATAGCTCAATGTATGTTGAACTAGACTTTTGTATTTCATTGTTTCATAAAAGTACAGAGGAGAGGAAAAATACACAAAGGAAAAGAGGCAAGGCAAACTTCAGTTAAAAAAACCCACAAATTTTGTAGTCAGATGAAATTTTGTACAAAAAGGGGTTTATGTTTAATAGGACAAGGAAACTTTACTTTTTCTTCCTGAGCTAACTGTGGTTTTACCTTTATGCAAAGTCATATCTGTTGGCACACAATTTAATTTTAGTACTAGAGTTCCAGATTTTGCGCACAGTTATCTGTGATGGCAGGACTAATCTTACACACACACACACACAAAAAAAAAAATCAAGGAAAATAGCAGTTTCATCACTGATCTTGCTCTTCTTCCTATTTAACACAAATTTTTATCAGCTGCCTTTACCAAAGAAACATGCAGTAGCTGATTGGAAACATAGTATTTTGTATCCAGCTGAATATACTAGCAGATTTTCATAGCATTTTGTTCACATATCCCACTCAAATGTATTGCTCCAATACAGAGTCCAGTATAAGATTAAAAACTATTTTTACTAGATTGGATTAATGCCTTAATGTAATGAATTCCCTAGGCTTAGGGAATTGCTTAGGCAATTATTTATTGCCCAGAAATAAAGAAAGGCATTACAGCCTTCTGTTGCATCTTCCCTCTTTTACATAGAAAAGAGAAGTTTCATAAATGCTGTGGAAATGAACCAATGACATAAAGTGAACTTACTCCTATTTTAACACAAATATTTACAGTTTTTTTCCCTAGAATTCCATTTCACATTGCAAAGTGCATGATTGCACATAGACAAAGGGAATTTAGCATTCACGTGCACATCCAGTGTGTATTCATATGCAGACCCGCATGAGCACCAGAATTCCTCAGCTCTTAGTTACAGTGCAAGAGCTCAGATTTACAGAACAGCATGCTGGAAACTATGTTTTTTGGAATCCTCTCTCTGACAGTCAAAGTTGGAAATAATGAATCTTAAGTATTCTTTTCCTTATTTTGAAACCCATTGTATCTAGTTGTTAGGTGGGGTTTATTGCATGTGGTTGGTTGGTTTTAATCAAGTCTGATAGTACCAGATTCTTGTTTCTGTTTTGACTCTTTTGCTTTGGAAGTGACTTTTGAAAAGTCCTCCCTGGTAGCATAAAACTGTGAAATACATCATCAGTCTTCATCCCAGTCTCTTGTGTGATCGATTTGAGAAGTATAATTCTCCATCTGACTTGCAGCTAGCAGAATTTCCCGGAGCTGGTCACAGCTGGAGTGATTCGGAGAAGCTTTGAAGGTACTTGAAATTATACCAAAGACCATTTTTAGGATAAGTAGTCACAGGATTTCACAGAGCCCAGACATGGCCTGATGCCCACTTGATCCCTCTTGACTGCAGTCTTTTACTAAAAGTTGATCTCTGAGGATAAAGATTGTAAGGGCTGCACCTCCATAAAAGCGGGTACATGTGCATAGATTCCAGAACAAATTTCAGAGGTCTACATTTTGCTCTTTTTCTGCCCTGTATCCATTTATCCTTCAGTGAACCTTCAACATTAGTGCAAATATGCTGAACACAGACAGTTCATTGGTATATTGATATGGTGTATTGATCATAGTGGTCTGTTGTGGCCCTAAATTTTATGAATTCACAAAGTGCAAGCTCCACCTGTACCCAGAAGCGGATCCTTTGCTTGCAGACACACAGGCACAGTGGGAACAAGGTTGGTTTTCAGATAACCACATATTTGCAGTGCACCATATATCAGTCAGTGCTGAAGCTTACCAAGAAAAGATGAGAAAAATTGAGAGGCAGTTAGCAAGATAAGGTATGAGGAGATTTAAAAGAAAGTAGCGTAGAAGGAAGTGGCTACATTTTTCATACTTTAGTTGTTTGTCTGGAGGGCTTGAAAAGGAGCTGCTCGACAGTTGTGCTAAAAGAAACGATTCAAAGCAACTTCCCATCGGGCGGCGTTCCTCAAGTGTCTGCTCTTAAGGAGCAGTCAGGGAAAATTCATTCTCTAGGAAGCAGTTAATAGGGCTGCATTACCGACCCCTTATTGCTCTGTCTGATAGGGAGACAGCAGGTTCACTTTGGCAGCTCCAGAGCCCTGATCAGTTCAGATTAGGGGCCCATCATCTGTCTGGCTTAATCAGGCATGTTTAGATATATTAATCATGATTAGAGGGGTGTAGTGCAGGGAGAGGGAAGAAATAAAGAGTGAGATTACTTTTCTCTAGCTTCAAATGGAAGCTTTGAAAATCCCACTGAGTCAAAAGGTGCTCATCAAAGGAAAATT
Source organism: Notiomystis cincta (assembly GCA_013398075.1). Classification (NCBI taxonomy): domain Eukaryota; kingdom Metazoa; phylum Chordata; class Aves; order Passeriformes; family Notiomystidae; genus Notiomystis; species Notiomystis cincta. The sequence goes on from VZRX01021426.1 coordinate 404,321, forward strand.
TAAATCCTGGAAAGGAATGTTTTGTTGAACACTCCAGCACTGGATTCAAATCGCTGAAGTAGAGTCTCTTTTTCTTTCTCTCCCTTCTTTTCTCCATCTATTGTCTTTACCTGCAGCAAAGAAGAAAATCAGCAGCTCATGCAACCCACATTGATTTTTGCTTGATATCCCCCGCTTAGCTTATCTGTCGCTCACATTTTAAGTGTTATTTCAAAAGTAGCCATCATCATAATAGCCTAGAGCTCTGACTCCTGTGTTCTTGTCATGTTTGTCTTTCAAGGGTGCACAGGGTACCATTGAAACAGCTTCTAGGACTTACTTTGGTACTTGTTAGTGTTCAGAAGTGGTGGTAATAAACAAATTGTAAAGACTGGGCAGCTGTTCTTATTTTGATAAGTAGCAGTGCTTCTGTGTTTTAGAATTTGAACACTGTAAAGAAAAATTAGTATGAAGTATTATATAGTGAGATGTGCCAAATTTGCTGCTGTTGTAACTTTATTCCCAGGTGATGATGGAGACCAACTGATTAACACTTAAGGGTCTCTGAAAGAGACCAGCAAAGAGAAGAAAGTTTTGGCTCCCAAGAGACCAGCAAGGAGAAGAAAATTTTCTTAGACCTATGTCAATGCTGAGGAAGATCAGAAAGTAGTCCTGCTGGTGGAAGGTTCCAGAGCAGAGGTCAGGCTACAGGATCTATGGTCTTTTGCCCTGAGTAACTGGCCCTTTTTTGCTCTTAGATGAGATAAATGTAGGACAGGCTTGGAAAATGTGCTGTTATGAGGAATGTATTCTGTCCATCTTGTTCTGTGGCCTCCAGCCTTCTTTGGGCTTGCAGATTCATCCAGATTTCCAAGTGAAAAGGACAAATTGCTGAAATTGATGAAAATTGTGTGGTGAACAGAGGCCTCCTTGGCAGTGAGCTAGATCTTCTTTGGTCCCAGTAGCCAATCCTTGAAACCCAGTTCATGGGCCTAAGCTGGAAGCCTCTGACGTGGACTACAGAACACAGCAGGTAAGCTTTGGCTGTGTGCCCACAGAGCAGTTGGCAACACAGAAGCTGTAAGGCAGATGTTCCTGTCTGGACTCTTGGGCAGCAGTGCAGCAGTTAAAGAAAATCTGTGGAAATCCAGAAGAATTACTTGGTACTGGAGAAAAATAAGTCAAACTCCCCTTTCTCTGTTGTAATCTACTCCTTCCTCCTCTGGTACTCAGTCGGTTCTGTGGCAGTTCAATTCTTGTGATCTTGTAATTGCTGTCAAAATGATACTTTTGGGATATCACAAGACTGGCTCAGTGTAATCACCATACAAATGCAGAAGGTAGAGAACCTGATTGATTAGAATGAAGAAGCTGCTAGAGAGACACTAATAATTCAGTAGCAGGAATTATGGAGTAGGGGATGTAGAAGAAATAGTTGGTAGGTTTGAAAGGATTTTATGAAAATAGTAAATATCGTCAAGTTTGCCAGCACTTCTTTACAATAGGAAAGTAGAGGATCATAGCCATAAACTTCCAATGAAAAATCTCTCAGAAGGGCAGAGATGCTCCTCAGCTGAAATGGCAGGAGGTGTCTTTGGAGATCAATTAGCAGAATGATGGGAAGCATTCTATGAATTAAATAGCAAATTAATACTGTTGTTCAGGATTAAAGCCACATCTCCTTGTAATAAATGGTGCTACATGGATGGGACCAGGCAGTTAAGTTGTACACTCTCCTGGTGGACACACAACCATAGAGTTAGAACAGTACTCCTACAGGTAAAGCTTATTCCTGTAAGAGAATTGGCTTCAAGCCTTTAATTGAAATAATTGTACCACTTGTGCAAGCACAGTAGGCTGTAGTCATATCAGCTAAACTGAATGTGGTTTGTGAGGGTGATGGTGACAAGATCAGCACTAGAATAGCAATAGCTTTGCAACTGATGCTGATGACTGAGCTTTTTGAAAATCCTGGGACGTGATCAAAGAGGAGTGTTGCAGGTGAGCAACAAGACACAGAGCTTTCAAGACAATTTTTGCTAACAGGAAGCACAGCAAATTGGGAAAGAGCTCTTCTCAGATCAATTCATGGAGCTCTGCAGGGAAGCTTTTATAGCACTGCCACTCCTGTGCACTCAGTCCTGAAAAAAATAACTGCCCACTAATGACCTGTCACTGTGGACAGCCTGAGCAGCTGTTTGCAGAGACCAAAGCTGTGAGAGGATGAATTGCTCTGTGTGCAGCATATCTGAATGTGGGAACAGGAATAGATGGGAGATTGGGAAAGACTAGACAGCTTCCATTCATAACATTCAGCTTTATGTGGATTTACAGTCCTGATGCTCCCAATTCCACAGATGCTGAGTTATCACTTACAATTACTTACAACAATTGAAATCTCCCTTGTTTCCACACTTTGACTTCTGTTTCCCTTGTTGACAGTGTTACTTTCTGCAGGCACACGAAGAACATGGAGTAGTTTATCTTGCGGGTAATAAAACCTGGCTGCTTAATTCTTCATATATTATCAGCTTAATTCAGAGTAGACAAAATACTGGATGTATATGTTTTGTTGGAAAGAACCTTTTTTCCTTTTTCTTTGCTTTTTCTTTTCCCTTTGGTTTTCTTTCTGGATGCCTGCATGCTTCCCAGTTAGAAACTAAAGTGAATAAAATGTCTTGGAAAAAGATTCTTCTCTTGAAAATTTCAGGCCAGCAAGAAATTACTAAGATTTTTGTGATACAGTGTGTTCTTAGACAGTTTTCAGACATGTTTGCAGATGCATCTATTTTGGGTCACTCACCTAAGTGCAAAAAGCAGGTGTTAGTTTATCTGCATCAAGCTTTTTTAATCCAGGTCTTCTCACTGTATAATAGCCATGGTTTGCCCATCCTGTCTGATTGTGTCAGTAGCAGATGATGACATAAGAAGCCTGCAGCAGGTAGTTGTGGAATAACCTGTCTGCCTGGGCTGGGTTTTACCCAGTTGTCTAATAGAGATTGGCTAAAACACAGATGCATGGAGTCTGATGTCCTTCCCATTAGGTTTGTTTCTATTACTTATGGCTGAAGTATCAGGATGTTTCTTCATATTTTTCAACATAGTTGTGATGGATGTATTCTGCAAGGTGAAGAGGTTAATGTGCTACTGTAACTGTGACAGAGGAGGAATAAATAGAAATGGAGAAGAAAGCAAAGAGAGTTATTCCCTATTCTATCCTATTTCCTATCCTTTCTCAGTGTTGGGAACTTACCAGTATTGAGTGTTTTGTTTATAGTATAGAAAGCCACATCTCTTACGGCTTGACATTTATTAGATTTAATATTATAATTCAGTAGTTCTGGATACATAACAGGAATCCATGCAGTGTTTTGTGACATTGTCAGGCAGCCAGCATGAGTGACATGTCACCAGCAGCGTTCTTGCTGGGGGGCCCATTAGATCACATCGTGGTAGAAAACAGAGAAATTAGGTCGTTCCAGCGTGTAACGTAATGTAATCTGTCTTGCCCTTCACAGACCACGAAAAAGCACAGAGCTTAAACCCAAGAACACTGTGAGGATTGGTGTCTCACCTCCCTGTACAGAAGTGTTTATTTCTCATGTATTGATAGCCACATGTAAAACTTTCCACAACATGGCAGAAGTTAGCTGCTGTACTCTTCCTTTAGCCCCCTGCCTTCTGAACCTGTATTATTTTTTCAGCAAATATATTCGAGATTACCCCGTTCAGAGGGAGTTTTCATTGTATCTACCCCGACTGGTCTGAGTGCTTTGTAATTTTCACACTACCCCTGTTTTAATTTGCAGATATTCCAGGGATATTACTGCCTCCCCAAAATGCAATGTGTGTGTAGGGACTAGCACCTACCAGCCTGCTAGCACATTGTGGTGTTTTTTGGCAAAGGGCCACAGCTCCTGAGAAAGGATGATTTAGGTCAGGTTAAAGTTACTCACAGTCCGTGATGCTGTGCCCAGCAACAGCTGTTTGGGGAAGGAGAGTAAGAACAGGACAAGTACATGTCACAGCTTCTTTCCCTATTGCCTCCCCAATTCTGACACTCTTGGAATGAACTCCTAATGCTTATGTTATGAGAAATTATGGATAAAAATTTCCTGTTTACATTTTCCATGATTCTCATTAGTTCCAACATTGTTTTGCATTTATCCTTTTGACAACTTTTTTTAAGGGTGACCTTTCTTGTTCAGAAACTTCCCATTCCTTTAGTCATCTTTAGTTGCTTTCTATCTGCCATTTCTAATGCTGCTGTGTCTGTGTTTGAGATGGAGGGATGAGAACTAGCTGCTGTATTCAAGCGACAAATATTCAAGCAGGTGCCTCAGGGACTGGTACAGTGACATCATGTTGCCTTCTGGTTTGTTTTCTGTCTCTTTCCAGACGCTTCCTAACCTGCCTTTTTGACTTCCACTCAGCTGACACTTTGGTAGAACTCAAACAGCATCTCAAAGGTGTCTTTCCTGAGTGGTAATTGCTAATTTAAGTTCATGGCTGTGTTCATGTAGCTGTGTTTGTTTTGTGCCACGTCCATTGCTTTTGCAGTCGGCAGCGCTGAGATTCATCTTGCATTTCAACAATATTTTTAATACCATCTGCAAGACTTTGTGATCAGATTTAATTTCTATTACCCTGGATTTTTTCTCATCAGTAAGTTCTGTCACTTCATGTTTTCCAGATCATTTATAAATGTTTTGAACAGCACATTCAAATTGTTTCCTAACTTTTAATCAGTTTTAATCCTCTATAGGACCTTCCCTCCTATTCTTTGAGAACCTATGAGGCCTTTTTAAGTGTCTTTGGTGAGAGACTTCATCAAAAATTATGTAGAAACGCATGTTTTTCATCAAGTGATCATCTACATCCACAGGCTCATCAGCTCCTTCAAAGAACTCAGATTTCAGCTATATTACTTCCTTCTACAAAAGTTATGTGAGGAGGAATTGGTATGTTATTTTCCTCTTAGGGACAGTAATTCTTTTCATCATTATTCTTTCTACCAATTTCAGCCATACAGAAGTCAGACCTGCACCCTGCATCCCCTCAAAACACATCTCAAACACTGGCATTGTGTTTGCTGCTTTCTTCCTAGTACCGAGGCTGAGTTGTCTAGCATGGTATGCCACAGTTTAATTGCTCAGCTTTTATTATTTCATCTTTATTTTGGATTTCAGTGAAGATTTCTAAAATTTTGAATCCTTGAATGTACTCTTGTTCATTTACTGTTTTTTCCTAAAACCTTTCTTCCAATTCTTCATCTTGAAATAGTTCCCCTGGCTCTTCTCTGCAAAGAAAATTCCAGTGTGGGGACCTCCTTATATGCCTTTGGAAGATGCATGGAATTCATTTAGCTTTTGTGCTTCATCCTTATCTTCTTTGAGCATTCTTTTTACATCTCAATCATCTGTCAGCCCTACAGACGCACTCTGGCAGGCTTCCTGCTTCTGTTGTCTTTGAAAGTAATTTTATTACATGTTTTTATGTCTTTAGCTATTTGTTCCTCAAGATATGCTTTTCAACGGACTTATGGTTTCTCAGTTAACTTCGCAGATCTGTGCTCATTTCTGTTTTCCTTATTTGGGTAGAAATTGCACTTTTTGAGGGACCCTCCTTTATTCAGCTGTTAAACCACCCTGGGCTGAAGCAGCAGCCAAAGGCAGCTCCTTCTGAATTGACACCACCAGTTGAAATATGCAGGGTACCAAATATTTCTGACATTAGAGACTGGAAGCCATCCATGCCCCGCTCTGTCCTGTGACAGACACAGTTCTGTCCTCTGTCCCCCGTGCCCACTCCTGGCCGTCCCTGTCCGCACACGGGTGCCCGTTACCGACGTGTTACACTGGCGCCACAGGGAGGGGCCTGAGCTCTCCTCTCTTCCGTGCCTCGGGTGGCAACGCACCTCCTGCTTTTGAGCGAAGTGCCAGTGGAGAGGAGAGCTGCTGCAAGGTATGGGCTGAGCATGGCTCTCAGACTGGGGTGGGGGAAGCTGGGTGGGACAAGGTACAAGGGAGGAAAGGCGGGTTTTGGAAGGAAAGGTGAAGTACTGCACAGTAGGGGCAGAGCATGGGATCCCAGGGCCATCTTGTTTATCAGCTTTCACAACAGAGCAGTGCTTTCGAAGGACAAATCCCCATGCCTCTGCCAAATCTGACCAACTGGAGCCTGAAGGAGGAGGTAGGCAAACAGAAGGAGGTGTTTCCCCACCATCCCAATCCCCCCACACCAACCCTTCCGGCACAGCAAAGATTTGGGATTTTATACTGTCACAGTATCATGCAGTACTGTATCATGTACAGTATCATCCTCTCTTTGAGTCTGCTGTTGCACCAGCGTCCCATGTTGCTGCACAACTCTACTCTGTGGTGATGGGAAGTAGCACAGAAAACCTGGGTTCCCTAGGGAGATTAAGCACCATCCTAGTTTGGGGCATTTCTTACCAACTGCTGTTGGTTCTAGAGTCCTGAAAGTTTGTTTGTTCAGTGAATCCAGTTCCTGGGAGGCTTATTTTGTTTGCACAGGGGCTCAGCCCGAATGCTATGCATTGCTCTGGGTGGCAGAATAGCCAAGACTTAAATGCAACATTTCTGAGTGTTTTAGTGTCTTGTTCTCCCTTATAAATTTTACCGTCTTATCACTGACAGTCAGTGAAGCTGCACCGTTAACTCCGTAGCAAGAGGTTTGTGTTTTTGGAGCTAAATATTCCCATGCCACTTGGATGTGGCTTAGCTGGTGAAAACAAAGCTGTTACCTGCCACAGCTCTTCTAGATTACGGGTGCCTTCTCCATTGTTTCTGCTGAAATGTCATCTGGAGTTTCTGTACAGATGTTCAGGGTTGTATCCTGTCCCCAGTTGCTCATCAGCCCAATAGGTTGTTCTTGCAGAGCTGAACAAAGACACAATAGCTCGTGCTGTATATCTTGGTGCAAAACCTCCCTGGATGAAGCTTCAGACTGGATCTGTGTGCAATTTTTTTTTGCTGCAGGCATACAAATAAAAACTTTTTTCATATGGCTCCATTAAGCAAGCACATTGCTGTAATTTTGCTCTCCTTCTGGTGTAAATAGGTGAGATTGGGGAAGGCTGGGACTGGGCAGTGATGAACTCTTCGCAGGTGGTGACCTTCCCTGGCATTGTTACTGCTGAATTTGGAACCAACATGGTGTAGGGTGACAGTGTTAAACTCTTTGGGATTCTGCTGTCAGACTGTGTTGCTTGCTGTCACGTTTTAGGCCTTGGCAGTTTCCATCAACAGAGACACTGATGTTCTTGCTCAGGGAATGGCATTCTGCCAAACTAAAATGCCTACCTTGTGCTCTGAAAGCCACGCTGCTTATCACTTTTCATTTTGTGAACCTTCTGTTGCACCAGTCCCACAGAACTGCTGTAGCCTTATGTCTCTTGGATCCGCCCTGTTACAGAGGTGAACCACAGAGAAAATTCACCTGCATGCAGAAAGCCAGCACAAAATGAAGTGTACTGGTCAACTCACACCCAGAACTGAAAAATCCCCTTTGAACATTACATATGTTTCATGCTAAACCCTCTACAAAGGTGATTTTCACAGAGAACATTGTGCACAGTCTGAAATCGTCCTTGGTTATCAAAAGCTTAAAGGAGTTGCACCACACAGTTAAAAGTGGAATTTGTCACTCTGTCTGCAAACTGCAGCACTGTCCTTTGGGATAAAAGGTGCTTGAGAAATGTAAGGTATGATAATAGTGAAAAATTTCCTGTCTGTCTGTGTTGTGGGCTGGTGCTCGGAGTCACACGCATGCAGAGAGGGAAAGAACGGGCTCCTGGCAGGGGAGTTTTCATGAGGGCCCAGCACTGACCCATGTGGAGTGGGGATTCTCAAATTACAGATGGAGGGAGGAACATGATCACAAAACCAGAACTGGTTTGAAGTTCAGGTGCTGGAAAGTGTTAGGCTGGAGTTCAAAGACAGGATTATTGGCCAGTGTTGCTTTAGTAGTTGGTGGGGGAAGAGCTTAAGGCCAGAGCATTACTGCATTGCTGATTTATCAACACAGCCAACACTGTGGATGGTTTTTGAGCCACTTCTAAATCCAGCCGCTGGCATTGAAAGGCACATTTAATCCATGTGTTAGATTGTTTGAAGAGGTATCTGTCTCCTGGTCTCTCCCTGAGGCAGGGATTGCTGAAATTGAAAAGGAAGTGAGAGGGAAGATTTTAACTGTTTCACAAACTCTTCTCCTTTAGAGGGGGCCACATTCCAGTAGCACCTTTAACGTTTGGGTTATTGAAAAATTAAATGTTTTCTACTCTCTTGCCCCCTGCAGAGAGAGCCCCCTCTGTCTCTTCTGTATCTAAGGGAGAGAATCAAAGGCAGGATTTGTGTTTAAATAGTTTATTGTTTTTAATGTGTTCTTTTCCTCAAGCTGGGATTAATGGTGTGCACTTAGGAGTTCCAGGATCCATCTGCACTATTGGCTCTGATCTCTCTGCAGCAGGCCACCACTGCAAGATAAAACACTGAAAAACAACCCTTATTAAAGTAATTCTCCTTTAGTCTTTTTCTTCAATTGTCTTCCATGAAAGAGTATCATTGTTTAACAGTTCCCTTAAGGGTTAATTCTCCTCCAATTTAATACCCCTATGCTCTGTTAGCTGACACTGCCTAGGGGGGGTTACAGACTGAAGCTCCAAAAATGCAAGAATAGACGACAGTTCTCAAATCAGGCCCGAGCTGCACCTGCAAGGTAACACCAATGTCTTGGAGTAAGAGTAAGACAATCAGAGAGTGACCCTAATCTGCAAAAGGCATCAAAAGTAAGAATTAAAGGGCATCAGTAGGGTGACAGGGAGAATCGGGGTTGAAAACGTTTGGAATAGGTGGAAGGCTGAAGCCTGAGAATAAAGCACCAATGTGCTTCCTTCAGGGTGTTACAGTTCAGGACTGATGTGCACTGAAAACCTAAGGCAGCAGGTTGGAATAGCAGGTGTACAGTGAATCTCAGCTGAGCCACGTACTCAGACCTACATGGGAGGCCCTGACAATGAAGCACCTCCAGGTGCTCCAGAACAGAGTCAGGCTGAATAAACAGAACTCTCTTTGGACTGCCCAAAAATTTGCCTTGGTGCTTCATAGCTCTCACCAGTCTCATGGATATGAATTCACCTACAAGCAGCCAAAAAGAGAGTGCTAACAGAATCCACTAGGAAGGATATAAACATTTTTTTATAGTTAGAAGTGATTGTAACAAATCTCAGAACTAATATCCAGTAATGTTATGGCCCCTCCCGTGGATCACTTTTTTCAGGGATCTTTAGTCAAGTTCAAAGGGCCTCTGCAAGCAGGAAATAGACAATTTAGCCAATAAATAACTGCTTTATACAGTTAAGACATGCAGAACCTAGTTAGGATTTAATGAAATATTAGGCTAAACGTTGGCATACTCCCCACCTGTGTAAAGGTGCCCAAAGATTCTTTGCAGGAATCAATCAGAAGTGAAGACTCAACCTCTGTGGTTACCATCTGCCACCAGGTGGGTCAGGACTGATGGTACTGATAACTCAACTCAGTGACCCAAATGATTCATGTCAGGTCCTCAGCTAGACTGAGTGTCCCAACTAAACTATGGTTTTGTTTTTCCTCTGAGGTTTTATATCTTCCCATGTTGGTGGTTTTCCTCTGGAATCCCTGGGTTAATGCTGGTGCAGTCCTAGAGCTTTATCCCTGTAGGCTTTCTCCCAGCTCATTCTCAGCAGTTTAAGTTGCTCTGTATCAGGGCTGGGCCCTGGATCCTTGTTACACAGGTAGTTAAATCCCTGGGTTGTGTGCCAAAGGAGGAACATTACAGCATGTGTTGCAGAGAAGGATGATTTTGATTTTAAAGTGAAAAAGTTCTGGAGCTTGCTCAATATCAACACTTTATATTTTGGGGATCTTGTGTCAATTCTAATAGACAAGAAATATCTAGCCCTAGGTAGGGTTGTTCATTCATTTGTATGGTTTCTTTCTAAAGCTTTCTGGTTAAGAATGTTTTGGATCAAACAAGTTGGCACTTCCTTTCAAGCCATAAAGACTGGGTGTTTTTGTGAGAATTGGGACTAGGTAGTGGAACCTGTGGCTCCAGGATCTTTGTTCCCAGATGAACCTAGCTTAGAAGTCATAAAAATTACTTCTATATTGGAGCTGTCTGATGGTCTTCAGAAGCTGTCCTGCAAGAGCATCTGCCAGCAGTGCACCTGCTAATGTGGCACTGCCTGGCTGTTTCTTGGCTTGTCACTGGCAGCCTCAGTGCTGGGTCATGGCTGACCCAGCCATGGGAAATCAGTAACTCTTGATTATAAATATGGTCCTGCTGGGGTACATCCGAGTAACGTGAGCAGGAAGTGGTGAAGGAGCAAGGCTCATCTTGCCACTTCCCCTGCCACATTGCTCTGGTGCTGAAAAGCAGGCTTTGGTTTGCAGGTTGTCTGATACATTTCATGCTCCTGGGTTACCAACACTGAGGTAGGCTAACTCTCTGGCTACTTCAAAATAAGGAATACAGCCTTTCTGCAAACAGTTTTTTCCTACCTGAAAGTTGTGGTCACCCATGCTAAGCCATCACAAAGAAAAGACTCTTTGAATCTTCAGTATTGTGCCCCTGTCCAGGAAAAAAAAATATATTTATTGCAGCACTGTTTGTTTTATCTGCAGTTTGACTCACTCTTGAGGTAAAGAATAAGTCCCTGCAGGGGGCAAATGGATTTTTGTGTTGCAGGACAGTCACTTGCTTTGCTGGGAACTGTGACAGAGTTGGTCTATACAGGTTTTCCCCATGAGACTGCTCTAGAGAAAGAGATTTATTGGAATAAGCATACACTGTTGATTATTTGTACTTCTGACTTCAGCTAATTACAGCCTCAGCCATGCCCTCTCTTCGACCTGCTAATGTCTTTCTTTGTCTAGTAACTAATAGCTACCCATAGTTGGTGCTTGCTTTTCCACATACAAATCACAGCACTGCCTATCAGCTTTCCAGAGGCTGGACTCCCCTGTCCCAGTAGCTCACAGATGCTGACAAGTATATCCTTCTTGCAGCTTTGCTCTGCCCCCAGGCCGCAGTATGGAAGCCATCGCCAAGTTTGATTTCACTGCTTCTGGAGAAGACGAGTTGAGCTTCCAGGCTGGGGATTTGTTGAAGGTAAGTACAGTCCCAGGCTTGACTAAGCAGCATTTCTGAGACTGCTCCAAGATATTTCTTGTGCTTCTGTTTGCCTTGACAAAACAGATGAAGACACATCTATAAACTAGGATACAAATGCAGGATACGCCTCTCCCATAGGGTTTGCAATAGAACAACAATTCCCAGGTTACTTGAGTCTGTGCCCACTTTTCTTAATTTTATGTCCATAAACTGTGAATGTAGTTGCCCTGCAGTCCTCCAGTAGTCAGCAGGAAAAAGCTAAGTACCTTTGCTGGGGCACAGATCAAGATCTTTGGTAGACAGATTTTAAGGGTCCTGTCTGTTTTCATTGACCAGGTAAATCATCTGCAGTGACTACATTATGATGACTAAATGCAGGCAGGATGAGTTCTGTCCAGAGGGATTGCTGTCTTCTTTATTTCCAGCTCTTAAACTGGAAAGATTTAAAAGGTAGCTGTTATCCATTATAGAACTTGTATCTAGCAGTTCACTGTTAGCAATTACTGTTAGATGCTGCAGGGATTTTAGGCAATTGCAAATAGAAGAGGAGAAGTCCATGAGACAAACTGCTACACACATAAGGGAATAGTTTAAGAGGTCCTGGTCTAATAATGTTATGTACACCCTTGCAGGAATTTAGCAGTGGGGCAGTGGCAGAAGTAGAGTTGATTATATACAGTACACAGATCTGGAAATCTCTTTGAGGTTGATTTGTATATTTTATGATAGAACATTGTTCTTGTTAACATTATCAAAGTCCCACAGATGAAGTCACTTGAAGTTTCACCCTAATTATTTATCCACTTCTCAGCTCCAGATGTTCTGTTGCTATTGAAAATGCCTGAGTATTACTCTTCTCTAAGGCCTTAACTCCTTCAGTGTCCAAAGGGATGATGTAAAACCTTGTTTGGCCAGGAGCCTTTGCTACCTCTTTGTGCAGTCATAGATATTTCAGTTAATAATCAGATATTGGGTCTCAGCATTGCCTTCTTAATCACTATCATTTTTTATTTTATTGGCCTTTTAATTCTTGGCACTTAGACAAAGTTGATAGCATCCAGAGCTCATTAGTACCAAATTTTTTCCAAAGACTTGTGAGAAGATTCTGGAGAAATCACTGCCTCTCTTCAGCAGAGATTAACACTCTTAGTCCTAATTCTTCCCCTATCAGTCCCTAATATCACATGACCTTAACTGATACCTTTTTTCTCAGGAGACTTCCATCAAGTCCCTGGCTGGGGTGATGGTGTTGGCCAGATCACTTTTCTTTCTGTTCTTCAGTTTCCCTTCCTGTAAAATCATTTTAAGCTAGAGCTTCCTTTCAAAGTATGCTGGAAGCTACTGATAAAAAGTGTCAACACTACACACCAGTATTATTATTATTATTATTAGTTGTCATAGAGAATTCACTATGAGAAAAATCAAACCGCCTCTTGCTTTAATGTCCTTGAGGTAAACAAAATAACACCTTAGCCACCCGAGTTGTGTAGCAGTACATCAGCCTGAGTAACAACTCTATTCTGGCATAGGCACACACATTCATACCCCATCATGAGCCCCCTCGTGCTGCCTGCAACAACCTGCTGATTTATAAAGGAGATAAGATGAAGTATTGATGTAGAGATTACAAAACAGGAAACAGGAGGCCCTCAACCAGCAGCAACAGGAGGAAATCCACCCTCTTACCCCCCCTCCATCTTTCTCTGAGAGGATGACACACTGAGAGAAACCTGACAGCCCTGCAGTGGCAAACAGCAGGTGGGTCTTTCTGGAAACCTCACTTCCAACAGAGCAGGGCCTGAGCATGAGCAGGAAGTAACTATCATCCCCTATGTTTGGCCACAGCACTGAAAAAAGATCCTTAACCCAGCACCCAGACATGAGGACAGCAGTGACTATACAAGTAGGGAATTCCACAGCTTTCTATTCCTTAACTTTTCTGAATCCAAATGTTTAAAAAAGGCCTGCATGGCAGGGAAGGCGATGAAGAATTGGCTCCAGAGACAGTAACATCCTGTTGCCAATATGAAGCAGTTAAAATGTGCCTTAGTCTCCCAAAACCATGAGATTGGCTCACAAAATAAGTATTATTACTGTTAACAATAGATTTTAAATTAAGTCTTTTCCACTTGCTTTTTCCTTTTAAAACTGTCATGGCCCATGTTTTTAGGCTCCTCTCCAAAACCAGAAAGAGCAGAAACATGGTCTATTTCATACAGCAGAATCCTGGCCCAGGAGTTGGTATATCAAACAAAATACCAAAGACCACAACATCTGCAGTAAAATCCCAGTGTGGTTTTATTCCTGTCCTCTCTCCCCTAGCTTAGGGCTGTAGCTTGGGCCATCAGCCAGAGTGTCATGAATTTGGGCCTGCCTGGTCAGCAGTGACATTTCTGAGGACCATTACAGATAACATTAATGTGAGCATACTTGAAGCTGCCCCAGTGTGTGATGTGGACTCAGTTCCAGCTACCCTCTTAAGTATAACAGTGTCTTGAAAATACTTTTTGCCTCCTTCTTTTATCTACGTTGGCAAAGCTCAGGGCAGCTGAAGACTTAACCCAGAAAAGAATCTCTTGTGAAATGACATGTGAGAGCACATGGTAACATCTGTGCAGCCATAACTCACAGATACAGCTGCATATCCCTCCATACCCATATGTCAGAGGAGTTTTCACAGATATTTTCTTCTCCCTTTGTGAATCTGAGATACTCCAGTACCAACTATAAAAGGCAGCACAGAGAATAATTTAAACCCCTTTAAGTAATTCAAAGCTGAACTCCATTTCACAGGCATCAGACACACAGACAGGCAGTCAGACAAAGGGGTGAAGTTAACAAGCAATGTAATTCTGCTTGGGCTTTTTTTATTGCTTGCTTGCTCTGAAGTGGTCGTCAGCCACTAACGTTTGTTGCACCATGGCTGGGAAGTAAAGAATGTGTGCCATTTTCTTTCTCAGGAGATGCATTTATTCCATCCATTTCTCCATTGCAGATTTTGAGCTCCCAGGAAGAGTGGTACAAGGCTGAGCTCAGAAGTCACGAGGGCTACGTTCCTAAGAACTTCATTGATTTCCATGTTCCCCCGTAAGTGTGACAGAAGAGGTGTCACCCCCATGGCACATTCCCACCGAGTGCTGTCAGGAGCACGTGTGTGTGCACACACAGAGGACAGGACGGGGGAAGTGCTGGCTCTAACATCCTACACTTTGGGGCTGGCAAGGATTGCCACAGTGCTACACGCAGTTCTGCCAGCACAGCGTATTACTGCCCCAAAGCATCCTCTGTTTTTTCGGAGCTAAATGGATCTCGATGATCGCTGTCACTCCCAAGTGACTCTTTTGTACTGCTGCTCAGAGGGATGCTGGGATGTGGCAGGAATTGCATTTAGATGTCCTCAGAGAGAAGAATAGTCATGATGTGAAGTCTTGGCAACTGAGACAGAGGCTAAGCACAAAAGGAAGAGCAAGAGATCTTTCTGAAAACCAATTATAAAAAAATTCCCTCCCCCTTCGACTCTGAACGACACCGAGTCCCTTTTCCCACCCTGCCATCGCACTCCCTCCCCCCGCGAAGTGCTTGTGCGTTTCTCTCGGTGCACTAGAGGTCAGTGCAATGCTACGCGACTGTGACAGCTGGTGTTACTCCTGGATCGGCAGAGTTGATAGACCAGACATGCCGCCCTGCTCTCTCTCACACACACACGCACACAAACAGATCTGTCAGAGGACAAGGCATACCTGCATGTCTCTCTTCCCGCTGAGGAGATGGCACTGCACTTTCAGAAAGCACTGATGAGTGTTGGAATGCATGTTAAATGTGCTCTCCAGCCCTATGCCATAAATAGCATGGTGCATGGGATTTTTACAACCTTTCACATAGCAGAAATGCTCCCAGAAACACCTCTTATTGTCCTCTTTTTTTAAAAGTGCTGCAGCATTTCAGGGGTGAACAAGCAGAGCATGCACCAAGCACTTGTGGCTGTAACATGCTGATGCCCTGAGCAGTCACACTGGGAGTACACAGGGATTTTGAGGTTACAGATAAGTGCCTCTGTCCACTTTGGACGTGGCACTTGCTGGCCTTTTTGGACATCAGCCAGCCTGCTTGGCTGAGCCAAAGGACGTTATTAGTTTGCTGTGCAAATATGGGCTTGTACTTCTGGGCCTCAGGGGGATGAGATCTTCAGTCAGTTGATCTTGTTTGCTCTTTCACAGGGCTGTGGCATCACTCAGGAACACTGGCAGATTCTTTTTTCACACACATTTTCTCATGTTGCTTTCTCAGTGCAAGGGCTGCAAAGAAATATTTCCACTTTGACACTTTTCTAAGCACCAGGTCTGCACTTTGAAGCAGTTCAGGCCAGATGGCAGAACCAGACGTGAGGCAGAAAGCTGCCTCCTAATTTTGATGGATTGTTCTTGCCCATCTTATTCTTGTCAAGTAGTCATTGAGACTGGTTATCAAGGCTCATCAAAGTCTGATTTCCCTTTGCTAATGATATATAGGTAAACTGTGATGATAATAAGAAACTCCAAAGTGGAAATGACAAACCTTAGGAAATTAACAGTCCTTAATTTTAATGCAATACAGGCAATTAAGCATTACCTAAAATCAAAGACTGCAGATGAAAGATCTTATTAGCTATGGAGTGGACATATGCAAATGCATGTGATTTTTTGTTTCTTTGCTGAAAAATTTCTACTGCCATTGTATTCTTTTACTATTTATGGTGAGTTTCTCATTATTAGTCCAGTGCCTTATGCTGTTGTTTGTTATGCCTGGCTATATTTGCATAAGTGTACTTACGTATTCTGTGCTTCTGCGATTTTGTGGTATTGTAACTCTTGCAGGAACCAATTTATTAGTACTAAAACTTTCATGGCTTGCTTCTGCTAAAAATTTATGTGTGTGCCATGCAATATATCCATCACAACCCAGTAATTTTCAATCAGTTTGCCAAAAAGCAATTTGATGTATATGTCTGAGAATTATGTGTGTATACATGTGTACATACACATTTGTAATTTAAAATTTCTTTGACTAACACCTTATTGTACTGTGCCTGTAATTACAGTTCCAGCTGAGTGTTGCTTCTTTGCAGGCCAAAGCTTACATTGTTCTCTTTGCATGTACATGCTTTTATTGCTCAAAGAAAATGGACTGCATCCATCACACCCCTGTACCTTAGCATATACATGGCCACTGAGGGTAGTCTTGTGGGCTCCTCTGATCCTTTAGCTTTCTTCCCTCCACCCTGCTTATTCACATTCTCCCTACCCTCAACTTTTTTATTCTTCACCTTAATTCACATCCTTGTTCACATGTCCATGATTTTTCCCACTTGACAGCTGGTTTGATGAGAAGATATCCCGCCACGAAGCAGAGAACCTTCTCATGAGCAAAGGAGTGGGCTGCTTCATCGTCCGAGCCAGTCAGAACTCTCATGGTGACTTTTCCATCTCTGTCAGGTATCTGCTTCTCACAGCATACTCCTGCTTCTTTTCCTGTTTAATGGTGTCCCTAGCCTCCTATCAACAGCATTCCTAATGTGATGTAGCCTCTTGAGAAGTTTGCATGCTGCCAGTCACGGGTAGTGCCGCTGGGTTGTGAATGAGAACAAATTAGGCATCTGATTCCCAAATGTGTCTGCCTCTTTTCAAGTGACACAGGGAATGCCCCATTCCAAAGCTGCATCCCCTGGTGACCTCCTTCTCTGAAAGAGCTACAGCAAAGCAGAGTGGTACAGGGAAAGTCTCCCACAGTGCTTACCATGTGTCTTCCATTTGTTTTAATTCCCTGACAGCTCTGCTTACCGAACCCAAGAATTCAACTACTACCTATTAAGAGATTACTACTACATTGTTGACTTATTTCCCACAGGTCACTAAACAGCCATTGGACAAGGAATGGTTTTTCATTGCTTGCAGCCCTGCTGTATTTCAGCAGCTTGCTGTAGCCCAGCATGTCTCAGAGCATTTGCTTCTAAGCAGAGCTCTTAAATGATGATTGCTTTCCCAATTTTCAGTCAAACAGCTAATAACCACTTTTAAATTAGAGTCATGATTAACAATGTCTTTTCCAAGTGGTGTGTACTTGCTGATTCAGGCAGCTCGAAAAGTATCCAGGAGGAATGCAGGAAAACATTCTGGTTACACTTGCACCAGTGAACAAATTAAGTACAGTCAGGCTCTTTCTCTGGCCGTGAAGTCAAGCAGTGTGGCAGAGGTCAGATCTGTATGGCTACAGCCTCTTCACCCCACCAAACAGAAGAGCTGTGTTCAAGGAACTCCCTGTGAACAGTTCCTGGCCTGTTCTATCTTCCTGACCATGGCCCAGCACTATCTAAAGGAGAGTTTTTCCATCTAAATCACAACCATTCTAACACTTTATCAGCTTGAGACTGTAGCAGCCAAGAATAGCATTCAGTCCCTGCCTGTCCCCATTTAGTTTATTTGTGCAGATGTAGCCTCTGAGAGCAGTGTTTGGAGTTACTGGAATTAACACAGAGCAAGGAGGTGGGTACCAAAACCAGATCACATCTGGTGCAAAGAGGAATTGTACACAACAGACAAGAGGTGAGAGGAGGGGAGGTGCAGGAGAAATAAGGGGCAGAAGGTTGAGGTTGTTAGTCTGGCTTGTAACAACATCAGAAAATTCCTTTTTTGTTGTCTTTTTGGGTAGGGAGAATGACCTGTAGTCATGATGTTACACTAGGTTTTAAAGCTTAGTGTGTGACTTCACATTACACACCCCATGGTGTGTAAAGGTGTAATACAGGTCTTACAGTCAATGCAGACTGAATGTTAACAGCACCTGCAGAGGCTGCACTTTTTCACCCTGGAAGCTCCTATGGCCTTTATTTCAAAAGAGAGGGTTTAAAACCCTATGCTTTGTTCTGATTGTGCTTTGTGACTGGGCAGCCCTGGGGCACTCTGTGTTTGCAAATTGATGAGTCTTTTGAAATAGAGGCACATCTGGGCCCAGTACACACAGGAACTGCCACTGCCTGACTTTCCAGAAGTCTAGATTTGGCCAAGCAAGAAGTTTTGGTATCCTTCTGGAAAAGACTTTTCCAAAAATGGTAGAAATGCAATCTGTTTGATGATCTCTTACTTTTCCATTGGGATCCAGGCATGAAGATGATGTGCAACACTTCAAAGTAATGCGGGATTCAAAGGGCAACTATTACTTGTGGACAGAGAAATTCCTCTCAGTAAACAAACTGGTGGACTACTACAAGACAACTTCCATCTCCAGGCAGAAGCAGATCTTCCTAAGGGACAACAGCCAAGAAGAAAAGGTAAACACAAGCTGTCTTTAGGAGTTTCTCAGTCAGAAACCTTTCTGTGGAAGGAGTTCATCCCATGAGAATGTCTCGGGATGGGGAGGAGGAGAGTCTGTCCCTGGAAACTCAGCCACATCACTACACTGGTGGGGCCTGAGACACAGATTTTTAGTGGATTCAGTGGTGTGTAGAGTTGTATAATTGAGCAGAATTTTTTGATTCTTCAAATCTGAAGAGAGGTGCTTTGTTAAAGCTGTGTTGAAATTCTAAGATGCCAAGGGAAGCAGGACTTACTGAAATGCCTTGATTTCCTAAGGGCAGGTACAAAGCTGACTGCTGGGTTGTGACTGAGAAGAGTTTGAGTTTGGTTTCTTAGTGTCCTTGCATGCACCCAGAGTGCAATTACAACTGCAAATTTGTCTGCTCAGAAGAATTGTCCGTTTTCTGCTACTGAGCAAACACAGTAAAAGGAATGTGGAGGAACAGAGGACAGAACCTGGAGCAGTTAACCTGGCTGTTAGGAACTAGAAAGTACTACTGAGAAGAACATAGCAGATCTGAGAACAAGATGTGCCTTCAGGGAAGGTATAGTCAATGTTTGAGAAGGCAGAGAAATCCCAGTCCAATGAATGCCTGGTTTTGTGCCAGGGGAACAAGCAAATGACATAGCAGAGACTGCTACACATTGCACTCCCTGTACTGGGAGTGAACATGCCTGGTCACTACAGCAACCAAAGTCCTGCTTTACTGGGAAATGGACTCTGGTATTAAATTACCAGGATGTGCAAGTGGAGGCGAGGCAGAAAGTACGTGACCTGCTGACTACAACAGTGAAGTTTTATAGGCTGAATGTGCTTCGTTCTTGCTAGCTCAAAATGAGAGATGATGTATTTTTCAATCTGAAGAAGGGGCTTGGGTTGTTGACTCTTTCTGGACCACTTATACAGAGCTTTAAAAATGCAGTAGTAAGGTATTAAAATAGAGGCTCTGGGATCTGTAAGAGAGAGATCACAGTGATGAATAGTCTGGGGAAGGAAAGAAAGACTGTATGCATGTATATCAGTAAAACAACCTGTTTGGGCTGACTGTGAGCAGGAAGGGAAAGAGATGTATCTGCTCCAAGATGCAGACAGGTAAATGAAAGAACAGAACTCAAGTTTGCTTTGGCAAACTCTCTGTACATTTGTTATGGTGATGGGCACAGCAGAGTACGTTTAGTACCCATCACAGTGGGGTTTCTGTTCACAATTCAAATTTCTAGATGCTACAGCCATATGATAAAATGATTGTAATATATAGATTTCAGTGCAGAGACAAATGAAGTCTAAGGGCAGTATTTCAAGAAAGAGCTTGGCTCCTGTGCTAATCCTCACATCAGTGGCCACATGTTCAGCCCAGCCACCTCCCAATACCACCTTGACTTCAGATGGAGAGTGGCTATGACAAAGATCTGAAATACAGGATTTCTGATTTGTCCTTCTGTTCAGAGGGGCAGGATCTTTTCTTTGGAAAAGCCTCCAGAGTAGAGGGTTGTGGCAGGGATCAGTGTGCAATGATTGCACAGCTTTAGTCAAGAATGTGGTAGGAAGCAAAACCTGACCTCACTTTTGTGATCATTTTTCCCTCAGGAGTGGCATGGTGGGAGCCTGGAACGGATAGGTCGGGAAAGATTCCACCTGGGAGGAGCAGCTGGAGAAGATCATTCTTCTTTATCCAAGAGATATGTAGAGCATCCTATTCCCATACTGCAGCAGCAACAGGTACTACTGGAACAAGGGGCTGGGACATCAAGCCCAGGCACATGAAACATTAGCTTTTATTGCTTGGTAGCAAGTGAACAGTCACTTTGTCAAAAATCTGCATCTCTCAGCTGTGCACACAAGAGAACTTGCTTCCTAGATGTTTCCTACTTCTCTCCATCTGCCTGGGCCAGTTTGTGTTGATATGTCTTCAGATGTGTGGTCATATGGCTACTTTTCTTTGAATTTGATTTTGTCTCATTCTTCTTTGGCTAATTTGGCTCCTGGATTTATAGGCTTGCTTGTTGTCCTTTACACTATGGAGCAGCCCAAGAAAAGGTAAGGTAGTGAGTCCTCAGAAACACTCAGCTGCACCAGCACCACTGACATTCCCCCAGCAAATGGGACAGAGGAGGAGCAAGGAGAGGACAGGACTGGGTCATAATAATTCCACACTGGCTAAAGTCCCCTTGGCAAGCATGGCTTTTTATCTGTGAGTTGGAACAACCTTAGTTTTTCTCCAAAAGTCTCAGACCAGACAAGCCCTCTCTGACCATTTTTCCCAGCAGCTCTGAAACACAGCTGAGGACAGTCAACTTTCAACTCCTAAGAGTAAAATCCAAACTAGAACAGTCTAAGTTGACCTCTTCCATGAGGGTCATTTCTTGCAGAACTGAAGCACAAGGACTGTATTGGAAGCAGACATCTAAAGTTATTTATGTGGGGGCTTGCCCCTGACTCCTTGCCCACTAATGACTCTTAAGTCATCTCATTTATACATCTCAGAATATACATGTGTCGTGGTTTAATCCCAGCTGGCAACTAAGTCCCATGCAGCAACTCAGTCACTCCTCCTCCCACTGGTGGGAGTAGGGAGAGAATCAGGAAAAAAGTAAAACTCATGGGTTGAGATAAGGACAGACAGATAATTGAAATATAGATAATAATAATAATAATAATAGTTATTATTGAGTATTATTGAGGAGGAATAAAACTCAAGAAGTGATGCACGATACAATTCCTCATCACCCACTGACTGATGCCAGTCCCTGACCAGTTATTGGCCTCTTCTGGCCAACTGCCCCCAGTTTATATACTGGGTATGATGTTCTAGAGTATGGAATATCCCTTTGGCCAGATGCTGAAACTGATTTAGAGTGAGCTACTACTTAGCAACAACTGAAACATTAGTGTGTTATCCGCAGTATTCACATACTAAATCCAAAACACAGCACTATACCAGCTACTACAAAGAAAATTAACTCTCTTCCAGCCAAAACCACAACATCATGACTTTTCTGTTGTTGTTTTCTTCCTAGGAGAGATATGGTGGGAGTCTGGACAGGAAAGAAGTGCTGCATGGNCTGGCAACTAAGTCCCATGCAGCAACTCAGTCACTCCTCCTCCCACTGGTGGGAGTAGGGAGAGAATCAGGAAAAAAGTAAAACTCATGGGTTGAGATAAGGACAGACAGATAATTGAAATATAGATAATAATAATAATAATAATAGTTATTATTGAGTATTATTGAGGAGGAATAAAACTCAAGAAGTGATGCACGATACAATTCCTCATCACCCACTGACTGATGCCAGTCCCTGACCAGTTATTGGCCTCTTCTGGCCAACTGCCCCCAGTTTATATACTGGGTATGATGTTCTAGAGTATGGAATATCCCTTTGGCCAGATGCTGAAACTGATTTAGAGTGAGCTACTACTTAGCAACAACTGAAACATTAGTGTGTTATCCGCAGTATTCACATACTAAATCCAAAACACAGCACTATACCAGCTACTACAAAGAAAATTAACTCTCTTCCAGCCAAAACCACAACATCATGACTTTTCTGTTGTTGTTTTCTTCCTAGGAGAGATATGGTGGGAGTCTGGACAGGAAAGAAGTGCTGCATGGACTAAGGGATCATGGCCAAGGAAGTGCAGGAGCTATGCAGAGGAGACACACAGAGCCACTGCATCAGCAGGCACCGGTACGTGATGCACCTGGAAGGCCTCATCTGCCCAAGTGGGTGGGTCCCTTAGCAATGGCCAAGCAGTCTGGACAATGTCACCTACAAGGAGGTTGCATGAGGAATAGTGTATTATGCCTGCCAGGTCATGTCTTACAAGACATTTCTGAGTCTTAAGACTCAATCCCAGCCACTTGAATCTGCTTCTGGGGAACTCTGAGGGTAGAACTGCAGTGTTACATGAGCATAGTTCTGGTAACTGCTCTCAAGGTCAGTCTTATGCAGCCTCAGTGGAAGAGGGAACTTAGCATGAGCTCAGCAAAATAGGCATCTGGGACAGCAGGATGAGCACAAGTTCACCCATGGATTTTAATCAAGCATAAGTCCAGTCCAGCAGAAGATATTTCTGAAAGCCTAGTGATCTCTTCTAGGAGAACTTCACATCCATTAATGCAAAGGGCTCTCAATTATCTTTGCCACCACAGCCAAGCAGTGACTGATGTCAGTAGCAAGATGTGCAGTACATTTTTTAAGTTCTATGGAGAGCTGCCTCATGATACTGTACCATGCTGCAGTGCTCCTTCTGTCTTGCAATGCACTTGTAGTCACACTGTCTCTTCCACTAATTTTTGCTGCAGTCCTGAGAAGGCCTGAGATCACTCAGTTCTATTTGTCTGTGCCTGGCACATCCTCTCAGACCTTTGCCATCAAAGCAGGACTCACTGACATGACACCCTTGGCTGTCAGAGCCTCTTAGCACAATGGATCTGGGTGTGATCCAAATGTGTCTCTGCAGACACCCCAGGCCACTCCCCTGCTGGATCCATACCGAGCACGTGACCTTCAGTAACTACCTGCTCTGCAAATTCCCACTATGTGAATGCCCACATAGAATATGGTGTCTTGCTCTGCCTCAGCCTGTGATTCCAGTGCCAGCTCCAAAGTATTTCCCCATCAGCTCAGTGCAACCCTAAGGCATGCTCCTCTTCCTTGAGGAAATGTCCAGCCTAGCACACAACCAGAGAACCTAGATCCAAGGAGAGAAGGGAAGGACAGCAGACCTTTATCAAGTGATAAAGACCTTTTTCAAGTGAGTGAAAGAGAACAGATTGGATTAGGAGATTTGGAACATGCTAAAAAATATGGACATAGGGACACGCCCCTTTTTTTTGGCAAAAGCCCCAAATCTTTATTGTAATCCAGCTCAAAATACAATTGTTTTTATCTCTCAGAGGCTGTGGCAATGAATATGGTGTCTTGCCTGCCACATCCCATCAGTGATCTAGAAGCCACAAATCCAATTATAGGAAGGTCTATATGTCAAACCAAATAACTAAGGGCCAGGTCTAAGCAGGGCCCTGAATGGAAGATTTGTCAAAAGTTAGTCTGCCTTCAAACAGATCTCTCCATCTGTCCCTGCCAGATATACCTCCTAAATTATCCATGCCCTGTAGTGTGGATGCCAACAATTTCCCAGAAAGAAGCCCAGGCTATGTCCTTTAAAATATGATTTCTGGCCAAAATGGGAGATTGACTGCAAAGTCTCTTAAGAAAAAAATTTAACCATAGTGTGCCATTACAGTGCACACTCCAAATAAACTGATATACCCAAACAGATGCTAAATCCTTTTGGTCTCAGGGGCCTGACCTTGGAGAGAGTCTGAAAAAGGTTTAAGGCCCTCCCCTATGCCCCAAAAGTGCCTGAAAGAGCAAGTATCCTTCTTTATCCTTCTTTACAATATTCTCTCCTCTCGCCTGTGTGCTGGCTCTCTCAGTCCTCTGCTGGCCAAAGACACATTTTGATAGCCATACCAGCACCAGGCCAGCTCCCTAGAGCCATTCCCTAACAGTTACAGCCCAGCAGGACTCAGGCAGGAGCCCTTCTGTGCTCCCATAACTCGCTGCAGACGTGGCTGTCCTGGCTGCCCTTGCAGGGCGGGGCCGTCAGAGCCATGAGAACAGAGTTTCCTGAGGACCTGCTCTCAGCCTGACTGTTCACCTTATGGTGCAAATACCCACAAGTACACTGAGGCTGCTGAGAAACCAAACACCATCCCTTGGGTGTCCCAGTAAATTGGTCCTTCCTTCCTGGCGTCTTGGCCACTTCCTGGTTTAATTGCAAGTTGGTCTAAATGTCAGGACTGCTTGTCCTTGCTTAGAGAACAGTGCTGGGGTGTAAGAGGGGTGGCAGGAAGATGATCTTTAAGCCTCTGACTCCTCGTTCCCTGCCTGTGTCTCCTCTCCAGCGAACGCTGTGGGTCCGTGCCTTGTACGACTTCGATGCTTTGGAGCACGACGAGCTGGGCTTCCGCAGCGGAGACATCCTGGAGGTCCTGGACAGCTCCAACCCATCCTGGTGGAAGGGACGCCTGCGTGGGGAACTGGGTCTCTTCCCTGCCAACTACGTCACACCAGTGCTCCTGTGAGGGCACAGTATGGCCCTGAGGGCTGTGCTGGAGCTGCTCTTCTGACATGGCAGAGACAGAGAAGGAGTGCATCTTCCCGTGCCACCAGGACATACATTGGTTTTTGTTTTGTCTTAATTTATTGGCCATTGATCTTTTGAAATGTCGGAATGGAAGAGAACCCTTCGAAGAAGAATTTTTTCCCTTATTTTTCACACTTATGGAGGAGAGGGAGCAAAAGTCTTGGACTGTTCATTGGGACTTTGCTGAGTCCTCCCTGCCCTGTCACCTCTTTGGCTAACTCTTGATAAGTTCCTGCAATTAGGTTTGGTCTGTGGAAATGCCCCTCAGAAAAGTCAGGCTTCAGGTTAACTTCAGGTTCAGTATTCAGGTAGATGTATCCCTTCATTTTGGATCTGGTAGCACCCATAGTCTCTTCAGGCTCCATTCCACCTTTCTTTCAGAGGCAGGAGGAACACTCACATGAATTAAATGATCCTTGGCAAGCACATTAATCCTTCAGGTAGGGAAGGAAAGTGAAGGGGCTTTAGGTTAAGGTTGAGGCAGTCTAGACTTTTCTTAATAGCTTCTGGCTTACCCATCTCATCCTGTGTGTGTGGACTGTATGGATATACCAGATGAAGGGAAGGAATCCTGTAAGCTTTTGTACAACCATACAAGTGGTGAAGGTATGAGAGGGCAAAAAGCTACTTTCTTTGCTTCTTCTGATAGTCCTGCTCTTCTTTCTGCACCCCATAACAACTTGCCTCAGTTTTGAGCTGCTCTTTTAGATACCAAAACTTCAGCTAAATAGCCTGATGAGATCAGATCAGACCCTTCAGCTTAATTAGTATTCACTGGATTGGATAACAATTAATATCCCTCACTGGTTCCTTTTGTAGAACTGAATTGGGAGGGACTGGAGAGGTTTCTCTGGTTTGGTGGCAGAAGTTTTTTCCCTGAGAACTTGCTCTGTTGAGGATCACTGTGTACACAACTCTGGCTGACTAGAGAAATGTCTCATCCAACAGGTTAAGCAGAGAATAAAGCTGTAGCCATCAAATAGTCTGTTCTCTGTTCCAGTTTCTTTTGGATAAAATAAGGTAAATGAATAGGTTTTCAAATAATTGCTGGGTGAATGCCTAGATGTGGTAGAAATTTATTGAAAATGCACATTAAAGATGATCCAAACCCTGTGAAGGAGACTCTGCTGCATAACCACTGCTCAGGCAAGTTGATATTAAACAAACTGCCTGAATTTTTCAGAACATGGGGGACCTCAGCAGTCAGCAAGGAGAGGTGATGATTAATCATTATTGAAAAAGAAAGAAAAGGAAAGTGAAAACCTTTAAACACAAATCAGACTGAGCAACAAAAAAAAAGAAAAAAATGTTCTTATCTTTTGTTAGTCCCAGTGGAAGAAAAAGAATGCAGGAAATAGTTCTTGGTGAAGTCCAATTCAATGTAGCTAGCCTG
Source organism: Notiomystis cincta (assembly GCA_013398075.1). Classification (NCBI taxonomy): domain Eukaryota; kingdom Metazoa; phylum Chordata; class Aves; order Passeriformes; family Notiomystidae; genus Notiomystis; species Notiomystis cincta. The sequence continues at coordinate 430,350 of VZRX01021426.1, forward strand.
AATAAAGTTGCCAGCTAGACAGAGTATTAGCACAAAGAGCCCATTTTGAGAGAGCTCCACCAAAAGCAGATTATTAATGGGTGAAGTAAAATGAGGACATTTAACAAGGCATATAAGGTCTAATCAGAATAGAAAACTTTGAAAGACACATTAAGAACTTACTGGCTCCCACAGTGGTCTGGGGAATACGACTGCCTGGGCTGGACGTGGCCGTGTTCTCTTGCAGGGGCTCTGTTCTGGCCCTTCAGTGTCTTCTGCTGAAGGGAAGTCCAGGAGGCTCCTTTTGGACAAGATCCCTTATCATTTGTACCAGGGTGTAACCTCAGTGATGCCAGTTTGAAGAGTGTTTTGGTATGATTTGCCCTTTTTTAACCTTTTTGTGAGTTGGTTGGTTTTCTGCTAAGGTATTAACAAATTTAGAAGAGAAAGGATTAATGCTCAGTGAGAGAGAGAGAGAGAGAGAGAGAATTAAGGCCAGGAGGAGATGGAAGCAAAGAAACCAGACATTAACAAAGGCAAAGGAGGGATAAAAATGATGAATCTTTCATATTCAGCTCTGGCTGAAACAAAAGAAATGGTGTATTCACAATTATTCCCATCATGTCAAATCATCTTTCAATTAATTCCTTTTTTTTCTGTATTAGTTACTTTTAAAATTAGAAGCAATGTCTCCTTTTCCTTTCCTCAGCACTCTAAAGACCCTCTTGGTAGTGAAGATGTAGTTGCACAAAATTAATTGAAGATAATGCACTTAGCAGTTTGATAGCTCTTCACACATTTGAAACCCCTTTACAGAGATTAACTAATTAAGCAAGTCTAAGTAGTGCATTGTAAGTACCCCCGTGTTAACTCATGATTCATTTGAGGAAGAGGTAAATTTTCACGTGATTTTCTTTAATTGATGTTTAAGGAATTAATACTTAAGGTAATTAGTATTAAAGGACTGCACGCTAATTATGGACGACATACCAGGACCACAGTAAAATCGGGATTTCTCATTATGAGCAGCACCTAATGAGCAAAATTACCAGGAGGTGACATCTGTGATAACTCCACCAGTGCCCTGCTCTGCTGCCCTGCTGTGCAGGGGCCAAGCTCGAGGCTGCCATGCCCAGCCTGCCTCTGCTTTTGGCTTGCAGTGCTGCCTGCATTTACTGCACAGGGCAGTAGCTGGGAGGCACAGGTCTCAGCCTGCATTTCTGTACCTTCCCACAGTAAAAGTTGTTTTTCTCCCAGCAAAACAACAGTGCTGAGGATCGTGGCTATTCCCAAGTCAGTGGAGACTCTGGATACAAGGGGAAGTGTGGGCAAAGTGGGAAATTTTTGGGAGATAGGAGGGGGATAGATGGAGACATTTTCAGTGCCATTTTCTGCCCATGAAATTGTCTCTCTCACAGATCAGGCCACTTAATGGAGAGAGACTCCTCTCCTCTAACCATATACCCTGCCAACCTTCCTGCTCCTTCCTCCAACAGGTTTTAATTGTAGCACAATCCTTGTTAATATTGTGGTGATTCACTTACACCTCAGAGTCGATTGCCCATGCAAGAGGCACACATAAGCAACCTAGGACTGGAGCCTTAAGGTGACAGTGCACTGCACTGAGCTCACCTGACATTTGCCAATGTTTCAGAAAGAACCAAACCCTTGGACCATATCCCAAGAGAGTCCACTGTGAAACCAAAATGGGAAGGAATAAAGAGGGAAACCAGAAGAGTATTTTGCTTCTTGTTTTTCTTAAGCAAGAAAGACAGTTTGTGAGAAAAGAGAATATAAACAGAGATAAAAGTAGGAAAAATATGTGGGAAGGCAAACATTATTATAACAAATGAAACAGAGAAAGCTGGACTTACACATGGTAAAATAAGTTTGATGAGCACAGCTAAGCTGTGCTTTCTCCTGTCTGAATGAACTTTTTGCCTGTGTTCTGTTGCAAATCCATATTTTGCTTGGAAATGTCTCTGTGATTAATAAGGCTGAGCTAAAAAAGAGTAAATGGAAATTTCCTTTCATGTGAAAGCTGTGCAGGCAGTTTTCTGTGCCACGAAAGAGAGGTCTCTGCACTGGTGTACATTTGCTGTAGCAGCTGTGCTCACTGGAGCGCGCTGCAGAAACCACGGGGTGAGGGCTGGTTCCCACTGGACTGCTCACAGGTAAGGGCACTGGGCAGATGATCCTCAGGCCTGCCACAAAGTCAGCACCTGCTCAGGCTGCTGGGCCAGCCTCCTGTGCCAGGAAAACAACAAGTTCATGGGTGGTGGTGGTTGTTTTTTAAATGGAAGTTTCAGAGGGATGTGCAGGAAATTTGAAGCTTTTCACAACAGCCACCTGTTCATGATTTTTTCTGTTTGGAGGCACCTCTCTCTCATCCTTCCTCCCCAACAAGATCCTGATGCTGCAGGCTCTTGAAAGGCCATTTTGCCTTCAGCCCTTGTGGAGAGCAACCAAGGACGTCAGAAGTGAAAGATCCAGCAGGCAGGACCACATGGCTTGAACAGCCTGGAACAGCAATGTGGCATCAGCTGGGGCATTTCACACTGCAGGAGCAATGCCCCAGCAGGTGTAGTCCAGCAGCGAGGTGCAGGTGATCTCTAGCCTGGGTGGGAAGCAGCAGGTCTTTAGTAATGTCAATGTCACATCAAAGGGACACAAGGATGGCTGGTGGGACAGAACTGTGGTCATCTGGGCTAGGGCTGTGCTCAGACTCTTGTTCTGCTTCTGCATCTCTGCCAAGGAGCCTGGGTTACACCACACTAGGTGTGGAATTATTTGGCAACACTGCCTGTCCCTGCCTGGTGCAGCCCCTGAAGCCTCCATGCTCCTCCTTGCAGCTGCAGCCCCATCACCTTGCTGCCCCTGCGTGCCCCTCCTGGGCCCATGGCCCAGCTTGTGCCTCTGTGCTGAGAGAAAGTGCTCTGCAGACATCTCATTTCAAATATCTGTTCAGAGCAATTGGCTCAGGTGCTTTTAAATGAAACCCCACAGAGGTCAGTCGAAACCATTAGTGTTCCCTAGGTGATCCAGGCAGTTACATTTACTGGTTAAAACATGGGCATGGACTAAAGAGCTTCTGACACCCAGCCTGTCCTTGCTGCTGAAAACTTTCCATTTCAGTGGGGAACCATGAACTGAGTGCATGATAAAGCCTTTAACAGCATTGGGGAAGAGGGCAGAGCATTGCCAATTTCTCCAATTTCTTAGAGGCAACTTTCATGTGACAGAACTCATGAGCCTTAATTCGCATCAAACGCAAAAGAAGTCTCTTACATAAGCAGAACTGCCAGCAGAAAACAGCCAGTGACTTATCTGTGAGCTACAGGGTAGCAGGGAAACAGGCAAGTGAATGAGGAAAGGTCACTGACCTTCGCGTGCAGAGAAAATTCAAAGCACATTGTCTGCTGCCATTGTGCAAGTGAGAGATGCTTGGCCCAGGTCTAGCCTGCCAACATGAAAATGCAAAGTTTCACAAATGGCAGGCATGCAGGAATCTTTGTAGGCATGCAGAAATAAAATTAGCTCGGGCAACAAAGGGAGGAAGAAGAAACAAACAAATTAAAGGATCCCTAGGTATCTTGTGGCTTCTCCCTGCTAGTCCAAGCCAGGCTCATTTCCACCAGGATTTATAAAAGATACAGCCATGGTGAGTTTGTTTGTCACAAACAAAAACGAGACCAAAAAGTGGGGGGAAAAACAATTTAGGATGTGGATCTCCTACTGTGCACTGAAAGCTATAAAATGGTGACAGTATCCTGATACCACGGCTGAAGTTTGAGTGTCTGTTGAAGTGGTGCTTCTGGGAAACCTTTCAGTGAGGTCTATGATTCATGCACATCTATGAATTCTGTGATTCTGTATCCAGCCACAGAAAAGGGAAAGAAAAATGAAAACCCACAAAAAATAGGAGGAACCTTCTCTCCTGATCTAGAGGTCATTTGCAATACATCTTTTATGTCTGTGCTGTACTGAATGTGTGCTGAATTTGTGCTACTAACCAGTCCCTCTCCTTTGTCAAATTCCAAGAAGAGCAATACTGGAGTGCCAACAGCAATCAGTGCTTGGTGCCCCTTCTCATGGGTGAATGTTTTCTGCCAGGTTTTGTTGGTGTTGTTGTTGTTGTGGTTTTTGTTTGGGCTTGGGGTATGATGTTGATGTTTTTTGCAGCACACCAAAGGTTTGGTTGCAAAATGCTGAATTAGAGGTAGACTGCACCAACATGGGTTTTTTTGTTTTGTTTTGGTTTTTTTGGGGGAGGTCTCATCAAAATTTATGGAGAAAAAAACCCTGCAAGTTTACCAGCAGCGCTGCAGGTCTGGGAAGGTGCCCTTTGCTCTGCCCCTTCGAGAGTGACCTTGATGAGAGCGGAGCGGGCGTTGTGCATTAGCAGCTCTCCGCACTCGCCTGGCGGAGCGTGCACAGGAGGGACGTGCGGCAGCAGAGGCGGCTCCGGCCGCTGCCCCTCGGAGCTCGTCGTGAGGGCAGCTCAGCGCTCCGCGGCCGGAGATGTTCTGCAGCAACAATGGCCGGGCTTTCATCAGCGCCGTGAGTCACCCTTCGGCTCGCTGCCGCCCGCACAGAGCGGCCGCTGGCGTTTGCCGGGTAACGAGTTGAGTCAGCTCAGCCAAGGCTGCCCAAAGGCCCAGAGCCAGCGCAGGGCGAGCGCTGGGAATGCACAGCCGGGAGGGGAAAGGGTAAGGAGCAACCTGCCCGTGCTGGCACCGCAGGAGCTCTGAGCTCACCTCGTGCGAGGCTGCGGACTCAGCGAAACGCAAACTTCCCTGGCAGTGGCGTTGCCAGAAAGCCTTTCCACGATCCTTTCTTTAAAGCTGTGGTGTTTGGGAGATCGGAGGGCAGGCAGGAAAGGGGGAAAGAACTCAGCAGGCAGCGCCTCTCCTCCTCACAGAAGCTCGTTAAGCACCTGTAAGAATTTTGGGTTGGTTTCCTCCTTTTCTAACTGTAAATTAAAGCAGGAAAACAACCTGACAGCGGGCATTGAAGCTCTAATGAGCATTAACTCTGAGGAGAGCGGCTCACACGCGACAGTTTTGAGGAGTCAAAGAATAAAAGCGAGAGACACCTGTGGGATCGCTGAATTTTTCGTGCCTTTTGCTGCTGCTGCTTCCCCTTCTGGGTGGGGCGCAGTTGCCGCTCACGTTTAGCGGGGCTCACCGGGTTAAATCCTCGGCGTCAGCTGGCCAGGAAAAATCCCTGCATATTCCCAGTTCAGATGTGCGTGGCTTGTACAGCACAGGGATTTAACAAACACGCCGCAAAGCAGTAAACGCCTGGAATTTGGGGCTCCAAAACACACAGGTGAGAGGTTTGCACTTCCAAGAAAGGACGTGAAACAAAATGAAAAATCAAGCAGTGAAATGAAATGAAATGAAATTAAATTAAATTAAATTAAATTAAACGTCACTGAATGAAATTCAAGTAAGTTAAATATCTTGATTTCATTTCCGGAAATGAAATTTTATTTCCTGAAAGGAAATGGAATCAAAAATCAAGGAATCAAGTGGAATGAAATAAAACGCCAAGGAATGAAATGAAGTGAAATGTAACAATCTGGGCATTTCCTTTCATGAAATGAATTTTCATTTAAGGAATGTAAAGGATATCAAGGAATGAAATGAAATGAAATGAAATGAAATGAAATGAAATGAAATGAAATGAAATGAGAGGAATTTAAAAATAAGGAAACGCAATTAAATGAAATCTCAAGATTTCATTTCCTGTCATGAAATGAATTTTCATTTCATAATAGAAAATGAGATGAGAAATCAGGGAATGACGTGAAATAAATTAACTTCATGGACTGAAATTAAGTAAAATGGAATGAAATGTAATAAAAAGAAATTAAGTGAAATCGCAAGACTTCATTTCCTTTTGTGAAATGACAAAGGAAGGGATGAAATCAAATGAAATGAAACTTCATGCAATAAAAGGAAATTAAATGGAATTTTTAAATTCCCAAAAAAAAAAGAAAGAAAAAATTAAAGGAAATGTAACAAAATGAAAATAAATGAAATCTCGAGATTTCATTTCCTTTCAGTAACTGAATTTTCATCTCATGGCAGGAAATGAAATGAAGCATCACAAAATAAAGGAAAGTTTCATCAAGGAAAGAAGTGACATGAAATGAGATTAAATTAAAAGAAAGGAAAGGAAATGAAATATATCAAAATGGAATTAAATTAAATCCTGAGATTTTCTTTCCTTTCATGAAATCGATCTTCATTTCGTGAAAGTAAATGAAATTACAAATCAAGGAATGAAATAAAATGAAATTAAATTTAATGTATATAATGAAAATCATTTAAATGAAAGTGCAAAAAATGAAATTATAAAATAAAAAAGAAAGGAAATGTAGCAAAATGAAATTTGTCATTTCATTTCCTTTTAGGAAATCAAATCTCGATATTTTATTTAATTACATTTTGTTACATTTCCTTTCATTTTTTTTTTCATTTCATTTCATTTCATTTCTTTTCCTTTTATTCCATGAGGTTTCACTTCACTTCACTTCATTTTTTGATGTTTCCTTTTATTTCATCTTTGAAGTTTCATTGCATTTTATTTTTCATTTTCACTTAATTTCATTGAATTTTCATTTCAGGAAAGGAAACGAAATCTTGAGATTTCATCTAATTTCATTTCATTGTGTTCATTTTAATTTCTTTTCATTTCACTGCACTTCATTTCATTTCAATTCGTTCTGTTAAGTTTCATTTCATTTCATTCCTTGACTTTTCATGTCATGAATTTTCATCTCGTGAAAGGAAATGGAATCTCGAGGTCTCATTTAATTTAGTTTCGTTACATCCCATTTATTGCAGGTGCCTTTTGTGTGTGAGGAATTCACATTTCTGTTGACCACTCTGTTATTTTGAGTGGCTGCAAAACTCTTTCTCATTTCCTCCTTGCAGGGACGAGGCCTGACAGGCTCAGCACTGCAGCCACCTCAGCCTCCTGTGTCCCTGTGCTCTCCCACATCACCTGGGACCTCTTGTCTTCATCCTGCAGCTTCTCCTACCTTCATCCTGCAGCTTCTCCTACCTTCATCCTGCAGCTTCTCCTACCTTCATCCTGCAGCTTCTCCTACCTTCATCCTTCATCCATAGCTTAAATCCTTCATCTGGATCATAAATCCACTGTACAGCGTTCCTAAAGCCCGCTGTCCCCATCCCTTCCTGTCTCAAGAGAGTGTGGATTGGTACATTTCTTTCCATTTCCTTACACCTGTCATGGACAGAGGTGTTCTCTCTCTTTTTGTGTCTTCTTTAAGTTTTGCAAGTATTATTTTAATATTTATTCCTAACTGTTTCCAAGCTGCTGCAGGCACTTGGGAATGCTAAATCCAGGCCAAGACCAAGGCCCTGTATTTGCTGGTGCTGTGGCTGTGCCCCAGAGCTCCTGCAGCTTCCAGCTGGTGATCCAAGGTGTGCAGGGAAGAGAACAGGAGCAGCACAACTGTAGCACCACAGTTCTTCCTGGGAACCATCACTTGGTCTCACCTTGTCAACTTGCAGTTTGAATACAGGGCTGGCCTCCCCTCAGCATCTGCACAGATGCTCAGGTCCTAGGCCAGCCTGGAAGTGCAGGACACTCCTGTGGTATGAATGATCCCAAAGAACAAGGGAGGAAGCAGAGAGAACCCATGAGATGCAGGAATCCAGAGTGAGCAGCTTTGGCAGAACTTTGTGAAGTTTCAGCCTTGGCGTCATTGGTTTAGTTTGAGAAAGCAGCAGCCTGTGCTGGTTTAGTGGCAGAGCTCAGGCAGCAATTTGAAATTAAAAATTAAAGTATGCCAACTGGAGAGGAAAAAAAAGATTCTAATTGTTCTAAAGCAGAAATTAGGAACTGCAGAAAACTGGCAGAGAGAACCAAATACATCAAGGACATAACCCCAACTGGAAAACCTAAAAACAATAAAGGATTTTAAGAAAATGTGGGATAGGAGTAACTCCAGCAATGATACAGAGTTAAAAACATTTTAATTGATACAGGGAAGGCAGAGGGCCTTGAGTCAGTTTTTATGGAATAAGCAATGCATTTTAATCTTGGCAAACTCTGTCCTATAGCTTTGTCCTTGGTCACACCCAAAACACCAGGGGTGAAAGGGAGACAGTATGGAATCAATTCCCTGGACATCTGTATGCTGAGAGAGGCTGTGACTGGTTCAGAAAATAAGACACAAAGACCAAGAGAGGGGGAAAAGGATATTTTTCATTGAACCATGCCTTCAAGTCCATGAGAGCCTCGGTGTCACACTGAATGGAGGGCAACAAAATGGGAAGTCACAAAGACCCAAATCCTTACATGGGTCTTTATTTTCACATCAAATTTATTTATATTAATGGCATCTAATGCCCATTAATGGTACCTAATGCTTAATAGTTGCAGTGGAACTCCCTGGCATAAGTGGGAATTCAATGTCTAACTGCACCTGAGCATCTGACCCTCCAAAATGGGCTCTGCCAGAGCCTCCAGTGTCCCTGAGCCTCTGCCTGGGGACAGCACCACGTGGGACAGAGCCGAGTGTCCCTGTGGTGGAGGGGAGTTGCTACACACAGGATACTCCGGTGTGGGCTGCTGCATCCTGGACCAGAGTTAATTACTCAGGTCCTCGTTTTCATTCCCTGACTTTCCCACTAATGTTTCTTCCCTACTTCTATGGGTTTGTGTGTGTGGCTGCCCGTGGTCCAGCAGGTCTGTTGTCTTCCCCTCCCGGCATCTTGATAGGCAGTGGAACCAGTGGGATGCAGCACTAAGAGGTCATTAGCATTCAAATAGGTCAGATGCTCGCTTGGGGGTTTTCCATGACTGTGTTTTCCCAACTTCTTGTCAGAAACAGGTGTTGATAAGGGCGAGGGCAGTCACCAGCGGTGAAACTGCAAACATTAAATCAAACCTTGGTGGTGCTTGGGGACAAGGAGGAGCTCGCCTTGCACATTCCCTCACCTGCAGGAACGGGAGGTCATGAAATGCTGCCCAGAAAATACAGAGTGTGTTGTGGAGAGCTGGCAGTTTGCTTCCTGCTCCTCTCCTCTGCTGTCCAGGGCGATCTCACGGTCTGAGAATTTCCCTTTCTTGTGTGTAATATGCCAGGCAAGCATCTCTCTCCTGTCCTATGCTGAGCTTGTGAGTCCCTAATTTTCAGTGTACACTAAAATGTTTGTGGACTACTGTGTGTGTGTGTCTACAGAGGACTCAGTTAGTGCCTGCTTAGATTTGTGGGTATATGTGCTTGTTAGGAATTTCATAATTTCACCCAGAGTTTCCTTATGTGTAAAATGGAGATAATAACAGGTAATTACCTACCTGGCAGGGCTGCTGTGAGGACAAATTAACCAATGCTTGTGTGGGTGTTTGCAGATGAAAAGCATGATATTAAGACTAAATATAATGATTGAATGTTACAGAAGAGAGTTTATATTTATTATGGTGATTGACTATGAGTTGAAAGCACTTTGAAAGTGTTTATTTCTTGTGCAGTACTGAGTATTTGAGGAAGGTGGAAAACTGGTGGAGCCAAGTTTGGGGTAGGTGTCAAAGAAATGGTTAAAGTTCCTCTTCAACCTGAGAGCTGACTGACTTTCTTCTTCTCTCAGCTAAATCTAATGCTGAACGAGGGACAAGAGAACAGAGGAATGAAAATGTGGGCAAGCTGGAGAAGAAGGGAATGAAAATGAAATGCAATTGAAGATCATGATTTCAAAGAACAAAAATGTAAAAAATATGAATGGAAAAATAAAAGCTAGGGGAAATGAGGACAGAGGAAAGGAAAGAAACCTCAGGGATTCATGGGTGTTACATCTTCTCACTACATGGAATTATGAGAAAGTAAACACCAATTTAAAAGAGGCATCAGAAACAATAGATGAAAAGCATATGCAGGGAAAGAAATTGAGTGAAATGGGAAGGAAGCAAGAGATGTGCTTAATTATTTTTTGTTTTCATTTTGTTAAGTGTAATGGCATAATTCTTTTATTTTCCTATGGGTTGTTGAGAGGCACCTCTTTGCAATTCTAGAAGACGGTGCCAAGTATTTCAGATGCTTTTTGCATGTGTTCCATGGGCAGGCTGTGAAGAGTTAAGGTGTGGATGCATTTGTCAGCGTGAGAATGGCCCTGTCTGGTTTCATTTGGCTTTCATGCTGTCTCTGGAGAATTAATGGAACAAGTTCATTTCCATCGACTCCAGTGAAGCTGCACTGCAAGTGAATCAGAGCCACTCTCACTGCTAAATGTAGCTGCTGCCCTATGAAACCCTGATCCAAAGTGTTTTTCAGGTTAAACCTGGAATGTTTTGTGATTAAACCAAAATAATAAGACTAAAGCTTAATTGTTGTGAACACTCTGAGTTTGGTATGCTGGTGTGCAGGCTGCCCAGAGGAGTGGCAAGGGGAGGTAGACCATGAGAAGAGTAAGGTGTAATAACCAATACACCCAGAGCTGAGGGAGCAGACTGCCTTTCTTTGCAAATTGTCCTGGGTTGCAATGAAAATCACTGGCAAACATCCTTGCAGGGTCCTGTGGCCTGTTTGCTTTTGCTCCCTCTGGTTCGGCCTCTCTCATCCTCACCCTCCCTACTTCAACATCTCTTCAGACCCAGGATGGCTCCAGTTCTTCACCTTGGTTCACATCTCTTCCCTGCACCCCAAAACTTATTTTGGGCTGAATCACTCTTACCTCAACTCATTGGCCTAAATTAATCTTTTGTGTAATTCAACTGACTAAAATTGACGTAAATGGAGTTACATCAGAGCTGAAATTAACACAGCCTGACTAAAATAGCACCTGCCTTTTCTACCCAACCAATGCCTGTCTCTTCCCCACCTCCACCCACATACCATGATTTTAACATTTCTTTCTCCTCGTTGCTCTTTCACTTATCCCACTGCCATGAGCAAGCTGTGCTCTCAGTGGTTGGTGTTGCCCTCTCCAGCACCCTGTTCTCCTCCATCCCCACAGCACAGGCTGTTGGTCCCTGTTCACAGCTGAGCCTGTGTCCAAGCCCATGCAGCAGCTTTGCATCTTCTCTTGGATTTTCCTGTCCTTCACCACAGAGATGCACCATCTGAGTTCTATGAGAGCCTATTTGCACTGGGTATTTCCTGTACCTGCAGAAATTATAGTCTTACTCCAAAGAATTTGCAAGTCAGAGTGCCATGATGTACGAAGAGGAGGAGGGAAGTGAGATGAAGGTGAAGTTATTTGCCAAAGGTGGCCTAGCAGGACAATGGCAGAGTCGTGGGTGTCACACTCAAAGCCTCTCTTCCTTTTCCATGACTTCCTTTATGCCAGCATGGCATTTCTCATCACCTCTTTCAACCCCTGTCTTTGGGCCCTCACCCTCACATGGTGATTAAACATCTCCTTTGCTTGTTTTCTCATCTCCTCTGGCTTTCTGGCTTCTTTCAGCCTGCCCTTGGAGCCTGCTCATGTTGGATAGGCTTTCTTCCCTCCTCTTCAAAAATCTAGCTGTTTGCAGCCAAAAATAAAGTATGGCCTCTCTGGTTGAGCCATACTTTGTTTGGCAGCACGCTCCACCCTTTGCATCTGGGTATCTCTTTGGGGCAAGGATTTATTCCATAATTGCTCTAACTTATTTATTATCATGGCATATGTATCTGCAGTGTTATGCAAACTGTAAAAGCTCCTAGTTCTAAAGGTCACCATGGGTGTACCATGTGTTTACCTTCCAAACACAGATGAGCTCAGAACAAAAGGGACTGGCAGTGAGGAGATGAAGGCAGGGAATCACCCTGATCTAACTAATTTGCCAAGACAGTGTTCACAAAAGTAGGTTACCTAGTACTGCAGACAAACAACCCAACCCAACCTCACTGCCTTCCAGATGAGTGAATAGTTCCCCAGCACTGCTGTGTAGTTCCATAGCAGTGGAGGGCAGCATGTCCTGGACACCCAGGGCAGGATGTTTCTCATCCTAAGTGTCAGGCTCCCCAGTCTCCTGTGCTGGGACTTACATTCCACAGCGTTGTGTGCCAGCTGCACCTTCCTGGAGGCTGGACAGAGGCTGGGGTGTTGTAGAGGCTGCCATGGTAGATTTTTCCCCAAGCTCAGAAGAGCTTTGCTGCAGCAAATGTCTTTCAGAAGCTGGAAAGCTGCTGTGCCACTTGGTGACCAAGGCCACCAATACATCCCACACACAGCTTGTCCCAGTGCTACCCCCAGCACTGGCATGAGGGATGACTCAGCTGTGATTTGCTTTTCACATTGCTCTGCAGTGTTGGAGGAGGATCACGAGGTAATTACCTTACCTGAGCTCATGAAATGACCCCACTACATCCTGTATGCAACTTCCAGGAAGAGTAGAGGGATAAATTAAATGCTGGTGAGATATGCAAAATGCTAAGCCATTAGTTGCAATCCTTCCCGAGATCATCTGCAATCTAATAGCATTTACTGTGACTTAGGTCAATTGTCAGCAGGAGTGGGAAAAAATAAATCAAATTATTGCTTCCTATACTAATTGACAGCTTCAGCAAAGTGGAATTAGAGCCATGAACACTGGACTCTCTCATTCTGCTCTGGTAGGGATGGGGATCTGCCACAGGATGCACTCTTCCCCAGGGGATGCAGCTGCTCCTCCAGTAGAAGAGTATAAATACAGGAGGGTGGGAAGAAGGTGTAGGGGTCTGGCAAGCAGAAACCTGTTCCTGAGCCAGCCATGCTGGAAGAGTAAAAGGAAAAATGCCCAGGGTCACTCCCAAGGGAAGAATTTTAAAAGATTCCACGTAAGTATGACAGGGCAAATAGAAAACAGTAGGTGACAGTAGAATAAGCTAAACACAGGGAGAGAGATAAGGACTCTTCATCATCAGGAGAAGGGGGGAAAGGAATATGGATAAGCTCAGAGCTGTGGCTTATTTCTGCTCCAGCTTCTCCTCCCCCTCCCTTCCTCCTATGCACTTTGCATGAGGGTGCAGCACAGTAACCTGCCACAACCTCAAAATAAAGAGTACTGGGGGACAATTCGTCTGAAAAATACCCCTCTGCTGAAAAAAAATCTCTTAAATATGATGATCAAAGTGTTCAGGTATTAACAGATGAGAATGGTTTATGAATCTGGATTAGCTCAGAATCCATCTGATTATTTTTAAACCTCTAAGACTGAAAGCTATAAACTTTCCTAAGAGAAATGCCATTTATTTTAAAATGAGCAGCAAAATCTTGATTAATTGAGTTGCAAAAGAAATGGATCTAAAAACAGGCACTGGAGGAACATGAGTGCATTATGCATTTGGGTTTTGCTTTTGGAAGAATTCAAACCCACATCTTGTTGCCAATGCTGATCTGAAATGATGACACTCTAAGCCTGAATTCAGCTGTGCACAGACCCAGGGAGGGACAGCCAGGTCGCTGTTGCTGTGACAGCGTCTCAGGACCAGCACCAGCATCACTGCTCTGCTCGGTTGGCTGAGTTCTCCCCTGCTGAGGCCCGAGCAGGGCTGTCTCCAGAACCAGAAGGAAGGTGCTGTGCTGGGTGTGGCTTTGGGGTGCCCCCCGGTCCGGAGCGATGCTGTGGCCTGGGACAAACCTGCTGTGCAATGTCTCGCTCGAGCCACACGGTGGTTTGGCGGTGCAAAGAGCAGCTGGAGCAGAGGCAGGGAAGGTCGCCTGGTCCTTTTTCTATGACCTTGGTTCGGCATTTCTAAAGCAAAAAAAAACCTAAAAAGCAGCAAATTTTGGACATGACTTCCTGTGAGGTTTTGCTTTCACACCTCCAACATGTCTGTGTGGAAACGGCCTTTCCAGAGGGAGGTTTGGTCGGCTCCTTTATTTGCGTTCTCTGACTCACGGGAGTCGCTTGCGCCCACTCGCTCCGCCTGCACTGCCGGACAGAAGCACTGGCAGGTGAAAGGCAGCGATCTTCTGGAGCCAGCAGTGCTTCTCATAAGGTCATGAGCAGCTAATTTCTCCTTTGCCTTGCTTCTTTGGGCGTTTTTAAGCTAAATACACATCAGAGTCCCATGCATGCTGATCAGTAAAGGGCATCTTCAAAACCAAATCAACATGCTTCTACCACATCTTAAAATCTAGCTGTATCTTTCTTTATGTTCATGAATCACAGATCAATTTGTTCCATCTCCAGGTCTAAGCCTACGCTTCAACCTTCTGCATCTCCACATGGAGGGTTCCCTTTTTCTTCCCTCTGCCACTCCCTTCACACAGTTTTGCATTTATTGTGGGGGCCAAACTGCTTCCTAACTATTCATTTTTGTATTTTTAGGGCCACCTTCTAACTTCTCTCCTCCCTATTCAAGCCTCACAGTTATATTCTTTCCCCCTTCCTTATAAAAAACAGTTTCCTATTTTGCCATGGCTTTTTTTAGCCATCCTCTGGGATGTCTAAAACTTTGTAGATACCAAAGCCTCTTCTCTGCTTCCAACTGCTTTCCTTTCCTCCATGGAATATGCAACTTTTCAAATGAGTCTGGAACACTTCATGTCTCTCTTGCATGTTACCCACCACTTTGGTTACAACTCTGCCATAACTTGAGCACATAACTCCCTCTCCCACTTGCTCTTGCTGCCCTGGCTGGAGGTCTGCTCCACAATATCTGGAAAGTCCCATTAATCACTTCTTGCCAGCCTGCTACTCCTCCCTCCAGCCTCTGCCTGGGACACTCACCCCAGATTTCTTGTCTGCTCCACTCCCCTTCCTGTTAGCTCTCACCTGAGCATTTTCTTCCCCAGAGAGCTGATAGCAGTGCACACTGACAGGTGGCCAGTACAGCAGTAAGTGCATGATGCTGCAGACTTGTTGCTGTCTTAATTTTTCAGTGGCCCCATTCCTGGTGTTCTTTTGTCTATAAATCACACCATGATTTGAGTGCTGTATAGTTATAGCTGCAATTAAGCATCCTATTCAGAGGCTGATTCCTCGCTGTTTTCTTTAGCCAGACCTTCCATTCAGGATTTGGCTCGTCTGCAAAGGGACTCTATAGCTGTCTTTTTTATTTCCAAAGTAAACACAGGTGACATTTTGGGGAGGGGAGGTACTTTTTAAGCTCTTCTCTATGACAGCCCTGTGAGGTAGAGTAGTATTTTCCTCACTTTAGAGAATGGGAACTGAGGCACAGCAGATGACTTGGCCAAGGCCCCTCAGGGTAGCTCAGCTGAATTGCAACCAGTTTGAGTCCCTGCCTGTATGGGTGTTGAAAGAGTAAGACACCAGGGTCAGCACTATTTCTCACAGGAAACCACCTAAAAGTGCTGCCCTGTGAGGAGGAGCAGCCAGGGAAAACGGCTCAAGGTTTTCCTGTGCGTGCTCAGTCAGCAAATACCTCGCTGCAAGACATGAGCCTGCGAACGCAGTTGTTCCCTTCTGCTCTCTTCAGAGGACTCTCTTACCTATTTACTCTCACAGGGAAACATGTGAGTGGGAGGCCAGAAGCACTTGACTCATTTGCGGCAATTCTCCAGTTCGGCAGCTCGGTTTTCTGCCCGAGGCGGTGTAATGTGACAGAAAGGAAGCTTCTGAAAGCATTTCTTCATCCTCCGGATTGCAGTCTGTCACTGCTGCTGCAGGAGTGACACACCTGCCTTTCACCGCCTGCAGCTCTCTGGGTCGCTGGAGGGTGAACGGGGAAGGCAGGAGCTTCCTCTCCACCCTGAAATCACCTCGTTTCGGGCTTTTTTTGCTCTGCCAGGAGCTGGACATGAGTAATTCACCCGTTGCTGGCAGCCCTTGCCAGGGGATTTCAGGCTCGGGACAAGCGGAGCACGGCTCGCTGTGCACGTAGCAGTCTCCCCACAAACTCCTGGATCCTGATCCAGAGAAGAGAGGCAAGAAAGTGCAATCTCCACCAAGCCTTTGTGAGTCTTGCTGTGGTGCCAGCAAGGAAGGAGTATAGTGTTTAATAACAGCCATGGCACCTATTTATTTACTCTTCTATTTCAGACAGCAAAGCCCCGTCACCTCAGACTAACCTGCAGCTGACACAGTGAGAAATGGAAAACACTCTCTTGTATCCTCCATCACATAAACAATTAGCTGTCTTTGCAAAACTAATTTTTAAGCAGCTGCTATTTTTTATGAAGAAAAAAAAACACACAAAAAAAAGAACAAGAAAATCAAAACAAAACAAAAAAATAATGTAAAAATTAGCATGGTGGAATCAGAGACATTTTGGTAAACCATGTTTTGTTTTGGAGGATACCACTCCTCAAAATAAGACTTCTACTATGCAGGTCTTGAAAACTTTATCACCAAATTATACTTATTTTAATAACTGCCCCTGTTTTTACTCCAACTTCGCACATAGATGGTAAATGTTCTTTGGCAAAATAAGAAATAGGTGAGAGGGAAAACATCAGGATTTTATTCCTAAAGAGCTGAGCGCTCAAAGGTTTGTAACAAGAGCTTGTAGCAGTTTGTGCCACACGAGAAACGCTGCTGGGAAATTTATCAAAGAATGTATCATGGGGTGGGCTATTTAGGGACTGAAATTACATAGGAAGGACTGGCAAGAGAGATGTGTGCTCAGGACAAGTGCAGTTGCAATTAATGCTAAATATAAGGTGTCATATCTTTATCTAATGCACAGCCTGCACTGCCTCGCAAAGGAAAGTTAAGCAATTAGGCCCAAATAACCAGATTATACGTGGGAGGTGTTTGAAGACAGATTTAAAACACTGTAATAGGGTTGGGGGAGGGTTACAACAAGAGGTAATATTTCCTGATAGGTTAGTTTACATCCTTTGGAAAACATTCTGGAACCAGACCAGAAAAGTAAGCAAGACTTGGCCCGGTTTGGACACCCAAACAGAGGCGAAAAGCAAAGAGACCCAGCCCTGCCTCTGCACACACAGCCCCTCCAGGGGGTAATCCCCAGGAACAAAACAAACCCAGCCAGGGACAGCACAGTTCTGTGTGCATTTGCAGCTGCCTCAGCACAACTCGAAACCAGCCTTCCCCTTTCTTGTTTCTCTTGAGCCAGTGCAAAGGGCAGAGAGGAAAACCTGAGCTCAAACAGTCAGGACTCTCTTTTGGAGTGGAAACTGGAATTCACTCCTTGATCCCAGAGGGGCAGGGCCGGGTACAAGTCTTTCCCCCCACCCTGCCTGCCAAGTTTCTTCTTCTCTGGCCCAAAGGGTTGGAATAACTCTGTGGCAGAGAGGGCAGCTTGTTTGCACAGCCCTTTCTGCTCCTCTGAGGTGAGGCTGTGGGCTGGAGGGTCGGGGGAAATCAAAAGGAGCCGAATGATCTGACCTTACAAAAACTGCATATCAGGAAAGGACGTAGTTGGAATGTATTGATGTGAGAATGGGGAGGGGGGATGAGATGGGACATGTGCTTGCTTTGGGAAGGGGTCTCTCTCAGCTTCTGCAAAGCTCCTTGCCCCTATTTATCCTAGCAACACAAAGGCATCGCTTTGTCTTCTAATGTGAGAGGTGGGGGCTAAACATTTCATCACAGCAAAGTGAAAATAATCTCTGCTGCCTTTACTTGGATGTGGGAAATATTAGCTTGCTTTTAAATAGAAAACTATACATATATTTGTGAACCTACTGTTGCTTTCATGTGGGAGCCTTAGGTGAACACAAAAGACTATACTGTGCAGCTACAAATGAACAGAGCACCCAGGATTAAAGAGATTTTATTTAGCCCTACATGAAATAGCAGAGCTGATGGCAACCTCTGGTACAGAAAAAAAAATACAACCAACAAATAATTTAGTGAGCACTGGAACTATAAAAGTCACATCTCCTTTATATGTGTATATTGTGGTTGATTGACTGTGGTGTCTAAGATGGCATAAAATTAATTTGAAGCTCTTCCTACAGATCAGGCACTTATTAGCATTCTCAATTTTATGGAATATCTGAAATCTAATAAGGCATGAACCCACGTTGTAACTTTCTCTGTCGGGGACTGTGATAGAGTCTCTTTTTGCTATCAGGCCTGTTATTTTTCACTAAATCTGTAGGGATGTAATTACACTTCTGCAAAACTTGTTTGAAATCAGACAGTGGGCTCAAAAGTTTATTAGAGACATGGACAGACAGGCAGACAGGCGCAGACACCATGACCATGTAAGTCTCATTTCCATCAGAAATAAGGCTAAAAGAACTTACATGGAAATTAATTTTTAAAGGAGACTTGATAGGCAGAGGAGTAGACCTTTGCAAAGAGTAATTTCAAATTTTAAGTGAATTTCATGCTGGTAAAAGCTATTGAAGACAGTCTGGAATACTAAAAGTATCTCTTTTACCTAAAGGAGAGGACAGAACAGGATGAGCTATGGTGGCCCACCTGATCCTTGTTTTTTTAAACTAACTCACACTGAGAGCAGGTGATTTCTGAGAGAGAGGAAGCAAAGAGCAGCTCCACAAGCTCTGTGCCCTATAGTTTTTTCTGCATGTGAGCTCTTAGGGCTAATCACAGATGTAAAGCACTGCAAATGCCTCTGAATGTTTGTATTTCACCACAGCCTTTGACTTTATCCTTGTTTCCTTGCTCATTCCCTGCCAGCTCTGTCCCTGGGCTGCACTGGGGACGTGCTGCTTTTTGTCCCTTGTGGATGCAAACCACAGTGGGACCAGAATCTCGATTAGGGCCCCTAGCAACGATCACACACCTCGCAAAAATCGAAATTTACCATTACAGCCCCCAGTCTTTCCAATGGGATGCGTGTGGGTATTTATTCATGCTGCCAGCCAGAGCTGGAAGCAGGGCTGGTTTATTCCCAGCTCTGACACCAGCCTGCTGGGCGGCCTCTGGCACATTGCTCTGTCATCTTCTCCCCCCTTTTTCGGACTTGGCAGCCACCTGAGGGGTGCTCATGAGGAAGGGGGGACACAAGTGGGGCCAGGGAGCAGCATGGTGGCCACAGGCAGTGGCCTGTTGGCTGCAGTGAGCTGGTAGCCGGCCCTCTCTGAATGCACTGGGAGCTCAGTGACTCCAGAAAAGCAGGCGGTGTGGGGTAGCCACTGACAGAAGGGAAGAAGTCTTAAATAGACTTTTGCACTTGCAGCCCAAAATACACCCACGGCCCAGGCCCGGTTCTCCTCCAAGCACTGCAGTCAGGACACCGGTGCCAGCCACGCCAGGGTGTTGTCCCAAATCTGGGTTCTTTCACCCAGTGGGGAAGCCGATCCACACACAGAGTTGAGACACTCGATTTTATTTCGTGTCTGCGCAGAGATGGGTGCGAGGTGGTAAATCCACAAAGCTGGGGAGAGTATTTACACGTACATAAACAATGTCTATGCAAGCATATTTATACAACCCTGTTCGGGCAACATTTGCATAATGAATCCACATCACTACCTGGCTAAGCTTCTACTGCCTTCTGTTTCCCCGCCTCGGTTTAAAGGTACAGGGCACTCCAAATTCATGTGTTCAGTGCGTGAGGGTCTTCCCTCGGAGGTGCGGCTTTCCCATTCCAATGCACCGAGTTCTCTGCTAGGACACAATTTCACAAGATAGTTAAAGACTGCTAACCCAGATCCCTCGAAGCTGCTTTAGGCCGCCACGTAACCAGTCTCTTCCCTTTATCCTACATCGCACCCTGCATCTCTTAGGTCAGGTTATTCTCCTTTTCGCAGAAACTGCTCTCCCTGCAACTCGTGCCCCGTCCCCGGGGGTCTGGGAGAGGGGCAGGGCGCCGGGGACAGCCGTGTCCCCAGGGCCCGGGGGAGCGGCCGCCCCACCCGTCGGGGCGGGCCCGGGCAGGCCAGGTGAGGCGGTCCCGGTGCTGCCGCCTCTCCCGCCGCCGCAGCCTCCTGCCCTCGGCCGGCGCTGCGCTGGGGGTGCCGGCGGCATGGCGGAGTCCCAGGTGCTGCTGCTGGACGAGCTGCACGTCAACGAGAAGGTGACAGAGGCCCAGGCCCGCTTCTACTACAGCGAGGAGCAGCGCCGAGCCCTGGAGGCGCTGGTGACCCGCGGCGAGGCCGCGTACCGGGAGGCGCTGAGGAAGGAGCAGCTCCGCGATTTCCTCTCGGGCCGGGAGCTGCAGGACCTGCGGGGCGGCTGGCCGGGGCACGACG
>VZRX01021426.1:450444-481891 GCA_013398075.1 Notiomystis cincta
AGCCCCGGGAGGGCGGCAAGGTGGCGCGGGGGCCCGGCGGCGAGACCCTGTCGCTGGCCTACTGGCCCGAGTGCTCGGACACCGAGGTGCCCCCGCTGGACTTGGGCTGGACCGACAAGACGTTCTACCGCGGCATCAGCCGGGTGTCCCTGTTCACGCACCCGCGCAAGGAGGAGAGCGCGCCGCACCTGAAGGAGGTGGTGCGGGAGATGATCCAGCAGGCGCAGAAGGTACGGCCCGGCCCTCGACGGGCCAGCCCTGCCCGCCTTCACCCGGGCCGAGGGTCTGGCTCGGGGTATGGGGTGGAAGGCGGGCGAGAGCCGCCGCGGCCGGGCTGCCCCCGCTCCCAAGCAGGAGGAGCCGCGTGGGCCACGCCGTGGCCGGCGTCCACCAGGCAGGGCTTTCCCTCTGCGCCTTGCCGCCAGTCGCGTTACGCTTTGCTAAAGCTGATGCCTGTGATGGGGTTAAACCTCTGCACGCCCCGTCCGCCTCCCCGCAGCTGGGGTTCTGTACCCGTGGTTCGCATTGTTCTGTCCTGGCCTCATTCCTGGGCTCAGAGGAAGACAGGTCATGATGCTGTTACAGCCAGCCCTACCTGGTGTGTGCAGGTGTCCCTAGTCAATGACAGAGCAGTGTGCTTGTTTATGGGGTGGTGTTTTGGGGGTTTATTTTTTGTGGTCTCAACACCATCCAGCCTGGACTCCAAGTAGCCGAAGTGCAGACAATATGAGGCCGCTCCTCCCATTTACCTTTGCCTGGAACTGACTGCTGGTGGTGACAGGGCACCCCTGGCAAGGAGACAAACCAGCCACGATGCTACAAGAGCTTGCGTTGAACGGCTGGGGGCAATCACGAGGTTTTTCGTCACCCACCCCGGATGTGGGTGAAGTTCCCGGGGAAGACCACCCAGGAAAAGATCCCCGTCAGAGCTGACACACCTCTTGGGTAAAGGGGAGAGCAGTGTAAGAAACTTCATCCCTGCCCTTAGTTTTGCAGCTTTCTGGTTTTTCTGCTTTATAATTCAGCAGTTATTTCCTCCTCCACCTGTTCCCCTCTGCCAGAACACACCATATGCACAACTTTGGCAGACTTTTTCGGACCGAATCTGTCGGGAAACACAGAAAACTTTCCAGAGAGGCATTAATCTGTCGGGTGATCTTCTCAGCTCCCTGCTCTCAGAAATTGTGCACACCCTATAATTCTGTTCAGTGATTGGTGTGATCAGTCACTTAGAAGACTGAAGCTGTAAAATACTTACACTCAGATGTAGTGCAACTTCACCTCCTCTTTGCACGGCTACAAAGGCTTCTCTAGACTGTTTGAGAACCAGGAAAGTTTGTTTCTTTCAATAGCTGTGCCTGGCACCTAGAAATAATTAATTCCTTTGTAGATTTTTATTTTTTCACTGACTGGACAAACTGTGCCCCTCCCAGCCCAAAGCTGGTTTCATATTTAACGACCATTTGAGTGTTTAATGGTCTTTTTCATAGATAACTATGCCTATTGTGTTCAGCTGAACTGGTCCTGGCCAAAAAAACCGTCTCTAGGTAGCAGCTTTTTAATAAGCAGATGAGAGTGGGGGCTTGTTGGGTTTGTTTTTTCTGAGGGGGGTCTAAACAGATACTGGTAATATGTGGCACATGTCTGTGGGCGGCTTATCATCAGTATTTTACAAACATATGTTAATTAAGCTACCTTGCTGCAATGAGATCAGCAAGCATTAACTTGCCAATCTTAAAACTCCTATGAAGAGCTAGGCACACCTATGAGCCCTACAGATAAGTTTATTATCCATAGGATAGGAAGAGAAATGAGGAAAACCTCTTGCAGGGGTACTCATGCTCTGACTTGCTGTGCTTGAGAACGCTCCTAGGTGATCTTGACAGATCACCAGCTGTGACAAGGGTTTGAGGTGGCAAACACACCACCAGGCGTTGCCCATGGGAAGTTTTGACTGCTGTTCTTAGTGGTCCACAGTCTTGCAAAGAAGCCTGAACTGACCCAGGGCCCCACAGCCTCGAAGGGACCATCCCTTCACATTACAAAGCCAGTACTGATAATTAATGGTTTGTCCAGGACAGGGTGTAATTTCTGCAGTCATTACACTCGTTGCAAATGGAGGGGATGGAAAGAAAAGAAGTTTGTGCTTCTGCTATCCATTCCCTCTGTGGATGTTCCTACTTCAAGTGAATTTTATCTGGCAGCCTTGTTCCTAAAGAGCTACATCCATACCACTGTGTGTGGGGGGAGAGGGAGCAGAACAGGCCTGAGTTAATGCATGAACCGTTCATGCCTTTAATTATGATTTGCCTGAATGTGAAATTGTTCAGAAACAAAGTGGCACAAGTTCACTGTATTTTAATTTTCAGAGGTTCTGGTAACATTCCCTGCATCTTGCTGGGAAAGGAGAACCAAGGCAGGACTTGAAATCCTGCCCAGTAGAAGTTACTGTGGGACTTAGTATGATGTAGCTCCACCACAGTTCACCTGTATCAGGAACTTACATGTTAATGATGAGCATAAATTCAATGTCAGCTCTTTTTTCTTTCTCTAACAAAGAGAAGCTGGTGTAAGCACTGTTGACAGAAGGAGCCTGACAGAGCAGATGTGTTGGTTGTTGTTGGCTGTACAAGTAGAGACTCAGCAGAGACTCAGACACAGTGGGGGGTGTTTACTGTGGCATCGCTTTCCCAAAAGCCATTTGTTCAAGGGCATTTTTCACAGGAAAGAGGTCTCTGGGGAGAATCATTCCCCCTTCCTTAGGGGACTCCTGCAAGAGAGCTGTACCTTTTGCAAGCGTGAAGTGAAGAAAATCCTACAGTGTGATTCAGTATTTAGCACCATTCACACCTGTATATGCCATCCCCAGCACAGCTGGGTTTATTACTGTGATCCCCAGCACCTGGGAAATTAAAATTTAGGCAGCTCTATTCCCAGCATCCTGTCAGCATGGCAGCTCTGACCTGGCATGCTGATGTTATGCAGAGGGACTAGGAAATCAGTAGTTTCCTCCACTGATAACCTCTCAAATGCTGGGAAGAACAACTCAGGCAGAAAAATGCATTGGTATTTCTAATGGTGTAAAAGATACATGTATTGTCTTTCTCTCCCTTTCTGTAAGATCAGCATTACAGTTACCCATAACCTTCTTGGTTTTGTTTTTACTCATCCTATAAATGTTCAGGCTTGTCTCTCACGTCAGTGAAACCTTTTGTTTTTATGTAAAATCTATGCCTGGAAAGAAGGATTAGTTTTATACCAGAAAAGCAGTACATGTGATGAGAGGGAATGATCATTTTGCCTCCAAATATTGAACACGCTCCAGTCCCTTCCTGAGAAATATGAGGTGTTTATGTTTGAGCTCTATAAATCATTCCTTGGGAAGCCAGCCCTGAGAGCAGACTTTTCACAGGGAATTGGGGAAAAAAAAGGAAAATGGGATTCTTGTTGTCTGCACTATGCATTGTGGCTGCAGATGCAGCCCCTGATTCCTCTGCACATTCATTCTTCCATTACACACCTTCAGGTTAAGTGTTAAAGTTGTGTTTTCAGTCTCTTTTTCAATCTATTTTCATTGTTTTTCTTCATTTAAGTGAATCCTTACAGAGACAATGGAAGTTACTCAATACAGAGGAAAAACTAGGTATTTGGCTTTGGCATTCCTCAGGCTGCTGAAATACATCATTTCCCTCTGGAAGAAGGAGAATTCTCATGGACATTTACTAAGTTCCTTTCGAATTGCAGCAGCTAAGCCAGAAAATTACAATTATTGGTAGTACTTGGGCATTTTGTCTCCCTATAGGCTTCTCCCCAATTATCTGGTATCAGTGCTCTCCTTTATTTTTCACCAGTGGGATGGACCTTCCTTTGTTTATTCAGTTGTCTGTCTACCATCTTCTTGTTTCCAGATTATTGCAGTGGTCATGGATGTATTTACGGACCGGGACATCTTCCGCGATATCGTTGATGCAGCATATAAGCGCTGGATCCCAGTCTACATAATCCTGGATGAGGAGGGTGTGAAGCTCTTCCTGGAAATGTGCAGGTGTCTTGACCTCAGTGACTTGCAGATCCGGGTAAGACACTCAGAAATGAACCATTTTCTCCTGCAGGTCGATGGCCTCTCGCCGTTGCAATGGATCCTGGAACTCGCCTGGAGCGGCAAACGCATCTCTCCCTCCCTGCCAGTCATACCACAGCACTCAGAGAGGGTTGATGGGACACAGAGGGATAACAGAGTGGCTTGATAGGAAGGAAAAGGAAAGATTTGGATTTTTTTGCCTTTCACCCAAGACAGGGATCTGTGTAGTTTCTTGGGTCTTATGAACTAAAAATTCCTGTCTGGGGAGAAAATTATCAGAGGAAATCGCTGTAGGTCTTCTATGTGAGGATTCAAACTAGAGTCCCAAGTAGTTCTTTGAATTGCCTGCATGGATCCCTCTTACAGGACACATATACTCTCTGAAATCAAGACTTTCCTATCCAGCAGTGATCATCTGGGAGTGAATGAGTTTGTAGTCCTCCTCTGCAGGAGGATTTAAGGGATTAAGGGGCACAGCTGCTGCCCAGTCCCATATAGGAGTGTGCCTTCATACAGTGCATGCAGCACAGCAGAGTGGTCAGTCCAGCTTGGCTGGCAGGAGCAGCCTCAGAGGGATCCCACTCCATTACATACAGACTGAAATCCTTTGTGTGTTTCCAGTTAGTATTGTATTCCTTCCCTTTCTCCCCCCATCTTTTTAGTCACTGTTGGTACTACA
Source organism: Notiomystis cincta (assembly GCA_013398075.1). Classification (NCBI taxonomy): domain Eukaryota; kingdom Metazoa; phylum Chordata; class Aves; order Passeriformes; family Notiomystidae; genus Notiomystis; species Notiomystis cincta. Next base: position 455,205 of record VZRX01021426.1, read on the forward strand.
GACTTGTCCTGAATACTGAAAAATTTGCTAGGTTGGAAACAACCTACGGGATGCCAGACTCACCCCTCTTTGTGATCCAACTGTTCTGAGCAGCAGCAGAGGAAAAAGTGCTTTTTGCCTGAAGGAAGGGTGGATCTTCCATAAACACTCAATTAATAGTTAAAAAAAAACCTGAAACACAACCAAAACTCAAAAAGCTCTGAAGATTATAGAGTCTCATATTAATCATTTTAGGAGAACCATCTTAAATCTGGATGAAAATTACCTGCACATATCTGAACAGTGCTCCCGTGAACTACCACTCTGCTCTGAGTGTCATCAAAAAAGACATCCAGCTGAGAAGCTTTCTCATCTTTCTCCAAAACAGTGATGGAAGTTCCTTCCTCCTGGTGTCTTTGAGAGCAAGACACAGACATCATTATAAGAGACATGTTTCAAGTGCCAGTGGTGTTGTGTGTCTTAGGCTCATGTCTCTTTGGTACATAACTGTGGACTCACAGCAGTAGTTCCATTTGCTCTGGTACCGCTTTCCCAGTGCTTTTCTCACCACATCATCATGCACAGGAATGATGTCTTCAGTACTGCACTATTTTAACTCCTGGACAGAGGGAATGAAAAGGTGTCCTGGCATTTTAGAAAGAGTTGTGATGCTATTGGAGAGGTGAGTTCCTTTCAGTCTGTCTTTTCTGTCTCTAAACAGTAAGCAGTCCCCTTCTGCTCCTCCTCTTATCCGTCTCCACAGGTATTTACACAGACTTTACACTCCTTTACCAGTGATCACAGTGACATGTACAGCAGTGCCTAGGTCCTGCAGCAGTCTAGTTTTGTGGCTCTTTCCAAGGAGGTACAGTGTGAACTGATGAAATCAAAATCAGGAGAAAACTTTCCTGTGTCCCTTCTGTGATTCCCTTCTTTCATAGCAGCCCATGCTATGTTTTTCATTAGCCTTCTTCAGCTAAAAACAGTACAAACTGAATTTAAGGAGGTCCACTGAGGAGAAATTTTTAACATCTTTTGACCTAATTGTTCACTATTCTGCAGAGCTTTAGCCCACAGATTACTATCCTTCAAATTTTTACCCTCTTTTCCCAGGTATTTCATACTGGATCTTTAATTCCCGTGAAGGTTATATTTCTTTTCCAGTATGGCTTAGGCTTTTGTTAGTCTTGCTAAGGTCTATGCATTTAATTCCTGTATGTGGTTCTATGGAATGATCAGGGAATCTTCATGGAATGGGGAAACAAGTCATTTGACTCTCAAGGAAGAAGTTCTCTTAGTATGCCACCCACGGCTGTCTTGGATGTACCCATGCTGCTACTTGGGTCAGTGTAGCAGAAACCACCATGGACTGATTTCCCTGGCAACAGACTTTGGAGACCCAGGGAAGCTCAAACAAGGTTAAGGTTTCCCCTTAAGGGCTCCTCCTAGCCCTTCCCCTTTGATGTAATGTGCCAAGGGTTGAAGATCCAGATTTAAAGCAAGAAAGCAAGCTGGGCTTCCAGTCTTGTTCAGGCAGAATCATTTTGTCCTGCCCTGTTTGATCACAGAGGTTATTGAAATTGTTGAGTTAACTCTACCATTCACCCATTTCTTATCTACTGGTCTTTCTCCTGACATTTGCTTCAATGCCTGTTCTTCTTCTATGGATTTTCAGCCACAGGGAAAATGTTATCTCCTCTTTGCATTGCCATTTTGCTTTATTCTAGAAGATTTTCACCAGGTTTCACCAGACATAGTTTGCCAGCAAGGGAATCGCATGCTTTTCTTTCCTACCCTCCTGCCCACCTTTCCTTTGGAATGTTTGTGCAAGATCCAGAGGATGGCTTTTTTTCTCAGCAAGTTGCAGCCACGTGAGATGTGACTCTAAGGTTTAGAGGCAAGTTCTGATCCCAGGGGGAGAGAGATGATGCACTACCATGAACTGCAGGGTCACAATGTTTATTCTGTCTTCTGTCACCACCAGATACTCATTTTGTTCTGTGCTTCCTCCCCTTTTGGTCCCATTGCCCTGTTCATCCAATGCAGAGTGAATACTTCAGCAGCCCTAATAGAGAGAGATTTACTGTTAACCCTGGGCTTTGCCCTTTGTCCATGTACAGCGATGGACATTTTCACGAAATTCCTGGCTATTGTATTATTTTTGTAGAGATGGCAAGGTATCATGATCTGCTGACAGTCTCATGGGAGGGAAGCTGCTGTAGGAAGACAGCACCTCACTCTGCAAAGAGTAAAAGTTCTTTTCCAACTCCAAGCATGAAACGAGAAAATCTCAATTTTTGTCTGAAGGCCAGAGTTCACCAGAAATGTATTTAAATTCAATCACTGGAATGTTCATGAGTTGTTTGTAAGAGCATGTCTTGTGTGTCTGAGTCATACGGCTTCCTGAGCCTACAGGACATGGTTTGTCAGACTTCTGTTAAGTTTGACACAAGAGCATTCTTGGGAGATCACAGTGAATCAGAGTTCACATAGACACAGAATTCATAGCCCCTCAGAAATTCCTCTCTCTTCAGGACCTGAGGGTGAATGTTCTCACCAGTTTTTAGGTAAGTGCTTTTTCTCCTCATGTTCCCTGACCACTGTAACAGACACTCCTGTCCTGCCCAGACAGAGAGTTCCTAGAGTTCCAGGCAAGCCCAGGGAATGACTTATCTGCAGGGAGTTCACATTAATTTTTACATTCATTTTCTCAACACGTAAGAAGTTTCTCCTCTCACTTCAGAAAGTCTAAAAATCTTCTGCCTAAGAAACTTTTGGAATTGCATTTCGGTATTTTAGGTTTTTCATCATTGATTCCTACCTGAGATGAGGGAGAAGCTGAATGTGATGTGATGCAGTGCTGTTGAATTTTTTAATGGTCTGCTGGAATATTCTTCTAGGCTTCTTGTGACCTTCTGAGAATGGGAGCTTGCAAGGCTCTCTTTTTGTAATACTCAGTAATGATCTTTGCAAGCCATGTCCTAGCTAGCTGCATTCCATCCTGTTCTGCTTGAATATTTGCAAGTTACACTATTTTGTCAATAAGCATGCCTTTTCCAAAACTGTCCAGGGCAAACACAGGATTTCCCAGTTCCAAGAGGAAGAGTACACATAGGATTCCCTGGTAGAAGTAGTTACAACACCTCCCTTTAAGGTTTGTCTTGTGTAACCCCCTGCTCAGCCCCAGTTTGTAAGCACTACAGCCTAGGTCTGTCAAGTCAGTCACACCAAGTTTCTGATTGGATGTAACTTAGCTTTCTGTGGATCCAGAGTGAGGTTTAAAAGTGTCACAATAAAGCAACGAAGACCAATTCCTTACTATTTGTGCAAGGATGCTCTGTCAGGCTTGATTGTTACCAGCCACAGTAGGTTGCAGCCAGGGAGATGTTACTCACTGCTTGTGATGAGGGGTGGTGCACGTCTGTGGAAAGGAAATATGGAAGTTTAATGCAGACTGCAGCACCCATAAGTCAGGATATGACAAACCTTAAGCAGGCTTCTGCAACAATACAGATCTGGAGGAGTCACTTCTGTCTGGTGAGCTAAATGGTCCTCTACACAAAATATTTGGTACTACTGTAACTCTGGTGCCCTCTGAAAATGCCTGCAATCTCACCTCATTTGTATTTGTCTTTCCTCTGTTGTTATTGTGCAGTCTTTGGTACGTGAACCCAGGCTCATTCTTCCTCTGTACAGCTTGATATAGCAGTCTACAAAAGCTCCAAGGCAGAAAATATTATACAAATAACCTGTTAAGTGACTTGATGTTTATATGACTGTGTGCTTGTTTTCTGCATTTCAAGATGTATTAATGCACTCTGTACCTACTTTATTCAAGGAGGTTTACGTGCTCAGCTGCTCAGTTCTGTCCCCTCTGCGCCTTTCTAAGTGTTACATACAGCTCAGTTGCTGCAGAATTTCAAGTGTGCTTTCTTTCCACCAAAAGAAAGTGATAGAACATACAAACACAATAAGATCCACATTCATTACATGCTGGGAACCTTTCTGCTCTCACAGGCTGATACTTCTTGATTCACAGGAGTACATATCACCTCAAAGCTGTTGACTGACTTCTTGTCTTGTGCAGTCAGCATACCATGATTTGGCAAATCCCACATCCAACATTAATCAACAAGGAAAAAAATATATTTCAGGTGATCAGCCAGCCAACTACAAAATGTTTTTTTAACTACTGGAAAGGGCACCCTTTCTCCTGTGCTCTACCCAACCTGCCTTCAGCATCCCACACACATGACTCACCGCTAGGCCTTGGGCAAGCCACTTCATCTTTTTCTCTCTTAAGCTCCTCATCTTTAAAACAGGGTAATAATACTTTCAGCAGTGTTGGGAGCATTAATTAGCTAATGCCCACACAGGACTCCAGACAGATCAAGCAACAGCTGAATGCAAAACAGTACTATCATCAGTTACTGTTAGTCAGAATTTGTATTTCCACTGCTGTATTTTAGTGGGGGGAACAGGAGCAGATTCAAAAGGTAGAAGTTACATTCAGAAAAACAGCTTTTGAAAGAAATCTGCATTCTTATAATCACTCATTCCTGCATGCTGATAGCCTATCAATATTTAAACTGTCAGTGAGGTTTATAGTAATAGGCCTTAGCTCTTTGTGGGATTTGAGGCTGTGCTAGCATTAGCCAAATCCTGATTCTTCTCCTCTGCAAATGGGGGAAGAATGAAACAAAGGTGAATTGACTTTCCCAGAACACCACAGGGAATAGTTTTAGAACTGCAATTACACCTGGGACTATCTGACTCCCAGCCTTGAATTTATTATTCAAGTTCACAGTGCCATTTAGCTCTTAATTGTTAAGGAATCCTTACATAAAAAGATGGAGGAATGAAGAAAATTGCCCAGATTTGTGTGCCAGAGTGACAAGATAATTGGCTCCGAACTTTTATTGATATTCAATGTTTTTGGGTTTGAGGTGAGGGGAGGGGGGAATGTTTCATGTTAGACACTTTGGCAGTTCAGCCTCATGCAGCCAGGATCCATGAGCAGACTAACACTCAGTCCAATGTACAAATACATCCCCATAGCATGCACAGGCACACATCTGTTGTTGAAAATCATGTGACCTTAACTTTGTGGGGTTTTGTGTCTGGTAGTGCTTTGTTTTATTACTTGTAGGTTTGCTGACCAAAGGATGTGAGGTTTGGGGAGAGGTGTTCTTTTTTCTAAACTACTTCCATTCATTTTATGAAAAGATTCTCCTTCCTCATCTTCAGAAATTCTTCTTCTCTGATCTATTCAAGACATTAGTGGAGAAACTTATCTGACAGCATTGTCTTGCCAGTGGCTCAAGTGAATAGCTGAAGACAGCAGGCAGAGTTTTGATGATGCTGACCCCTTGGACAGGGCTGTAAACTGATGGAGAGGAGTGACCTGTGTAGCCAGGGTATGACAACAGGACTTAGAGCACTGTGCTTTCCTCTTGCAGCCCTTCTGGTGGCTGATACAAAATGAGTCACGAGTCCCAGAAGTAGTGAGATAATGTGAGTGACATCTTAAGACTTGGAGCTGGCAATTATCTAATCTTCTGCCCTATTTCTTGTGACATTTCGTCTTTCCACCTCCCTGCTAGAATATCCGCATACGCTCTGTGACGGGAGTTGGGTTCTACATGCCATCAGGGAAGATCAGAGGCACGCTGGCATCGCGGTTCCTCATGGTGGATGGTGAAAAGGTGGCCACTGGATCATACAGGTGGGTTACTCTTGATTAAGGCATTTATTTAAAGAATGGTCATGACTTTGCTTGAGAGTCTTCTTCACATGTCACGCCTCTTCTTATCTCAGATTCTGTAATCTGTGTGGTATCTGTAGAAACTGGAGTGGGACAACAGAGAAGGTGGCGTAGAGCCCTTCTCAGAGAATGGAACATAGCCATGCTGGCAGACCATTTCACAGGGCTAGAGAGAGTTCCACACTGCATCAGGTAGGGGTCTGCAAGGACTCCCCACCAGTCCCTGTGCTCAGTTCTCTTCAGTGAGGTTTTCAGTCCAGAGACTCTTCCTCTTGATGCAGTATTGCTTTTTTAGGGCCTTTTCTCCCAGATCTGGTCTACATATTGTATCATGTATCTATTGTGGCCCATCTGGCCAAGGATATAAGGGCAAAGGCACAATGCTTCATATTCCCCTGTAGTGTCTTAGGTTTTGTTAGGTGGGCTGGGTCAAGTGCACACCCCAAAATCTAATGTCTGTTCTGTTTCCTCCTCTTAGCTTCACGTGGACTTCATCCCACATTGACAGAAACATCCTGCTAGTCTTGACAGGACAGCACGTGGAGATGTTTGACATTGAGTTTCGTGAGCTCTATGCCATCTCAGAGGAAGTTAATTTATACAAGGAGCTGGGTATTGCTAACCCATTCCTCCTTGGAATTGGGAAGCCAGGCTTTCATTCCTCCACCGTGGCTCGGAAGTTCATTAACCCAAAGTATGGTTTAGTAGCAGGAGTACCCCGTGGTGATATCATGCTCTGGGCTTCACGACACAGGCAAGACAATCAGGGAAACATGGAAAAGGAGGAAACAAGTGAGTCAAAGAAACGATTAAATCAGTTCCTGAATGACTTAGTCACACTGGAGCAAGTGTACCCAGAAATAGATCCACCTCTGGAGAACTTGAACAAGCTGAATCGGAGCCCCCAGAAACTGTTGTCCCGGCTCCACATGGACCTGAAAAATAAATCCAAATCCAGAGAGTCCATCCGTGACATAAAGAAAGAAGATGCACAGACCAATGCAAAGCAGGGAAAACGGTTTGCCAGTGGGCTTTTCAGTCGCAAGGCCAAGCGGTCTCCGGGCTCAAGCATCGAGGCCAATTCCTTTGCCAGTGAAGGACATTCAGGAGAAGACCTTGGGAACATGAAACTGGAATATGAGAGGCTCAGCATTGGCCATGCTAGTGTTCGGAGCACTGGAGGCAACTCAGGTAAAACCTTTCACCTGCATACTCTGCTTTCTCTGACCCTTGTTCTGAGCTTGGCTCATTGAGGCAAACACACCCACTAGAGGCTCTTGTGAGTAGATCCTCTTATTTCCTCTGAATCAAAATGAGCGAGATCAAAGAGTAGAAGTAGTATCAAAAGATACAGGAAATTTAAGTTGAAAGCAATTTAATTGCAATCTTACTGTAAAGTTGGTATTTCTCATGTGGATGTTCAGTTCATGAAGTGCATTTCCCTAATAAACAGCAGCACTTTGTTCACTACTGTAGTGGCTAGCAGACCAAAGACAGATTTTCAGTGTAATCCCTCCTTTCCTCATTAGAGCTTAGGCAGATGTATTTACTGTGACAAATTCTTAATGGAGAAGAGAGGAAAACATACTTATGTTGAGGTGAGGGGACAAGGAGTGGAGGAAAAGGTGCAAGTCTTTTTAATTTGCCCCTTTACCACCTTCTGAAATTGGGGGGGGAAGGTAATGAAAATAGAAGCTACAAAGAAGTAGACAACTAGATCTTGATTTTTCTTTCTTTGCTTAATGCATGATGGATATTTTCACTAAGTCCTTCCAAGGCTTCATTAAGTTGAAGACACAAATGATAAAGATTTCCACCAGTTTATGGGTTCATAGCTAACTCCCCAACATTTTACATGTTTTGTGAGATTGAAGTAAATCTTTGGACTATTCAGCCTGGTTGTCTTCCTCTCAGAGGAAGACCTGTGTTGGGTGTCAATACATCCTGCACCTCAGGAAAATAAACCAATTGCAAAGAGAAAATTTCTCCTCCACTTGCCTGGCCAGAGACCATTCTGTGCTCTGATTAATGCAAAATGCAGATGTAGAGAGAATGAATTCCTCTGCAGCTACCATGATGTGAAATGGAAAGACATTCTCTTGAGACCAAGAAGAAAAGCAGAGTATTGAGACAGTCAACAGCAGTGATTAATTAGGTTCCTGGAAATATTTCTGTCTGAATGAAGGACAGACTCAAAAATGCCAAATGAACACAAGAGAGAGGAACTGTAAGAAGGCATGGCTAATTTATTTAAGACTGTAGTAGATCCATTTTAGAATCTGCATTTGGCATTTGGGGAGGCAGAAGTAAACCCTGGTCTAAAGAGGTTCTCTCTCCAAGTAAGTCTTGAGCACAGACATTATGTGCTGGTGGGCCCCATTCCTCAAAGCCACGAAAAGCAAAATCAGTGGGGAGACGTATGGGCATTTCCACTGGCAGGAATGGACCTGAGGGCTTGCACTACCCTCTAGTGACAGAAGGAGAGAATTGTGACATCTCTCATTCGTCAGCACTTTGCAGTGTCAGAGACTGTCACTGTCACTTGTTTTCAGGCAGCCAGCCTGGCGTTCCAACAGTGCCTGATGAAATCAGGCCCAGCTTAAGGCACGAGAGGTTGTTGATGTCTCTGGTTGAACAGTGGGGCACTGCACCCTGCTGGGGCATCGAACCATCCAGGCAGCAGGGATGTTCTCCCTGTTCCTTCTAACACAGTGGATCTGTGCCAGACAGTCTGATGCTTGGTCTAGACCATTTCCACAAAGACATTACCATGCTATTATGTTCAGGTTTTATTTATTGCCACTGTTACTTCCTGCAGACTGCCAACTCTTTGAATATGAGGGAAGGAAGAATTGAGTACAGGTCCAGGGAAAGTGCTGAGGTCCAGCTCACCAGTCTTCCCCCTGTGCTTTTTCTGACCTGATAAATCTTTCCAGTGAGGCCTTGCTGGTATTTTTGGTTTATGCAAATTGAGAATGCCTGTTCATGGTGACAGTGGGAGACTCTACAGCTTTTGAAGTATGGTGTAAGCAGACTTTGGCCAGCTGGTGTCATAAAAGGCTGGAGGAAGATCATGGATTGTGTGGTGGTTTTGAATTAAATCACTGTTCTTGAGAGAAAATTTTTCTAGTCTATTAGTCCCAAAGTGACATGTGAACAGAAATGACAGAGGGCACATTAGGTAGATGGAGACTCATGAGGAACAGGAAAAAAAATAAGTTACCCAGAAGATCCTGCAACTACTTGATCAGTAGCACATACGTCATTAGAATTTAATTAGAAATTCTTGAACACAGCCATGTAATACTGTTCCAGCTCCAGTATAAAGATAGGAGGCACTTTGTTCTTGGGTAACTTTAGGGCTGACTTAGTTTTAAAAGTTTAAGCTGTCTTTGAGCAAAGCTAGTAAAAACTGGTGCTGTGATACTCTGGGTGACAGAAGGGAGGTAAGAAGTGGAAATGAAGAAGGTACTTGGCATGCAGGCAGGTTAGGATGCAATTATTCAGAGCTTCACAGTTTGAAATAGCTGCCCTTACCCTTTGTAAAGATTAAACAGCACACTTAAGCCCCGTGGGCCTGCCTGTGCACACATCCTCCAAAGTCACTATTAATTCTCTAGTACCACAGAGACACATCCCACCTTGCAAATGCATGGAGAGACCAGATCCACACCCGAGTAGCTCATAGAATAGTTGAAAGACATTATTCAAGCAGGCTAAAAGTCAGGTTCAGTCTTGTAGGAGCAAATGGTGATGAAGAGTATCTGAACTGGGAAGGGAAATGATCAAAGTGTGCACTGTGATGGAGTCTGAAAATCTGATGCAGTATTTACAGGCTAGAAGGGGATACGATACCTACGAGTCAGAACTGGGAGTCTGGAAAATACAAGGGCTACAGATAGTAATGTCCCAAACTAAGTATCTGAATTAACACCCTGAGGTGTTGTCTTTGCACACTTGGAATGTGTGTATGCGTGGAAGTTGTACATTGTCTGACAAGGCTTTCTCAAACCACATCATCAAATTAACAGAACCCTTGGACTTCACTGTTGCTCACTGAGGAGCACAAGAACAGCTCTGAACCTGACCAGAATCTTGTTAATTTTAAGCTGGTGCTGGGCAGACTGTGATCAGCAAAGACAGTGACCCCTGTGTGCAGTTTCTGGGAAACACTGCAGAAGTCTGAAAGCTCTGTTCCTTCAGAAGGCGCTGACTTTTTGTTTAGTGTTCTCCCTCGGAAGAAGCAAAGAGGGCTCGTTCAGAAGGGTCTGCTCTCCTGAGTTCTCCATGCATTGGCCCTCATTCCTCAGGAGTGATGGTTGCAGAGTACATATACTTAGTAGCAGGATTTTGTGATTTGGTTCTGTGCGCTTCTTGCAACGAGAAATAGGATTTACACCGGGCATTGCAATGGCACTGAAATAGCTGCTTAGTTATCACCGGTGTTTTTCAGCCAAAGTGAGATCAGGGAAGGGTGGTAACTGGAATTTTCAGCCTCTTTTCTAAAGAGAAAGAGGGAAACATTGTTGGGTACATACAAGGAGGGTGTTTGCTTTAACTGTAGCAGGGTATGTAGAAAAAGGTCAGAAGATAAGAGTAGAAAGTGACAAGAATAAAAGGGCTGGGAGTTGAAATAACGCAGAGAAGTACAGTCATCTTTGAAATGAAACATGAGGGTCCTGAATATGATACAGACAGCAAAGGAAAGAGGGGTGGGGAGCAGACAGGAGTAATGATAAACCTAATAATAACATGCAGGATGTGTCAGAGGGGGACAGGTAGAATGAAATGCCACAGGGAGATGTGGAGAGGAGGCCAGAGCACACAGAGCAGCCACAGAAGGGAGGGCAGCTGAACATCGAGAAGATGCAGTGTGGAAGAAAGTGGAGAAAAGGAGGGGGAGAAAAGAGAGCTCTTCTCTTCCCCATGACCTACAGGTAAGGAAAACGTTGATCAAATACCCACAAGCAGGAGAGTACATTAAAAATTATTAATTTGAAGCCCAGTCAAGGCAGTGCTTGGGTTGAACGCTCCCTAAACTTAGCAAGGCTGAGACTTCTCAGTGGCATGTCCCCATGATCTGTGGCAGTTTTCCCTCTGTGTTTTCATTCTGAACTGGCATCTGGCTCCAAGTGCTTGGGAGATGCACATGTACCTTCCTTCTGTACAAATACATGAGCAGGGCCTGCCCATGTTCAGAGTGACTCCAAGCCACATGGCAGCCCCTCTCAGTCCCTGCTGCCCTGGGCTCTAGTCATGCAAGCTTTGCTGAGCTCAGAGCACAGATGAGCTCCCTTACTTGCCTAAGGAGGCCTTGGGATTTACCTTGCAAAGGCAATGGTGGAAATACTGGCACTAGAGGTGTTTGAAACAAAACGTGAATAGAAGCTCTACTGAGAATGTGTGTAGGTATCAAATCAATGAGGTGACCTTGGAGTTCTGGAGGTTTTTTCCCCATACCTCCCTCTTTGGATAACTTCCCACCCAAAGCATGACCAGACTATTTTTCAGGGCCACCTGGGATCTAATGATACCACTGAAGCTGGACTAGGTACAAGCCAAAGCCTGGAAATAATCCTCCAATGGTTTTCTCCACAATATACTCTGCATTTGCTCTTATTTTAATGTTTCTTCATTTCACTGCAGTAGAAAAAAAGCCACGAGAGAGTGCAGAATAATGTAAGTCTAACACAAGGTGTGTAGTAAAAAATGAGAATGAAACATGAGTCCATAATTTTTCCAGGTCTTATTTACTTAACATTAACACTACTTTAACTTCTTTTCATTCCAGGTAACCTGAATCCAAACTCCACTATGAGCGATAAAAACAAACAATCTACCTGTGTGTTATCTTGATTGGGAACGATTGTCTGGAGAACTAAAGACTGAGTCACAAGCTGGAACAGTAACTTCTTGATTGATTTTGAACCTACAGCCATATCCTCATGCAGTGATCTGTAAAGCCACTGCAGGTCCTGGATGCATCTGGCACCCCCAGCTAAAGCACATTTACTGGGTGAAGAGCAGACTTTGGATAGTTGGTCCCTTAAATGAGGGTTAATGATGAATGTATTAGTCCATATGTCTATGTGCACACATATTTTATATATAAAACCAACTGTGATGACTGGTCTCAGAGCTTGCTCTGTGTCCAGAGAAAAGCAGGAGATTTTCTGACTTACTTGTGCTGCTACTTCAGTCTGTCTAGCTACAGACTTGGAATCACTGTGTTGCATTGTTTACTCTACTGCACTGCAAAACTGTATTGATCTGACTGGCTGTAGGGCTGAATCCACTTGAAGTGGCAAATTCTGGGTGAAGTAAGGATGTTTACAGACAATGGAGCGATCCTTTGTCCATAAGGAGTCTTCCTGTAGATTCCTGTTGTCTCTTACCCACGCAGAGATGAGTGGTAGGGGAGGAGGGTTTAGCTAACAGTGGCCAACAGAGCAGTATCAGAACTGTTTCACACCCATAAATGTAGCAGTCGAACAAAGTGATATAGCAAGACAGTGGTAAAGAGAAAAAATGGAATATAGGGCAATGTTTAACATGCATTTGAGACTGGGTCAGGAGAAATGCCTGATAAGGGGCCTGGGCAGAAACTGGGAGCAATTACAGAGACTTCAGTGGCTGTTATGAAATCCTCTTTGTTGCTAATTCAGCAATACTTTTACCATTCATTGAAACTGAATGATTAAGGAGCACATCTTCGAGGGTTGAAAGAGGAAGCAGAGGAGGCATGCAAGCTTTTCAAATGCCCTTTTTTTTTTTTTTAAGTTAACCTTTCCAAAGTTTAAATAATGCTAAAATTGAGAGCTTTGATCCATAAGAAGCATTGTGTGCAATCAGACCAAAGGCCATCTGATCTGCTGTTCTGCCTCTGAGAATAGCCTGTAACAGGTGATCACAGAAGCATAAAATACAAAGCTTGTATATCCAGAGGTCTTTCTCTGACACCATTCCAGCAGCCTATGGACTGTCTCAGCTTTCTGGCAGTTCCTACTGGACCTGGCCTCAATGAATGCACTTAGTCCCTTTCTAAAAATCCTTTTTTATTTTCAGCCTTCAAAGTGTTCTGTGGTAACAAACCCTAAATTCATTGCATGGTACAAAAAGGAACTGTTGCCAGGCTGTTTTAATGGTTTTCTTGATGATTTCCTCACAGCTACTATGGGATCTGACTGGCACTTCTTGTTCACTATCCCTTTTCCAGTTCTACTCACTAACGGAGTGGATAAACAGATTGGTTTTGTCTCTACAGTGGGCAGATTGACATTTCACACTGCTTTCCTGCCATTTAAATTACATATTCTGCTGTCATAAGTAAGTCCTCTTGTGATACCTAAAAAAATTAGATCCTAGTTATTAGAAGACACCTGAAAACTAACATGCCTCCTTGCCAAAACAATATTTAAACATCAGAACAGGTTTAGTTGTCTTGCTTTTTGGGTAGAGAAACCATCAGGGTTTTTCACTGCACAGCAAATTCACAGCAAAGGCAATTGATGCACTCCCAGCACAGAAGAAGCTGATCCAAAGACTCTTTCAGGTGCTATAGAGGTTGTTACACTCAAACAGCTGTTTGTAGTTGATGATAAAATGCAATTGATTGATCCACTGATTAATTGCCTTTCCTTGAAGTATATTTAACTTGAATGGCAAGCAGGTCTGTTTTATCTATTTACCCTGCAGAATGTCTTGAGACACTAAAATACCAAAGGTATTGTGCCCTCTATTAAACAGACTCATTCTCGCTCAGTGGGTTAAATGCTTGCTACTCTATAACATTCTATATAGCCTTCTGGGAATGAGCTGTAGTTTTACAGCTGGGTCTGTCAGCTCATATTATGAGCAGTGTTTCATAAAATAGTTCCTGGTAATGGGGGAAAAAAGAAGTGTTGGAAATGACACCATCACTTGGATGTAGAAGTGACTTGATAGCTGAGTTATCCTGTTGGCTTCATGTGTGTAGCTCATGTGCCAAAAGCTACTTTCTGTGTTTGTAGGATTGTGGAAAGTGGTTTGATTTTCCCATACTTGGATTACTCTTCAGACATTTGGGAGACTTTTTTTTCTCTCTTTGTATTTATTTTGCTTTGTTAGCAAAGATCAAATATAAATTTATTAGGCTGATGTTGTTCCACTTTTTGTTCTGGTAAGAACAGTGTCATCTGGTGCTTCCTTGTCCTCCCAGGCTTTCAAAATATTTATTTTTAAAATTGTGCAATAGGTTAATTAACTAATTAGCACCATGTTGATATATATGGTCAGGTTTTCCAGGAAGTCCTTTATCTCCTTGTTGCTTCATCTTGGGAGAAGTGACTTCACAAATAGTCCAAGAGGCTGATTTCACTTGCCCTTCCCTTCCTTTCCTTCTGCGCTTACACATTAATGCGCTTTACTTTCTCTTCCCCATGGTGGGTGTCAGAGCTCTTTCCTTTAACCTGTCAACTAACAGGATATCCTTTCCAGAGAAAGTCTCTCACCTGCTTGTCTTCTTTGTTGCCACACTAGTTCCTGAAAGGTAATGTTCACTTGTTTTCAAATTCTTTCCATGGAAGTCAGCCTCATGCCTTGACTCCAGGGGCTAGTAGAATTCCTTAGGCTTATCACGCGCTGCCTAATTACTTAATTTGAGAGAACAAACTTGCTTTTTTGCATGATACAAATCTGCTCCTTAAACTCAGCATGACTCTGAGGATGCACACAGCCTTGTTGATCCAGAATGGAGGTTTCAGGCTCTGGTGGAACTTGTTCTTCCCTGAAGATAAAATCAGCTGAACTTGGCCTATTTACCTGCTCCTATGGCAACAGAAGTGACTCTGTGTGAGGTGACCACATTTATTTCGACTAGTTTTTGCTAATTGTGGTTCTTGATGAGTGCTAGAAACCTGAGGCTGTGACCTGTAAAATGAACCCCTCTTGCTCTCCAGATAAAAATGTGGTTGATGGTGCTGAGGGTCAGAGGGGCAAAGAGCAGTGCTTAGGAATTATGTTGTAAGTCTGCTAGCAGAGGTTGAAGGTACAGCAGTCTTCAAATAAGCTGTCATTTGGTCCTTGCCTAAGATGGCCCCTCTTGTAACCAAGTCACCAACCTCCTGAGGGGCTGGGAAGGATGGGGGACAGTTGTTGTTCTGTTGCTGCTCAGAAGAGCCAGGTGAGCTCTCTCTGGCATCTTTCTCCTGACCCTGCACAATCCCAAGAGGACTCCTGTCCTCTGGATCTCTTTCCCTCTTTGCCTGGTCTGTGTGGTGCACCATGGGGCCGACAGCCGTGCTCCTGGTTTGGGACAGAAAGTAACAAAGCCAGGGCTCACGGCTCTCTCTTTGTGGCCTGAAATGGTGAGTGGTTCAGAGGGAGCCTCCTGGCTGAATGTGTGCCTTCTGTGTTTCTTTTGGTATGCGTTTGTATATTTAATGTATATGTGTCCAGTTAATTATACGGGAGACCTTTTCTAAGCCAAACAAATAAACTCTTTACTGTGTTACATTTAGATACTGTGTTCATGGGTGTCACTTGTAATTTCTCTGCTACGGTTCCTGGGTTGGGGGAATTTTTCTCGTTTATTTGTCAAGAACCTGTACTGTCTGTATTAGAGCAGTTTTCTGTGTAACAGGTGAACTTCTTTGGTCAATGTTTGGTGGTATTTGTTAAAAGAAATGTGGACAGCTAAATTCTCCACAAGTACAGTGTTGTGTGGCTTTGAGTACCTTAAGAGAGACTAATTCCTGCTTTCTTGCTGCTGGAGTAGGCTGCAGCAGATGTCCACTTTAGTTTTTCTTTCTCTTTTTCTTCTTTTTTTTTTTTTTTTATTACTTTGCAGCTGAAATGTATCTTGCTGCAGCTATAGATGTGTCTGACAAAGTGCCACCTCGGTTTCCCTTTCCATCTTTCTTATATAATTTGTACCCATCAGCAATGACATTTAATTTATGAAACTGAATCCCTGTGCTACATTTCGGTTTTACCTGGTACAATGTAATCCTTGACATTTAAGTAACTCACAAGCTCTTGTTTCCCATGCTCCCTTTGTTTGCATGTACAAAAGCCTGTTTTAAAATTCCTGACCATGTTTCAGAATAAATCCAGCCTCTATTTTACTTTTGGGCATTAGGGTACATAAAAAAGTATTTGCAGTAAACAAAATCTTCATCTTTCAGTATATTTAAATCCATGTAGCAATTGCATTTGTACTGTTTAAGAGGAGTCTGTCTAATCCTAGCTTATTTCACAGAGTACCTCAGGGCTCCGTGGATCCTGAGCTTCTTTCTTTATAGCATTAACACCACCATCACTATGTGCCATTTCTTTTTCTGCACTTCTTTTAGGGAGCTCCTCCAAGAAAGAAAGGTAAGATTGTCCTTCCCTTCATTTCCCTGCTACTTTAATATTTCACTCTTATTTCTTGACACTTTTGTCTGTGCTCTTGCAAAATCAGGGAGCAGTCCAGGATTGAATGACCTCTTTGTGTCTCTAGACCTTATGTCCCCTGTCCTTAGCTTGCTGAAGAAATGCAAATTTGGAAATCCTCATTAACAAGCAAGGCTTAGGAAAAGCACAGTCAGTGACTGTAGGAACCATCTTGGAAGAGAACCCTATGGATGTAGATGAAATGGTAAAGCCTTTATGCCTGTAGCAAGGCTGGCACATGTTTACCTAACTCTTTGCACAACACGTATTTCTCATCTTTCTTGCAAGTCTGGGCATGTGTGCTTGGGGAGTTCAGTTACAGAAAACCACAGCACAACACACAGCACCCAGCATCCAAATGTGGGCAAATTTGCAGTGCTTTTCAGCAAGATGAGGAAGTAAGAGAGTAGGTGGAAGTGTCTGCACAAGAACTTAGGGGCACAGTAGCTGGTGTATCCTAAACTCGTCACATAATGTGTTAATGTCTCCAGTTTTGGAGATGTTTCTAATTCTACTCCTTTCTCCCTTTCCAGCCTATCTGTCTGCAGTATCAACTTCTGCCTTTCATCTGACTTGTCAGGTTTTATTTTCTTTCTCTAAAACATTAGAAATGTCACTGGTAGGAGAACTGTAGGCATAAAGCAGCCCTCCTGCCTGCCTCGGGTAGAAAGCAGCAACTTCTGGATGACAGGGAGTGCTGAAAGCAATGATTTTATAAACATTGGGCAATTTTTTTTATAGAGGCTGAAATTTCACTGGACTCATGAAATTGCACATAACCAGGAAAACACAACCAAAAGGAATTTGTGCAGAAAGCATAGAGGCAAAATACAACATTGGCATAATGAGGATCATGGCTATTACAAAGAGCTTGAAACCTAGAACATAAAAATGAGAGCTGACTTTAATGCACTTACATCCAGTAGCATAGGCAAGAATCAGGAAGGTCAGGTTAAGGATATTTCCATTTGTGAGTATTGACTCTATTCAGGGGGGCCTTTGTGTTTTTACTTTATTTAAAGCAAAAGAACTTCAGAGTTGCAAATTTCCAACGTGTAAAAAGAAAAGTATGTTGCACCAGTGGGCTGTGGACTGATTAGCATTTTGCATGGGCTTGAGGGTAGATTTGGCACATGCCTGCTGTGTGTTGAATGAACACCCATGCATGTTTCTTCAGCTATTTGATTTCCCAGACTGGAGTGGCTTTTCTAGCACGGATATTGCTCTCTGCAATCAGATCAGCAGCCAATTGATTGCAGGATGCAGCACTAATATCAAGATGCTCCAGCCTTTCTGCTGTGGTACTTTTGTTTAAACGTGCCCAAAGCAGTGCTCCCAGCCCAAGGGGTAAGACAGATGAGCTACATGTATGTGAGAACACGGGGTGACAAAGGAATAGGAACACTTCTGTGAGATCTGGCTGCTGGAACACGCTGGTTTATATTTCTCCTGAGCTGGCTACAGGCTCATGGCAGCAGGGGGAAAAAAGACTGAGCACACAGGAGAGCAAGCTGCTTACTCCAGAGCTGGATCCTACAGCAAGCATTAGAAACAAAGGCTATATCTTTCACACTATCAGTGTGTGTGGAATAGGAATGTCAGTTGTCTGTGACTGCAGAGTTGCAGCAGCACAGGTCTGGGATTGTGAGGAATATAGATGTTCTAGCTGAGGGTTTATGTAGGCAGACCCTTGTGTCTGAGGTTCCCCCTGGGATGCAACAAAAGCTAAGTGCTGCTGCTCAGCTATAAAGGGCAGAACCATACTTGCCCCTACTTGCATTGCTTGGTGGGTGTTGTGCTTAGGAAACACAACACAGCAAGGGCTATTTTATTATTGTTGTGCTCTGGCTTTTCTGAAACTTCACTACCAGAGGAAAGGATAAGGAACTTCCAGGTACCTGAGATGTAACTTTTTTTGGAGGAGCTGCTTCCACAAAGAAAGATTATTTAAAAGGAAAAGCTAGTTCCCTGAGAAGTTACAATATATTTGGTGAAATGGTATGAAATCTTAAAGTGTAGGTGCTAGACATCCTTGGGAAAAGGGCACTTACTTCAATTGTTTGAAAAGAAAAGCTATTTAAACTTTGAAGGAGCTATTGGTTTTATTGTTGCAATATTTATGATCCCCTCTTTATAGGTCATGCAACCATTTCCTTAGTTATCTTTAATCTCCTATCAGAAAATCTTTCCTTGGCTGACAGTCCCCTTGTGCTGAGCACTTGCACTACACAGACAGAAAATAGCAAATCTAAACAAAGCGTGATCATCTATAGCTGCCCTGCTAAGTGCACAACACATCTGCAGAAGGATCAATTGCTCTGATTTAGCATGGCCATTAGTGACATTTTGCCACTGAAAGGAAGAAAATATCTCTGTTTAGTGTCCTGATGTATAGCAGCAATAATCAGACATTAGAAATGGAAAAGGTCACTAGGTCATGTTGCCCATTGCCTCACTACAATGCAAGGCAGTTCACCAACATAACTTTTCTAGGACTTGGTAAATTACACTACCACTCCTTTGAGGTTCTCCTTCAGGGTCTAACAAATCTCATAGGAAGGAAGTTAAAAAATAACTTTTTGGAGAGCTACAGTAGGCAGATGTTCTGACAGGCATTGCACTGAAATAATGACCTGTCTCCTAGTTTGTCAAAGCACCTGCCATTGCCCTTTTACAATGAGGACACTGTAATATATTCACTTCCTTTGTTCTGTATTATGACTGTAGCATTTCAACAAATCAAAGTTTTCTGGAAGGAAAAGTTGGGATGATCTCTACAGGTTTCGCACCAATTTCTACACCACGTTTAAAGACGTTGAATCAGCCACAGAGCTAAAGTTATGCTTCTGCAAAGCCCTATTAATTTCCCTGCACCCAACGGGGTTACTCTGGATTTAAACTGGAGTTACTGACAACCCAGTATGACCAACAGCTTCCTGTTTGCATCCAAGGAGACAGACTCACAAGAACAAAGAGAGAGACAGACAAGCACAGGCGCCAGCTACAGATGCTGCACCCTGCAGCCAAAATGAGGGTGTTGTTCCAGGCAGGTTCCATCTTGTTTCAAAATCTCCCAGGTAAGTAGTGCTTGGTATAAGTAATTGGGAATTCATCCATGCACAGCAGTGTTGTTAACATGAGGACACCCTTGGAAATGCTGTAGGGTGTTTGCATTGAATATTGCTGCAAAAGCAAGTGCTGCAACAGAAAGTCTTCTGGAGGAGTTGGGCTCCCTCAATAAACACAGTCTCCCTGTCTTCTTTAACACCTCTCTGGTCTGGAATATCTTGGAAAAGAAGCTTAAATGTGTATTTGCCTTGGTCTTAGAGCATTAGCATGCCCTGTGGAAGCAGGACCATAGGTTACAACAGATACCAGGCCTGGATTAGGCTCTCTAAGATCCTCAGTAACAATAGCAATCCAGCAGCAGAAATTTAGTGTGATCCAAACAGAGGAAGAAAACAGACTAGAACTGAGCTGCTGAGGGCCCTTGAGAGGGAACACATTTTCTTTTTAGCAAGGTCTTTGAATCCAGAACTGTAGTCATGAAAGAACATTTTACTCTCTTTTAGGAAAAGAAATAGAAAGCAAGCCTCAATTTAACGTTGACTTTCCTCTATCAATCCAAAAGTGTCTTTAGAGTGGGACTAGGAGAAAAGCCCTGGGGTTTTCTGAAGTAAAGAAGAGAGAACCTGGTGTTTTTAGAAGAGACATTTGTGCTTGATGAAATTCACTGGGATTTTTGATCACCTTTCCTTTTCATGCAAAAAGAAAATAGCACAGTGGACCAAATACTATTGTAGCTCCTGAGCAAATGCATCTTTTTTTCTCCAGTGGTGCCTGCATGCAATTTATCAGTGTGTCCAAAAAGATCATCTCCCAGTAGCAGGAGGTCCTGTAATTGTTCCTGGGCGTGGTCCTGAGGGCTTTGCCCACACAGCCCCACCTTGAACTCCCAGCAACTGATCCCGTGGCAGCCACAGGGAAGCTGCTGGCAGATTTCCCTTGGGGAGGTGACACAGAAAGCCATACTCACAAACCTGGGTTGACTTTGCTGCTAACTGTTGCAGAAGCAGAGCTGGGACAGTGACTGAGTCATGGGGTTTGCAAGTAATCAGCTTTGATTAGTAAAGAAAAAAGAGCTTGGCTCACCCAGCGTGGCTACTCTTTGTTCCCAAGCTGCTGGAGGCAAAATCATGGGAACAGCTCCTGCCGCCTTCCTCAGGGCTCACATCACCTCACACAGGGTGACCCTGGGCCATTTTGCTTCGCAGCTCTTCCTCCTGGCACTCACAGCCCGCTGCTGTCGTCATCTCCCTTCTGCCTCCCCACGCAGCTCTCTCTGCAGGGTCTTGGCCAGGGTCACCTGCAGCTGATCAGGGTGAGGAAGAGAGAGCAGCTCTTGAGAGCTCCGTGTGAGGACAGAACACGCCCTTCCTTCTGCATGCAGTGCTGGCCCACGATCCAAGAAACCTCCCAAAGAGCTTCCCACTCCCTGCCACATAAGAGCCCCACATTTTTCCCACCATCACCTTCATTCTATGACCACATTTTTCTGCCAATCTCAGTTTAATGTTGTCTTTCAGCATGTTTTTTCCTCTGTCTTACTGATGATGCTCCCTTCCAGAATTATTGTTGCAGAAATGCCCTTGGGTCCTGCCACCCTGGATTCTGGCCCTTTTGCAAGTGTCAGTGAGCTGTCCAGTTAAAACTCAGATATGCTTGGCTTTTCTGGTGTGTTTTTGTTGTTTTAGTTTTTATAAAAATGTGACTGTATGCTTCTCCATGAAGCTCCAGTTTTGGAAACTTTGGGAAGGAAGCTGTGAAGTGGGAATAATACAATCACATTCCAGCATGTAAGAAAGTACAAATAGTCAAACTGTATCTTTAAATTCCCAATCAAAACTGATAGTAACTTTTGTGGTTTGGAGTTTTTTTGGTGGTTTTTTTTTTTTCTTTTTCACCTGGGCTGCCTGGAGGAGGCACAATTTGCCACACATTAGAATAGGAAACTATTTTTTTCCCCCTCAGGTTTTCCACCCTGCATTCTGCACACTCCATCACCCCACCCCACAGTAACTTCAGTCCATCCCCTGTTCTGCAGGTGCCATCCTCGTTCCCTCATCTGCTTTTCTGGCAGAGCATTGTTCCTGCTCACTGTGTGTGTCCAGCTCACCAGACCAAAGAAAGGCAGATGCTTTGCTGCTGGTATTGCTTTCAGTGCTGCTGACAAGTGCAGACAGCACTGCTCTACTATGGATAGTTTCACTTCCAGACTGAGGAGAAATGGCAGCCATTCTGCTTGCTTTGATCTCATTAATAATAAAGGACAACGGGAGCCCTTTTGTGTATGAGGGAAAAGCTCGAGTTAAAAAATTAAACAGCATACTCAATTAATTTAGAACCACAGCAAAGCCTTGGAAAGCTGCCATCTTAAATTACTACACAGATACAACTCCCAAATTGTAGTAATAATAATAATTTAAGGAACAAAAAGTAATCCTGTGGTCTTGCTGTCCTAATAAGAGTTTGCTATAAAAGGACNGAAGGAACTGGCAGAAATATGCCCACCCCTCTTTTTTCTTCAAAACCTGATTATTCTGTTGGGATGGAGCTGGATGACATAAATGAGTACATAAATGATGCTATAATTGCTTTTACCTATCTATACTTTAGTTTCCATTTAGTTTCAGCTGAAGGAGACTCAAAGCAGTTTTGCACAGGCTGCTACTGGTGTTGAGCATCATAGCTCCCACCAAGTTGGTGGAATGGGAATGTTAAAAGTTAATTAAAATCTTGTCTGAAGAGCTGCATGACTTCCAGTCTCAGCATAACTGCTAGCTGGTAAGTCCTATACACATGCTGGTTCACTCTCTGGACTAGACATAGTGGAGGAAAATTGGCAAAAAGAGACTGTGTAAGACACTACAATATTTTTCAAAACATTTTCCTAATTGTCTAGTTTTTTCATTAAAAACCTCCACATGTTAGCATTGTTTTGCTGAAAATAGCTTTATTTAAAATAGCTTCAAATAATGTTAATGAAGCATTGTTTTAATTTTGCCTCCAGGAAAAACAAAATGAAGTAGTATTATGAGTTATTCTCTCTTTAAAACCACTGCTGTCATATTAACAATTTTTTCCCTTTAGCTGTGGGCTGGCAAAATTCTTTCTCCCTTTTCCTTCCAACAATGTAATGTGAGCATGACAGCACAACAAATTGAAACTTCTGCTAAGCACTTTGCCCAAGACATGCATAAACTGCTCTTGTTTCTATTGCTGCTGCTTGTCTTTCCTGGGTATGACACATAAAAATAGGTAATGTCAAAACAAGCCTACTATATTAAGAACAGTTAGAGATGTGGAGGTGTCTGACTGGGACTTAAAGCTCAGGTCCTGAGCAGTGACAGTCATTAAAGATATTTTTACCGTTTTTTGGAAAGCAGGAATGTTAGCACTAACCACGTGACCAACACACAAATTTGAAAATTACATCTGACATCTCCCTAATTTCCTCTTGCTATTTAACTTAATTCTAGTATTCATTACTTTCTTTTTCCTTAAATTGTTCTTTTGTGTTTCTTCTTTGCTATTATGGGTGGCTTAGAAAGGAAAAAATAATTGCGTTGAAATCTGCTCTTCTCTATTTTAAACACAAATTCCTTTTTTCTATCCCAATTTTTACAGCTCCTAAGCATATAAAGTATTACTTCCTCTTTCTTGCTTGTTCCCTGAAAAGTTCCATGAAGGATGCACAAGAATGGCTGAGAAAACTTCTCACCACTCAACTGAAGGGAACAGGAAATCCTGAATGCTTAGCAGGTGTCTCTCCTCAAAGTAATTATTAGGATAAATACTTTTAAATAAGGATAATTGGTATCTAAACAGGATCAAAATCTTTGTAAATATTTATGTGTTATTCCCCTCGTATATTGATGCTATATGCCTGCTGAAACTTCCCTGAAGTCTTCTAGGAAAATGATGGATTAAAAAGCAGCTTCCAGGGGAAAGATGTAACTAAGAAAATAACCTAATCAGCCTGTGTTTATATATAACAAGAGAATATCAATTCTTTTATTACTTTTTTGTGAATCATCTTTTAAACAATGGCAATCTTCTCTTCCAGGGCTGCCTGCATTTCAGACACAGATAAAGTACAGCATTATATCATATGTTAAATGTCACATTTCATGTGAAAACACTTAAACACAGGGCACCATAAAGAGCATCAGCACACAGTTGACTGTGGTTTTCCAAAAAGTAACCTTTCTCTTAATCACTCTGCAGGTAAGGAGTTGGTTCCTTTCTGTGTCCACAAAACAGCTGCTGCTTAGGGCATCCAAAGCAGAAAAAAAAGGGCAGGGTTAGCAAAGACCTTTTCTAAAAATATCAGTAGTTTTTAGTGACTGACTATCCAGAGTTCATTCGGGTACATTGATTTAAAAGCCTAGCAAGCCTATAAAAAATCATGTTATGGCACTTTTGCAAATAATAAGCCAGTGTCAGATCTCAAAAACCCTGACTGCAAATTCCAAATATCAAAGCTGTTTCTAAATTCTTGTCCTCTCTCATTCCTGCATTCAGAATTGTCCCAAGCTGGCAGCACTCTTTGTTTGTTTAGAGAAGTAACTTCATGCAAGCTTTTTCTAGATTGTATCCCTGTCAGATGCAGTATTTATAACAAACTTAATTTTAAAAAAGAAGAGATGATGTATTTTCATAAGATAAGAGTCAAAAGACTCTGGAGTTGACCCCAACTCTGGTGTCTGTTTGTCTCTCCGGCTACAGTCCGTGTGTGGTTTGATACTTGGGAGGTCTGCAGGGTCTCAGCCTGTTCCTGCAGGAGCCAAAGGGTACACTCATACTGCAGTGAGAACACTCCCCAAAGCTGTAATGGTTTTTCTCATCACTTCTCTATCAGGCAGGAAAGGCCTTCACTCCCAAAAAATCCAACCTTTCCCAGCACCTGGAAAGGCCCCACAGTGGTAGTGTAATACTGACATCCAGTGGATGGAAAAATGCAGTTTCACTGTCCAACTTGGTTCCATTTTTGGATAGGATTGGTAGCAGGGAGGTATGAAAAATCAGGAAGAACTATTTTGTTCCTAAGTATTTGGACTTCATGAGAAACAGAACCTGTCTGGGAGATGTGATTCCTTCCAAATCCACAGGTGAACCTGGGTGGGACCTCCTGAGTCATCCACTATAACTTCAGACAAACCAACAAAATCTGCTTGCTTTCTACAGTTTAAATTTGTTTTGTAGTGTGAAACTACAGGGACAATGGAGAGTGGTATCTTTTGCTCCTCTAAAATGAAAATATCTGGTTCCCTAGGCTTATGCAACATAAATCATATTCCTTCACCTGCTTCACATGCACAACCCTGAGCAAAACATAGGAAGGAACACTCACAAAAGAACACTAATAAGGGGAAAGAGAATTTAAAGAGAGAAATTATTTTGTAATTTTTTTTTTACTTATGGCAAAGACAAGGTCAGCATCTTGGACAGATCCTTCTCTACGAAAGCAGGCAATCTGTACTCTTGGTGTATTAGGGATTTCTGCTTACAACATGAAAAATACATGTGGACAGACAAGATACAGACAGTTCCCACACAGCGAATAAACAATGAGGAAGAGAGGCAAAGTGCATCCAAAAGTTGTATTACTAATTTATATTGATTTATACAGAGCCTTTTGTATTCCTTACAGCACCACAGTAACAAGCATGTGCATATCCAGTATGAAATCTTATTCCTTTTAATGGGGCTTTTCCCCACCAATCAATGTAAAAATCAATTACTGAATGGAGAAGCCAGCAGAAGATTTTCTGCTCTTTACTGACTCGTGTAGCCTGAGCTTGCATGGCTCTTGCCTGCTGTCTGTGCCACCAGCTGTCCCTGCTGCCCGTGACTAAGCTGTGAGGGGCTCTGTGCTCTTCCAAGCCCAGAGCATGTTTTCATGGAACACCCTCAGACCTGTTCACTAAGGTGCCAGGCACATCACATCTCTGGAGTTCTCCCTTCAGCTGCTCCGCGGTTCCGCTGATCAGGTTGTAACAGGATTCTCCCAAGAGATCAAATGGCAACATTGCACTGGCGTGCAGCCCTGGGTGAGCTCGGCAAGTGACACTCATCAATGGAACAGCAGCCTTCAAATATACTGGACAATAAGGGAGTGAGAACCAGCACAGAAATTAGGTACAAGCAAGGATAACCTCCTGCTCGCAGCGTTCTTCCACGTGCTCCTGTTATCCATGTACCCCCCTCAGTGCTTTCGCTGGCACTTTCGGAGATTTCAATGCTCCCCGGCCCTGCTCCTCTACTCTGCTAATCCCTTGTGCCCTGCGGCTCCTCTGATGTGCCTTCCACTCCTGTACTTTGCACTGTGAGATCCAGCAGACCCACACTGGGTCCGCAGACACTTCCAGGCCATCCCGGGCTTCTCACCACCCCCGGGAACGCGGCCCTGGGCCCCTTCCTCCCTCAGCCTCCCACCGGCCACCCCCGCAGCCGTTTCTGGCTCGGCCCGCTCCACGGGTAATGAAGCTCAGGCTGTATTTGTAAGGATTACGTTTAGGAATGACACCACGAATCCCTTTTCCACAAGTTTAGGAATGACACCACGAATCCCTTTTCCACAAGTTTAGAAATGACACCACGAATCCCTTTCCCACAAGTTTTCCCGGCCGCGGCCCCCGTCACGTGCGCGGCTGCCCGGGCCACGTGGGGCGCGGCGGGCACGCGCCCTCGCCCCGCCCACCGCTCCTCCCTCCGGGAAGATTGACAGTGAAACCAACCAATCAACGGCACGACCCGGCCTTTCCCCACCCCCAGCCCACGGTTGCTGTGTCATCCGGCGGGTGACATAGTGGGGCGGTCGCCGGTTGGCTGCGCAGGCGTCGGCTTCCGACCAATCAGCTTCGCGAGCAGCACGACTGACACCTCCTCTGCCCAATAGGTGTCTCGCGTGCGCGCGGAGGGGCGGGGCCGGGGCCGGCGGGCAATGTGGCGTCGGTGCGGTGCCGCGGCGCGCTGAGCGGCCATAGCCCGGCCATGGCCGCTGTCGCCTGTGCTCGTCACGGCGCCCTGCCCGTGCGGCCGGCAAACGAGTGCACACACTGACGTAATCTCGCCTCGACTGAGCAGGGTCCGGGGCCGCTGAGGAGCGCGGCTCGGTGGGCGGGCCTGCGCGCTGTTGTGGTGTAACGGGCACGTTCTGTCTCTAGAGGAGTCGGAGGGTGCGCCCCGCAGCCCGAGCCGTAGGGCGGAAGGGCGGGACAAGTAGGAGCGGGCGAGCGAGTGCCCCATTTAAGGGGCAAATCTCGCAGCCAACTGGCAGAGGAAGAAGGGGCGGGCGGCAGTGAGGGCTGTGAAGGGGGGAGCGCTGAGCGGTGACAGCCAGCGGTCCCAGCCAATCAGCGCGCGTGTAGTGACGCGAGCGCCCAATTAAAAGCGTTGGGGGGCGGGGCTCGGCTGTGATTGACGTGGGCCGTGGCTAATGGGCGGAGAGATCCCCGGGGCTCTTCCC
>VZRX01021426.1:482080-548589 GCA_013398075.1 Notiomystis cincta
AGCGCCGCCCCCTCCTCGCCTCACGTGCGGCCGCCGCTCGCCGCGGCTGCGCCCCGGTGCCCCCCGCCGCCCCCTGCGGCTGCACGCAGGGCCCCGGGGGAGAGCCGGTCGGCCAGGCCGGGCAGGAGGTACCGCGGCCGAAAGGCTCCGGAGAGCCCTTGCGTGGATGGGGGAAATAAAGTGCTGTAGTGTGGGGACAGAGCCCAGGTTGCGTTGGTACCGCTGCAAACCGCGCTGGATGAGTGGAACGTGATGCTGGTTAAAATGTGTGTGTGTGTGTGTATGTGATGGGCGGGTGGGAAGAGTGACCGTGTTCAGAGGTGTGTCCCAGGAGGAAAAAAAAAGTTTCCCCAGCTGTTTGTAGCAAAATGAGGGAATGTTTGTTTCTGGAGACGCTTCGCTGGCTGTGGATAAGCGCTGCTTGCAGCGTGGTATCTTGCAAGCTCAGATCTGCTTTATGAAAGTGCATGTAGGAGGATCTACTACAGCATACAGCTGGGGCTTGTTGAATAAACCGAAGTCTCAACAAAGTGTTTTTCCTCGCTAAAGTGGAGAATGCTTACTGCTGTAAACAGTGCTTGTTTTTCCATGGTAACGTTTCACTAACCTGACGAACATTTGTTAAGACATCTCTTCGTAAAGTTAACTTTTTTTGTTCTGTTTTTACAATCCATTAATTACTGTTTTTTAATCGTGACTTCAGCTAGAGTTCAGTGTCACATTTACAACGTGTACACAAACTGTGACCCTTCCTGCAAAATGGTAGGTAGGTCTTTGGCGGTTGTATAGCTCCGTGTTTGGAAGGTCTGTTTTACCTAGCGTTTTCCAGTAATCTCGCTATCCATATGAATGCATTTTGGAAATTAGTTCCTGTAGAGGTGACAACTGTGATTCTTAGGGTTAGTAAATACGTGCACACGTTCAAGCAGCTTTGTAGTTAGCTTGTCCACGCAGAAGTTGCTCAGCAATGCCCTCCTCCCCTGTGGTGACTCTCTAAGGGTACAGGTTCCTTGGAATGCCCGCTGTTGAGATGTCAGTGAACCCTCTCATCTGCTGCATTACCCAAGGCCCCCAGTTAAAAGATAAGCTCCAGTTTTTCTACATGAGCCATGGTTAGTGCAGGGTCTGCTGAGCAGATGTACCTTGGGGAAGGGGTTTGCAGGGGTGACTTTTCACCCGAGTTTACCTGAGTTGCAGGTGCTACCAGACAATTCCTCAGCAAAGAAATTGCCCTGCAAAGAGCTGAGGCTGGGGGTGGGGAAAGAGAGCCCAGAGAGGTGTTAGCTGTGAGTTAGATCTTCTGCTGTGAGGTTTTGGGGCAGTAAGATGTAGGCACATCTGTCTTTGTAGAGAGTAGGTGAGATCATCATTATACATTTACTTTTATCTTGTTTAGCTATACTGCATGTGTGCTGATGGGCAAAATGTTATTGGGATGCTTAAAGGGAATCACTTTGATCCTGTGATGTGGAAGTCCTGGAAAAAATGTAATGATAAACCAGTCAGTGTCTCTTGATTAGGCAGACTTTTGAATTAAT
Organism: Notiomystis cincta; assembly: GCA_013398075.1. NCBI lineage: Eukaryota > Metazoa > Chordata > Aves > Passeriformes > Notiomystidae > Notiomystis > Notiomystis cincta. The sequence goes on from VZRX01021426.1 coordinate 483,619, forward strand.
GCATTACTCCAGTTTCTGTATACCTGCAAATTTAGCTAGAGATCTACACTTTCATTTAAATAATAAATTCAAACGTTTGGACATAAAAGTCTTGACAAAGCTTAATCTGCCAGAATTTGTGTGATTGAATAGTCCAGTAAAACATTTAGGTTGAGTGTGTGTCGTGGCTTTGCTTGGTGATGCTTATTTCCTCATTAAAACTTGATATTGGAGGAAGCTTTAGGAGAGAATTTCGTGTCACTCTGAGGTAGCATGTTTTACCTTAGATTTGCCTCCTGTCATAGCAAGTAAGAACTTAGAAATTTTTTTTTTTGCAGAAGTAATGCATAATAAATATCATATATAGAGAGAGGTGCATCTAGAACAGTGGGATGAGTAGCTGCAGCCAGAATGATGGAAAGAATTGAAGGACTGCTATTGAACTAGTAACTTGAAAATATGTTCAAATGGGGTTTGTTCTCTTGGGTTTTTGAGTGATTTTTTTTCTCTTTCTTTTTCCCTCCAGTAAAGCTCGTGTATTTCTGCTCACAGAAGAGATTGGATTTACAATTAAGCAGTATGAACTGGAGATCATAGAATAAGTCTAAGAAGCTTAGTTATTGACTTGAATGAGTTTATTAATAGTCTGCTTAATGGTTTGGTTACTCCATTCTCCATTTTCTGCAAAATGCTTGGGTGAAGAGTCTCCTCTAGTCACTTATTGCCATTATTGTGTTTATTTTCTTGGAAATCTTTTTATACATAGATATTGTCTGCTTTGTGCAGTAATGACAATTAACAGTCATTTTCTAGTTTCTTTGCATTGGCTTTCCTCAGTAAAATTGCTCATAGTGCTGCTATTAAATTCACGAATTCTGCAATACTTCTACTTAGAGCATGCCTTGCATCTTACAGCTATTCACTTCTTTATCATTAGTTGTTATTTTTCACTCAGCCTTAACCTGTCTGTAATTTGGCTCCAGTTGATGTGTTTTTGTGAAGAACTGGCATTGTTTGTTTTCACAGGATAAATAAAGCATGTTTAAGCACATAGATAAAGGAGGGAAGTACCTGATCTGTAGCACATATGTACCACTGGTTCTTTAAAGCTAAAACTTTTCTGTCACCTCAGTGCTTATAAAAAGGTCTGGATTTGCTTTTAATGCTCTATTTCTTGCACTTTCAGAAAATTTAATTGTGAAATGTTTCACTGTCTTAGGGAAAGAATAGCAAGGGAATGTCAGTCTTCAATTCTAATTGCAAGAACCTCGCAGAGAGGTGTTGAGCACACAGCAACGTGCATCTCTAATAGTTTGACCAGCTGTGGTGGAAAAAGACAGATACTCTTGCTAAGAGTCTCCCTACCTTAGCATTGACTCTCCTCCTCCGTTTTCAGACATACGTGCTGAGGTGGGCTGAAGAATTCACGTTAATTTCTTGTGAATCCAAACGAAACTTTTGGCTACTGTCTGCTAATAAAAATAGGGGCACTTTTTGGTACTTGAGCCAGCTGTCACTGTCAGACAAGCAGTTGCCTGCTGGTATTTCTGCTGGCGAGGTGACCGGGCTGAGAGTAATCAGGATATTCTGATTGCTGTTCCCTGTCACTTTCAGCGGATAGTAAAACTCCCTTACATTTCTCTTCTGTTCATGCCTTCTTTGTGTTGCACTTCTACTCATTATTTTTTATTTCTTCAGGGAAGTAAACATGTTTTGCTGCAAGGCGTTGGTGTTACTTATTTTTTCTCCTTTAGAGCAGTAGGCAGTGAGTACGTTGAATTTATTTTTTCCCTTTGCCTTCTTATAGCGGTTAGAGGGAGAGGGTGTTTTTGCACTTATTATGGTTTGCATCATGTTGTAGGGGAATGTTCTGAGGTTTTTAAGTTTTCATCAGTGTGAGGGTTGTGGTTGGAGTTTGGATGTTCTCCGTGTTTACCATGTAGTGAGCTATGGAGATGACCTTTTCCAGTTTCAGCCAGTCAGTACGGATTGCATTTCTGGGCCCTGCCAGCTTTAGTAGTTCTGAAATTGGATATCGTGCATGTATTTCCTGATTTAATGTCTGTGGATTAGAAAAAACACAATAGTTCCTCTGTGAGGAAATCTGGGAAGCAAATTAATGTTCTATCCGAGACTCTCACTGTTTAAATTTTTTAAAATATCTACTTAAAAAAGTAGAATGGATCTGAAAGCAGCTCTTAGCCAGTTCAGCTTTTAAGTCTGTTGGAGCAACATCCTGCTTGTCAGGAGAAATGGGAGGTATCATAAGGCAGCACTGGTGCTGCGTGCTACAGAATACTGGTCAGAGTAAATGTGCAAAAAATAACCTGGAAGTTGACATATTTTGGCCGTGTTAGACAGAGGATGGGAGGCTGGCAAGCTAATTAGCGGATGAAAGGATAAGAAGCAAAGTTGCAAAACAAAGAGTTGATAATTTTAGATAGCCTGACAGAGGATTAGTCAAAAGGTGATACAATAATATCATGTTGCTTGTGTGAGGGGAAGTCCTCTAATCCATCTAAATGAGTAATGAAGTAAAAGTCATTGATGTTTTTGCTTGCATTTATTTTCTATAATTTTATCATGACTCTTGACAGTGTCTTAAAAGTCCTATAAGAAAAGCAATCTGGCAGAGTTTTTCAGTAGTGTGTTGGGTTTTTCATTGGTAAAGTCTTTTCTGTAAAAGGAGAAATTTATGCCCTTTGATTTGATAGTAGTCTACAAAGAACATAGTTTTTGTGAATCATGTTGTCTTTCTTCTGCTAAGTTTGAAGATTATTCAGATTCTAGCCTCTGTTTTGTTTGTTGGAAATGCTTCTTCCTGTTCTTTTGATCATCTTGTATCCTAGGGTTGCAGGAGTTTTTCCATACTTGAGTCCCTCTTCTTTTCTTACCACAAACACTGTTTGTACCTGCAGTTCTCTAGCGTGTTGTTCACGTGGCAAAAGCAGACTTTGTGAGAAAGGTTCATAGTTAAATTAAATGTATGATTTTAAATCTGAAGCTGAATGTTTGGGAAAGCTGTTTGCTGGCCTTCTTGTTTTAGGACTGGTCCAGTAGGTCTCCACATGATCAGAACTAAGAAACTCCAGGCTGCTGCTCCAAGGCAATCTCTTTGCCAACTTCCCTGGCCCTGTGACCTCTCTGCATAAACCTCATAACAGTATCACATGAGTGGTGGGAAAGATAGGAAACCCACCTGTAGGGAATAGGAGGAACTCTTCAGGGAGTTGTATTTTGGCCTTAGGGTCATCCATCAATGGTAATGGGACTAGGTCCTCTTGTCTTGCTGCTTCTTCCAGCTGAGAGATACAAATTACTCAGCAATTTGGTGTCAGTGTCCTGTAGTTATGAACCTCTGTGTTGTAGGAGCTGAAGAGATCCAGGTTGTCCAGCTCTTCTCCTGTATCTTTGAGAACGTTTTAGCTCCCTCCTGGGACATTTGGGGATCCTTAAAAATAATCTGATGTCTCTTTCTGGAGAAGATGGAAGTGCTACAAGAGTACGTTTTATTTTCTTACTACAGCTGACAGTATATTCCTCTTTTTATACAGTAACTCTGTGATTTAAAAGCTTTTCCAGAAGTTAGATTTTTCGAGAAGATTAAATCACATATACGTTCACTTACTTTACCATTATAGTGAAACACTATTTCAAATCTCTGAGGTTGCTTGCACACTGACTTGAGAAATTGTAAATTAAGAGTATTAGAGGGTGCAGCTAACATGAGAAATTATGAGGAACTTGGCAAAAAGCATTAGGATAATGTTTTGATTAAAAAATTTTGAGTCTGAGAGAGAGGAAGGGAATGTCCCCCCTCACCACAGCTTCTTGCAAAGACCAAAATATATTTCACTCCAGAATGAATTATGATCCATCCTTGATCTGAAGCAGCTCAAAATCCCTTTAAGAAAGAAGGCTATAATACATATTGCTCTAAATAGTTGCTTTAAAGCATCATCAGCTACTTTAATGAGGTTTAGTATCTTTCTTTGTGACCCTCTCTGGGATTTTTATGCTTTGAGATTTTTCCTGGATGTATTGGTGTCATTTTAACAACATTCTTATATTGCTGTAAATATAGCAGTATAACTCATGTTGGGAATATGTTTAATCTGATAATTATGTTTGGGAGTTTTCTTTTGGAGTTTGTTTTTTTTTTTTTTTAAGTTCCATTTAACTGCTTCAAGTAAGAAGCTAAAAAAAGAGCACTTTGGCACGAATATGTGTATGCAGGATATTTTACTATTACAGCCATTGAAATTTAAATTCTCATCCTTCACTATATATTTGGATTCTGAGAAAAATTTGTTTAAAATTAAATTTTTAGTATTTTAGTTTGCCAAATGGCTGGGATTCTGCCTATCAGGTTTGAGTTGAATTGTATCAGATGCCTATTCCTGCAAATTTAAAATGCAGATGTGTCTTCTTTTGATGAGAACAAAAAGGAGAGAGTCAAGTCACAGTGCTTGTTTGTGACTGTTCATTATGATTCATACTATTTTTCATTGACATTGCAAAAAATATTCAATACTTAGTATTTTCTCATATTTGAAATGGATCTTGTCTTTATACTAGTCCCTATAATACTATAGTATTTCACTGGCCCTCATAGTAAGTGTCTTTTTTGTGGTGATTTTATACAGGCTGAGCTCATGTTTTTCCTAGCCCTTCGAGGCAAAGTGGGATAGTAAAACTAAAATTGAGCTTTTATTATCATAGTTGTGCTTTTTGCTTGGATAAATGTTTGGGTCCTTCAGGATCTGCTCACCTACTTTCTGCAGCTGGTGTGGTGATAGCCTGAAGAACAGGTGTAGAGTTTAGTTGGTGTTCAATGCTCCTGTTATAGTTAATAAAACCTTAAGGGAAGTTGGCTATGTTTCTGATGGCACTCACTTTGCTAAATGGTACTTGAAAGGGGGAAGATGTATTTTATTGCAGAGCTAGCCTTTTTCACACATTTTTAAAACTCCATAGTTGCAGTAGATTAGTTGTCCATAGTTTCTTTGCTTGGCCTTTTTAATTTTTAGAGTTCTCAGAGAAGCAGCCAAAACTGGCTGATAATACTCTTATTTGTTGGAAATTAACTCCTCTGGTTCTTTCATATTCAAAGTCCAACTTTCTCTTCCCTGGCAACTCATGTATTGCAGACAATAGATTCATATTGAGAGAAACTTCCTGTTGATTGAAAACTAAATTAGACCGTGGAGAAAACAGGTAGAAGTCCCTTAGTATCAAATCCTTTTTAACATTGTCTAATAAGCAAAGGAAAATGCTCCTGACAGTGTTACATTGTGGTGGCCTGAGGGCGAGAATACAGTGACATAATTAGTCCGTTCCCTCTCCAGCTCTAAGCCTGTACTTAACCAGTGCTGGATAATGTTGCTTTCACCAGTTTAAGGTAACCAGATAAACTGGCACTGCCTTGTGTGTGGATACTGTATATAGCTTATCTCACCCCTGCCACAGCTGGGTATGTAAATAAACTAAAAGTTACTTCAGTCTTACAAAATTTGGACAAAAATAATTGAGAATTTATGCTACTGCACTTTCAGATTTAATAAAGGGTGAATAACAAGTAACATATAAGTGAAGAACATTTGAACCTAGGAGCAAACTTCAAGAGTTGGGTTTTTAAATGTGGTGCAAGAGCTTGACTGTGAACCTCAGTTGTCTTGTAGTTCAAGTACATAGCCTAAAAGCAGACTTGTATGGATTTGGAGGTAATAGTAAAGCTGGGTTACTTTTCTTTTAAATGCCACTTTTAGGGGAAATAAGATGAGAAAGTTGAAGAACACTTCTGTGCCAGAAGACTGAAAATTTAGTTTGAAGCTCTTCTTGCAAGTAGTTCCAAATTCAGTAGTACTAACTAAACACGTTCAGCAAAGACTGCAGTGTGGAGGACTAGCATTGTATCAGTAATATCTTGCATTGTGCTTTTAAATTTAAAAATTAGCCATAAAAATGAGCGTATTGCTTCATTTCTTTGAAGACTGAAAAAAGCCATTGAATATAAAACAGATTTTTGAAAATGAGCTTCCTGTTCCTTTCTTAGGTGCCGAAATAGCTGAAAAGTACAATTCAGACTGATGTCACGCTATAAATATTGATGAAGTTCTATTTGGCAGCTGGTTATGTTCAAAGTTGGTGTTTGCAATTATAGTTTAGAATTATTTGCTTAACAACTCAGCATTTGTTTTCTTTGACAATAATAGCGTTAAGATCTTGGACTTCTCTGCATGTATAATCATGTTAGTGGGAAGTCACAATGTCTTTGTGTAAAAGAACCTCTCTGTTATTAATCATTAGAAATGAGATAAATATGGAACATTATTTTGGAAAATTTCAGGGTGTAAGCTATAAAAGAGGGAAGTTTCAAAAAGAGAAAAAGCAGATTGTGACTTAAGCTTCATTCTCCATCACAATCCCCTGGCCTTCCTCCTGGCTGTGTCCTGGCTCAGTCTGGCCATGATCTTCTTCTCTCAGGCAGCAGGGGATGTCTGCCTTCATGGCTGCTGGGGGACTTAGCACCAGTACTGCTCTGCTGGTGGGAATTCCTTAACAACGCAGCTCTTATTGTAAAAGCAAGCAAAGCAAAGGATACTTTAATATTCTTCTAATTAAATACAGGAAGATTGTAAGAATTAGATTGTTTGAAAGGCACGGTATCTTCCATTCTTGTCCTGCATGTGAATGATTTTTAGTAGTGTTGCCTTTAGCTCTTGTAATTGCTGCTGTCAGTGAATAAGCCACCCTTCCCCCTTTCCTCTGCACATGGCTGCTTAGCACCTTATCAGTTTTAATTTAGTTACTACTGCTGCCTTTGATAACCATACTGCTGTATAGCACTTGATGGGTGTTACTGGTGGTTCGAAAGGAAACCTTCGATCCTGAATTGACTTCAGTGGTATGAATAATCTGACGGGATGATTCTGTTGGGATTATCAGCAGTAAAGGAGTTATTTATAGCTTTCAGGTTTAAAGTTGAGCTGTTGAGAAGCAGGCTTCTCACTATTCACAACGTTTTGCTTAAGATGGAGAAAAATGCTTCATGTCTCTGGTCTAGTATAACATCCACTCTCCTCTTCACCTCTCCTTAGAAAACTCAGATTCTCTGTATTCTGAAAACTTTGTCACTTTGCAAATGCCCTGAAATAAAGGCTTGGTTGCACTGATGTTGCTTCAGCAGTGCTGAATCCTTGGGAATGCTGGTATACATGGATGGCTGGCATTTGGAGCATGTCGATTCTGTGCCATTTTTGCCACTGGGGCACCATTAAATGCCATGATAGTTGCAATGCTTATGGTAATGACTGCTTTTGTGCCACTGGGATTCCAAGCATTGCCACTGTTAACAAGGAGTAGCAGCATTAGCAGTGTGAAGTGGCCCTTTTCTGTGCCTGAAAACCGGTAATTTGCAAGACCTAATAGAACCAGAGATGAACAATTGAAAAGAATTGGGGTGCTTTTAAGTGATAGGTTGTTTCCAACTTTGCAAAACAAGTCTCTTGAGTGGGTTAAACTTTGATGTGAAGTGTAAAAAGCTGCTGGTATTCTCAACTTGCTATGTTTCAATTCTTTACTGCTCCACAACTCACCACAACTCTTACTGTGGTGCTGACTGTGAAGAAGACACTGCCAGTTAGTTAAAACACAGTACTCCCAACAACATCAGTTCGATAGTTTCCATAAACATTGTGGTGTGGAGTGGTGAAGGTCTTGAAGAGAAAAAGTAGAAATAATTTTGAGAGGGTTTTGTTACTTTGTTAATTTGTTACAATTTATATATAGTATCTACACACATGTATATGCAGGTAAATGTTTGTGTACATGCTTCAGTCACATTGAGAAGACAGAGTGGTACAAAGCACAAAGGACTGTGGAAAACTTAACCACTTGCCAGCGTTTGACTGATTATAGTTGGGATGTAATCCTGATTACAGCTGAGAAGTGATGTGTAATGTATATAGTGTACAGTAGGCTGCTGCAGCAAAGTGAAGACCAATATCTTTTATGTTCACTGTAACCTTTAATGGATTCTTCAGCAAAACCAGTATGAGCAGAAAATAAGTGGGTTTTATGCTCCTTTGTGCAGTAGAAAGTGGTGAAAAGGTGTAAGCAAAGCATTTTTAAAATAGGCTTTTCAATTTATTTTTCTTTTAGTGGGAGAAGAAACATTTAGCACCTTAAATATTGTTTATGTAAATGGTTTGGAACACTGGGAAGGTGATGATGAGATAGTCTGTCCTTATGTTTGAAGACTGTCTGTAGACTCAAAAGCTAGAGGCAGGATTTTCTAAATTGAAAGTCTGATTTAAGACATTTGAGAAGTGTCCTTTAGCATGTTTCACGTCTCCTTTAACGTTGAATCAAAAAAGGTGGCATTCTTTAATGAGAAAAAAGCCACAAATTCACTAATGATTGGATTTTCTTGAGCAGATCATGTTGTGTAGTTGTCCATTTGAAACCCCCTGACACGTTCAGAAGTGTTCTGGTTTTGTAAATGGTTTATATTTGGGCTGTTCATGTAAAAAGACTTAAGTGCTGTGAAGTGTGGCTTGTGTTTTGTTCATAAAGGTTGTCTTTAACTTCTTTAGAGTCCTTCTGTCCTCATATTACTTTAGGGGAGCAGTACAGACTAATATATATGATATCTATTCCAAGTTACAGCTATTTATCTTGTTAGAAGTACTTGTGTCCTATCTACACAAACAGCTGAAATGTTTTCCATGTATTACCAAAAGCATCAGTGCAGTGAATTTAATATTGAACAAAATATGAAGTTTTGCAGCCAACGCTAAATTAAACATAATGGACACACTTTCTCCTGTCATGGTTTGCTGTAGAACACCACATGATTTTGTGGGGTTTGTGACTGCCATTCCTGAATATTCCTCTCTCTGGATTTTTTTTTTTTCTGTAAGAGATTGAGGACTTTCACCTTTTCCCATTCCTCCCAGCTGCTTTGTTTAGAGTGATATCTTTAGTTCGTTTTTCCTTGAAGTACTAATCCTTCCTGGATTTCCTTCTACCTAAGTAATGCAAAGAGATTGTTCTAAACCATGTGAAATAAAGAGGTTGCAAATCCTCTTCTCAAGCACCAGTAGGATCTCTCCTTCTCCCAAATTATTGGTTACAGGTAATGTTTCCATCTTCAGCCTTGAAAAGTGAAGTGGAGAATTACCAGCACACTGAGACCTGGGTTGTCCTGGGTAATTTTTATAGGAAATCATGGCTGGTACGCTGCTGCTGTGCTGTGGATAAAAACCATGACATATTTCTGTATTGTTTTGAAGTTGCAAATGACTTTAAGTCAACTTCCCAATTCCTAATTCAGTACATGATGCTTTTGTTTAGTTACATCAGCAGCTGATTTTTGTAAGATGATGTTTTAAGACAGCTTGAGGCCTTTTGAACAGAGTGTGATCTTGGTTGCTTTGTCAGAATCACCTCACAGCATAAGTCAGAAGCTAGTTCAAAATTAAAGTTGCTTCTGTAAAACAATTACTCACTTAGCAAAGGGACAGGTAAACCAGAGTGGCAGCTAAGACTCCCTTTTATCACCAAATGTAGTTTCTAGTCAGAAATTGTTTGAATGGAAATCATGCCCAGAAAGCTCTTTGTTAATGCTAGAAGAATAGGAAAAAAAATACTCAGTTTATGGCAGTTATTCCAATGACAGAGAACAGTGTGTTCCTAGATAATTCTGTACATTAAGGACTAGTAGCCAACAAAGTGATGCAGTGAATTTAGAAAAATGCCACTTGTTCATATCCCTTACAACAAACCTGAATAATGACAGCTGGAATAATTTAGATTTTAGTGATGTTAACTTGGATGTATAGTGGTAAGCTGATGGTTTGGGACTTCTTTTAATTCCTGGAAGTTGGTTGTGTTTTGCAAAACCAAAATTGATGTGTTTAATACTTGCTGTGGTTAAGACAGATTATGTATGATTTGAAATGGGCTTGATTTTTAGCCAGTGCAGTACTGCTATGTTACCCTTTCAAAATAGGATTAAATACCTGACAATTGGTAGGTATGGGATTAATTTTACATGCAGCATTTAATATTCAGTAGTTATTGTAGGATTACATAATCACTTCCCTTGACTGTAAGGAAACACACTTGTGTGTGTTCTCTCAATTCTTATACAAGAAACCAGTTTCACCCCATGTTTTTTTCCCAGTTGTGAATAGAAATTGTGTTTCTAGAGCCTCCTACTGTTCTGTTTTATCTCATAGTCAGTAGGAGATTCTCTCACACATGCTACCAGTGTTTACTGTTTTTCCAGATTTGGATGGGAGGTTGTGGGGAGAATTTTGAGAAAATATTTTCCTGATGCCAGCCTATTCCTTTCACTTCTCTGCACCTAGGTTTGCTGAGCTTTGGTGACAATTGACTTTTTTTAATATGTTTTTTAATTTACTTATGCCCACAGTTGGTTGACATTTTAAATTATTTTTTTTGTCTCCTTTCAGGGTTTCGTTTTTGCACTGAATGTAGCCAGGACGGATCCTTGTGGGCTTTGGCAGCCCTTGGAAACTGTCAAAGGTAAAAATCAACCAAAGTTCAGTATTGTGATCTTGAAAGTTGGAGGTGAGAAGAACAATAACCTGTGCTGGTTCTTAAGATACTGTAGGATGTATATCTGTTTTCATTACTTTCTAGTGTGTTATTTCCTGTGGGTTTTGGTGTGAAGTTCATCTTACTGCCTGATGTGATTTATTTCTGTAAGCTAAATTTGATATGTATGATGCATCATTTTCTTTGAAAATTAGTTAATTTATGTTGAGATTTTCAAAGTCACTGGAACTGGTAAGTGATGATTTCCTATAAGCAATAAAGTTATAGTCAAAGACTTTTTTATCTTCTGAATGCTCTTGCTTTCACAGCAACTTGCATTTAAAGTGACAAAAAATACTCTGTTCTTCTTCTGTACATTAAATTTTATGTTGCTTTTGTACATTTTGAACAGACTCAATATAATACAATGCTTTGGCAATTAAATACAATATGGCTGGATCATGTGTTAAAAATGAACATTTTGTCTGTACCTAGAGACTGGTGATACCTGTCATGTGTCCATACAATTGTGTCAAATAAGCACAGTCTCATTTAAGACACAGTTTAGTCAAATAGTGCCTTGTTCTAACTGCTTGTGTTTCAAGTGTGCCATGTATACATGTGCCTCTTTTGCTTTGTGAGAGTTTGGGAGCTACTTTTGATTTCTGCTTAATGTCTGTAATGGTGACAGTTGGTGCAGTCCTGCTGTCCTTAGGAGGTGTCTAATGAGCCATATACAATTTAGACTTGGGAATTCACAGGAATTGCAATTGGTTGTATGTTAATAAATGCTTCTCTTGCAGCTGCACTCTTTAGAAACTTAAAGCAGTTTTTTTCTTCATTATCAAATGAAGAACAGTTTTTCTCTTTGGTCCATATTTGATTCCTGCTGCTAATCTAAAAAAAAGTGTTGCTGCATGACAGGCCTTTGAATTAGACAAGGTGCTTAGTCCCAGTGATGCCTTTTTGATTAAATCAAGTTGGAAATAATTTGAATTCCAGCTCTCTCTTTCTATTGAGGACCTTGTGTTTTTCCATGCTGGACCTTTCTGTGTGGAGGAAAAGTTAGGCCTAGAGGAAGTACCTTGTTCACTGGTGTTGGTTTTCAGGGATTTATAAGTATATGGAAATTTTGTTCAGGTTTTTACTTCCCAGAGTGTGTTAGAATGCATTAGTGCAGAGTTGGTATCCTTGAGGAGACTGCACTGTTCTGCTTACTCTGAGTGGCAGGTAACTGCATCCATCATGCTGATCCCACTAAACAAAATGTGTACATCTTTGCACCAGAAAGAGATGGAACAAAAATGGGACTAAATATCAAACTGGATTGTCCCCCATACTATTTAATAGCAGGACAGTATTGCAGTAGGCATTAAAATTCATAAGAAATCCAGCTGCTTCATATTAATGAATGTTTTTACCTTCAAGAATAGATTTTCATCATTGTATTATATTTTAAAAAGTTAATTAAAAGTTGTTCCTGGGTTTGGACATGCATTTGCTACATCATATGTGGACATACCAGTGCATTGCTATTTGTCAGGCCTTCCTTACAGTTACCTCACTCCAGTTGAAGTTAGTTAATTTTTTGAAGGATGTCAGGTAAATAAAAAGATTGGGGGATTTCAGGCACATTTCAGGTAGGTTGGGTGGATATATGCAAGGGTAGAAGAAGAGGATTATCTTACTTTTGACCTTTTGCAAGAGTGACTTTGTTGATAGGTGTTGGATCTGAAAATCTAAATGGACTGTCTCTAAACTTTCTTTTTATCACCTGAGAACCCGACATGTTAAGTACTGAATATAACTAAACAAAGGCCTTCAGGCTTTTGACATTATCCTGATCCTGTAGGATGCAAGTACAAATTCTTATTTCCCATCCATCCTCCATGTGTAAAATACATGACCCTGTGTGTCACCTTCAGTTCTCTGCTCAGGGGAGCTGAAGAGGCCGTGTCAGTAACATGGAATAACGATGTTATTTCTTCCTGTGCTGGCTGTAAGCAGTCTCTGTTGGCTGAGAAGTCACCCTCAGTTTTAAATGACTGCTCCAAAAGTCTGCCACAGAGGTAGTGTCCCATGGATTCAGGAATCTTGAAATGTCTCCTTTTGGCAGTAAATAAACTTGCAATGCAGCATTCTTGTGCCATTGGCTAGGGGAATCAATTATTCATGTATGCAAAAGAATATAAAAATTATTGAATTTAGCTCATGGTTTATTGCAGGATGTTTTGTCTCCTGAAAGAACCCAGAAGCAAATGCAGTAAAGTATAAAAAAAACCCAAACCAAACAATAAAAAGATTGTGTTCAGCAAAACTTCCTTTTGCAATACCTCTTGTAGTCTGTGGCTTAGGGTCTTCCTGCACCAGCTAAAAATTTATTTTTGGTGGACTTTCTTTTTCCCTTGTGAAGTTTTCTGGTAAATTACTGAGTCTTTTAGAACTTCTACCATTTTTACCATCCCATGTAAGTGAGTTCACTCTAACTATGCATTGTATGACATAATATTTTTTTTTTAAATGTTAAAGCAATAAAACATTAATCATGGGATAAATGAAGAGAGAAGAATAGAAATTATAAAAAAGAAAATACAATGGAAAAGGAAAAGAGTTTATTTATTCAACTTCCTGTTCTGAACTCTGGCTAGTTTCAGAGTATTTAATCTGTCATCTGTGGAAGAGCTTGCTTGTATTTTTTCTTGTAGCCTTTCCATTTTTTAAAATTTCCTAGTTCTACTGACCTTTTCTTCCTCCTTTGAGATGCACTGGTTGGTAGTTTTTTGTCTTCTTCCAGGAGTAGTGTATGAAAACTGGTGTCAAATACAGCCAATCCCTCTGGTAGTGAGGGATCTCAGAAGATAAAACACATCAGTTTTTCAGAGACTCATGTTTGAGTTCTTCCAGCACTCTGAATGAAAAGTGACTTCCCCTTGCAGTGCTCTTGGTCTGACCTTTCTGGTCTTGTTTTATATATAAGCTTTTCTTCATGCTTCTGTAGCTCAAGTTCATTCTTGCTTATTTCTCTGATCTTGAGGCCAGGTAAGTGCCACAGGAATCCTTCTGGCCAAAGCTGTTTTGTCTGTTAGATATCAGACTGTCTATCTAATAAAAATCAGGGAAGCTTCCCAATTACTTGACTCCCATACTGCAAAATCATGCTCCAAAACTCCCAGCTCTGCACATTCTGGAGTGGATTTCAGAAACTGAGCATGGCAAAGAAGTACCATGGACAGGGACTGCCCAGCCTGGCCTCCTCCACTGTGGGTGCAGAGCAAAAAGCAAGAAACATTTGTTATAGGCAGGAGGATCTTGGCACAGATGTCATGTTAGTATGATTTTTTGATTATGTGCTGAAGGCAGAATGTTTAAGTGAGGATTTGTGTAAGAGTTTGCTTTTCTCCTCATTCCTTCTTTTCCTAGAAAAGGAAATTATTACTCCCTAAGTCTTTACAACTCTTGTGCCTTGCATCAGAATGTTGGATATTACTGAATGTAACAGCTTTTTGGTTATAAGATTTATTAAGTTGTATGTAACATTTTGTAGCTTCAGGCCCTTAATGTTTGTAGAACATCATCTTCACTGCTTGAGTCAACCACGACAGATGTTGTCTTACCTATGTGTGCAACATAAGAGAGAAGGTTGGAGTGCAGAGAGCCTTACATTCTGAACAGGCATTGACAATGAAGTGAAGGAGGTACATCACTTAGAAGCTTTCTTTTGTTGGTTTCCAGGCTTGGAATTGCTGCTGTGAAGATGACAATTAGCAACTCTTTAGCTGAGGTGCAGAAGTAGAGAAACTTGAAATGGATTTTAAATGCTGGTGCAGTTGAAGAGTTAAGTAATCTTGAGAGGGACAACTGTTAAAAGCCAACAACTGTTGGCTTTGAGAGAATTCTTAACTCAGTGTACTAAGTGTGAGCCCTTACTTTCCATAGACCTGGAATGTTAGAGATCTGGTCATGGCTTATGTCTTGCATTTTAAGTGTGAGAGATTCCTGCTGAATTTATGCTGGTGTGTTTGAGCTCTTAAATTGATTCACTTGATCCCTTACCCCTGAAAGATGCCTCACCCTCTGCAGTAGAAGACATTCTTAAATCTAATCTTAAACACCAGAGGCTCCCTAATTGTATTGCATTTTTCCATAAGTTACATTACAATTTGAAGAATGCAGTTTGGGGTGCAGATTTTGTTTGGCTGGAGCTGCACTGATAATGTCAAACAAACTGAAAAATAGTTTATCTAGTAGGGTTGAATATTGGAAACACTGGGATCTGTTGACCTGGATTAAACTGGAAATGCCAACCTGAAGGTGAATGACTCTATCTGTTCCCTGAACCATTTAGATTCTAGAATGTATTTATTTTTAAAATGAAGTCAAGAGAAAAATCCTGAAAGTAAGACTTCAGAGGTACTGTGAGACCACTGGAAGTCTTAACAACTTTTCAAAGTAATAACCTTCAGATTGTCTGTAAGCTGAGTCTTTGAAGCTTATATTTGCACAAAAGCTATTTCCTAGTAAGAAAGAATTGCTCAGCTCTGGTCTGTGTGATTGTTCCTGACTGTGACTTTAATAAGTAAAATCAGTGACTACATTAAATACTCAGAAATGACACTTTAAAGTTAAAAAGAAAGTATATTCCTGTTAAGCGTTTTTTTCTTTTCATTAGGTAGTTTTCTTATCCTGAATAAAAGTTGTCTTGTTTGTGTAAAACATAATTTGAGCAAGTATGTGCAGAATGGCAGCATTAAAGGTCAAAGCCTAGAATTGTTGTTAATGTGCACTGCAGTCTCACATAACACTGTTAAAGGCCGAAAAATCATTGTTTTTAAAATATATCTCTGTTGTTTTTCTTTTAGGCAGTATTTTGCATTTCTGCAGAGCTTTGCACAGATCCTGTTCCCATGCAAACTGATGAGGGAGAAATACTGGAGGAAGGCAGTCCCAAGGTCAGTGAGGTAAATGCCACTGTGTTTTGGAGGGAAAAAAGCTTGTTTGGCTGAAGTGGGGGTGGGGGTGCATGGAGTGAACATCGACTGGTGATGATATATTTTAATAAATACCCACATGCAGATATTTATTATTTATTGCTATGAAGATACTAGAAAATGAAGCTTTGAAATACCTTTAGAAAGACAGGAGGGTTTGCCCCCCACTTAGGATTGGAATATGTGTTTTCAGGCACTTCCAGGAAGGAAAGAGAAAACTTGTACAAAGATACTAACCCTGATTGTTTTTCATTTGTGAAAACTGGAAGGGCTTTCTGTCCTACCCACCCACTCTCTGAACTACCTTAAGGAATCAGACATGTGGGCCCTTAGGTGCAGGTGTTGGTGTCTGTGGATTACTGACTGACCTATATTGAAGGTGTGCTGCTTTTTGTTTCCTTGTACTTGCCAGCACGTGCTGTGTTGTGAGACTGGATTGTGTTTGCTTTTAAAGGTACCTCTGATTCTCAGCATACCTTGCTGGGACAGGAGCCTGTAAAGTGTTCTGTCAGATACAATGCTGTGTCCTGCCTTTTGCATACTTCCTGAAGATGCAAATGTTAAAGCACGAATTACTTTGGTTTTCATAGTGACATAGTCATTGTCATACTCTTTCTATAGGTTTATAAATACAGTTTATAGTCCTGACCACCCTGTGAGTTAGTGTCAACATTGCAACTCATGTATGGTTAAAACATGGTCCCTACATTTCACAAAAATCTGAGTCATTGTTAGCATGCTTGTAGCTTTGTGTAAGAAACAGACTGAAAAATAAAAAACTGGAAATGAAAATTTATTCTCTAGGTAGACCTTTGGAGAGATGCTTTGATTATTTTAGAGTCTAAAAAAAACCCCATTCTTTTAGCTGTAAGTTAGGAAGTAAGTAATTATTAGAGAAAGGACTTGGCAACTGTGCTGCATGTACTTTAGGAGTTGTGTTAATTTTAAATAGCTTTGAAGGAAGGTTGGCTCTCGATTAGGAGCTGAAAAATGAGAACATATCCGTGGATGTACTTGCAGCAATCCAGGGTATTGAATGCATCTTTTGACAAGGATGTGATTACAGGTTTCAGTGGGTAATAGACATGAGAGAGGAGACATCGTGGTGCAATTAATTACTGATTTTAGCATAGTTATTGGTGCTTTCTTTTCACCACACAGAGAGGATCTTTGTGTGTGTGTGAACACACATTTATGTGTATACAAACAGGTGCCTGTGTGTGTATTTATGGATATATAGCTTTTTTTGGGTTTTTTTTGGACTGTGTGGCAGGAAGTAGATAGAAGTGACTGTCTTTTCCTCCAATGAAGGATATGCTTTTCTTTGGCAATGCTTAATTCTGGGTGCAATGGTGAAGATTGTATCTCTCCTCCAAAAATTGAGCTGCTTTAAATTTAAAACCAAATTCTTTATACTGACTTTGAATACCTAAATGTGTATGAAGTATTGCTTTGAAACAGTTGTCATTTAGAGAATGTGGGAGATTGGGAATTGTGCATCTAGTGTTTAGTATTATTAATAGAAAAACTATATAGGATTGGTATATATTAAGCAAAAAAGTCATGACTACATCTACTCCTGCCCATTCTATGACGACTGTTCACTGAAGTCTGTTTTTCAGTGTTTCTTCAGTCTGTAAATGATTATCCTCTCTTTCCATGTCTCAGGAGAGTTTTGTATCTATAACAATTGAAAGTTTGTCCTAGAAAAATTTAGGCAAAGTATATTTCACTGTATTGTCTAGTATCATTAAAGTGATGCCCTTAATTTACAAATGTTTACATGATCTTGTGACCCATTTTCCTAAAGATACATTTTTTCTGTGAGATACTTTTTTAAAGTATTCAGTAGTGCAGTTCAGTTGTTTTCCTTTTGTCAGGTTATTTCCCCATCCCTCCCCACCCACTCCCAACTTTTTCAGGCAGGAGACATGAGCTATATTTGAATGAAGTATTCTGAAAGAAATGAGATGAGACCAAAAATCATCTTTCATGGAGATACCATGAATATCAGCATATAAAGATTTGGGTACTGCAAGAATTATTTTATTTGTGGTGCCAGCCTGAAAATAACCTCAAATTTTTACATGAAGATTCTATCATAGAGTGGAAAACAAATGATGTGTCATGCTTTGTGCTTGTGAACTGGCTTGGTTCTATAACTATCTCAGATTTAATGGCATCCTAGACTGTGTAGTATTCTGAGACTTCCAGGTCAAGACTTGAAGATAAAAGGAGATTTCCTCTGGTTTTAAAAAAGAGAAGAAAAAAAATCATGCCTTTTGTAGAATCAAGCAAGTCACTTTAAAGACTAAATATTTATGTTCTTTAAACTAATTAACACTATGTAAGGTATGAACAGAAAATTTAAGCCCTGCAGTCAGAGGACATGAAGAACAAAGTTCTTGCTCGACTCCTAATGACCTGGTGAGACAGTTGTAAAGTCAGCTTTAGTGCTTGCCTTTGCCACTCTTGGGATGAGTGGCAAACTCAGTGGCAACTCACTGGAAATTAAGCTTGAGAAAAGTTACTGATAGACTCAGTTCTCACTTAAGTGTTTATTTCTACCACTGTTGTTAATGCATACATTTTTATTTAAATATTTTTTATTTAAATATTTTTTTTAATACTGTGGTTAAGCTGTGCTCATGCTCTCAATTTTGCATACTTGGGGAAATTTTTACAGTTCTTCCCTTTAGTTTTTATGACAGTGTATCCTTTCACCATTCTTTGGATTGTTTTCCAGCAGAGAGTGTATTTTGTGCATGGCCTTTCCCCTTCTCTCCATTGGCTGCTTTTGGAGACACTTAATGTCTTGGTAGTTTTGTGGCCAGGGCTTTTCATATTAACTGATTCCATTGTTTGATCTCAGTTTCTTCCTTGTTGCCAGACTAACAGAAAATACACTTTTTTTAAAGTGCTTGGAACCCTATACCCTTTACTATTACTTGGATTATGATTTTAATTTTTAATTATATTTTGTGGTAGCGAATTAGCTACTAATGATTACTAGGCTTTTCCCACTAACAACCTTGGTACCATGAAAATATCAACAAGCACTGAACTTCTTGTTTGTGACTGATTTCAGCTGGTTTGATCCATCAGTTAAGGTTTACTGCACAGACAATACTTAAACTTGCTTTCTTGGTTGTTGCTTTGCAATATGTAAAATATTGCAGGAGGAAGCTAAAATTTTATGCCTGATTTCAAGTATTCTCAGATTTCTTTCAATGTTGGCAGGAGTTTTGAGCTTATGCAGAAAATTTCTTTATCAAAAAATGCTATTAAAATGTTCATGTTAAATGTAGAATTTCCCTCTCTCCTCCTAGTTGTTCCTTCATGTCTCAAAGTAAAAGCCAATGAATTCAGAGGGAGTGAGGGACTTTGACTAAAGTAATTTCTAGAAAGGCATTTATGAATTGTGGTTTTGCTTCAGTGTCTTAGAAGGGAAAGGAGAAAATAGCTAGTTCTGCCATTTTAATGTTTTGGATGCTAAAAATCTAAGTATACAACATTTTGATGAAAAGTGTGACTGCACAGGATGTCTAATAACACTCAATTCCTAATAAGAACAGGAAGAGGGAAAAGATTCTGTATGGTATTAGGTAAATGTAGTTTTCATTAGCATTTATATAATTATTGGACTGAATCAGTAGGCCAGGAATTAGCCTACTTTTTCATACTCCAGCTCTGTCAAAAGCAGTGACACAGACACTGAGGCTTGTCCTGTTTTTCAGTCTCACTGTCCAGTGCCACTTAGAAGTTGCCTTGAGGTCACCTGTTAATCCTGTTTTATTTCAGTTGCTACCCTGTTCATATCTGTCAGTGTGAATTTTGCCCTTACGTTATTGCCTGCCTGTTCTCAACCTGGTTAGTTCTTACTTTTCTTGCCTCTTGGTGTCTGATTGTGAGCTAGCACTTGCCTTCTAGTTAAATCACTCTTCAGAACTCTGTTGGCACTGGCTGTGTTTTTTTATGGTGTTTTGGGTTTTTTTTTATCCTGAAGTATTCATGCCAAGATGATAAAAAGGTTAAAAAGTATGTGACTCAAGTATCTAAACACTTGCTTTTATTTCATACATGTTGAGAATAAAGGAGCACAAGCCTATGTTAAGCTATGTATTTTTATATTTCTAAACAGAAAATAGAATCTTAAGATTCACAAGGAGTGTTGTTAGGAGTTCTTCCCTAAAAGCAGGAATGTTCCACTGGCTGCTTTTATGGATAAGGTATGCTCAGTTTCTGATGTGGATGTTGCATAATGATGACAATAGTGCAAAAGTTAGGCTGATGCTTTCATTTTGTGGGATTTAGAATTAATATAGTGAAAAAACCTCTTAGTTAAGTAATTAAACTTACAGCATCCAACCTTGATGCCTGTACTGGGGTTTATAATCCTACTTAGTGATATAGAACTGGGTTTCTATTCAGATAGCACTAAATAATTTAAAACATTCAGGTCTATACAGTAATGAAATGAACAGTCTGGTTTGTGACTGTAATTTAGAAAAATATGTTTTCCAGTCTAGTTCTGGCCTGCTACATGGTGCTTTCACATGATGGTTCCCTGCAGTATGAATCTCTGCTAGGCTTGGAAAATTTTGGCTTGTTACAAGAGATGAGCTCTCAGCCTCAGTGTACTTTCTTGTGAGTACCTAACACTTCTGAGTAACTTTCATGTGGCTGTTGCTTCTCCACTGGATCCAGGACAGTTGAGTTGTTGAGTTGATTAATTTTTTTATGTCCTCTGGTGAGTTACTTGTGGAGCTTCCAGCATTGCTGTGCCCTGGTATACAGGGTATATTTCCATTATTTTTCTAGAACATGAGTTGTAGGAGCAGCTAGTCTTTGTAATGCTGATTTAAAACTAAACTAAATTCCTGGAGTCTTTGTATGAAGTATCTTGTATAGTCTTTGAAAAGTAGAGAGGTATTCTGCCTAAGAACTAGGAGGACAAAGAAACCAATATCATCTCCATGCTCTGCTAGCTTCATTTTGGTAACCTGAAAATACTACAGCTCCTTAGGAGAGTAATTTTGAACCCAAAATATTTGCATATCATGTATTAAAAAAAAATCCATTAACCTCTCAGTAAAGAATGAAATTACTTAAAATTTAAAGTTAATAAAATAGTCCTTCCCTTTTAAAGACAGGTTATTAAAGCTTATAAAAGTGTTATGACATAGTCCTCTTGTTTTAAGTATAAATTAACGTTGTCTATCAAGTGGAACAGAAATTTTGGCTGTTTCTCCCTGGAATTTTAACACTGTGGCCAGGAAAAGAACCTAAAATACTTTCCTACATGGTTGGACCTTTCTACATGGGGAAAAAACCCCAAGCAAACCTGCTTATGAGTTTATAACTTCTAATTTCAATATTTCAGGGCATTGTAACAAAGATCTATAATTATGGTATGGGGTCTAACCCTAGGTGGCAACTAAGCACCACAGTGCTGCTCATCCACTCCTGCCCCTGCAGTGAGATGGAAGGGTAGAATTGCAAGGGTAAAAGTCAGAAAATACGTGGTTGAGATAAAGGCAGTGTAATAATTTCGGGGGAAAAAACCCAAACCAACCTCAAAGAGAAGAAAATAGAACTTGTGAAAGAACAAATGATGCAAAAGGAAAAGAATTGCTTGCTGGCAAACAATTGATGCCCAGACAGTCTCTGAGCAATGGTAGCCTCAGCCAACCTCCACACATACCCTCACCCCCTCAGTTTTCCTGCTGAGCATGATGCCATGTGCTATGGAATATCCCTTTGGATGGTTAGGATCAGCTGTCCTGGCTGTGTCCCTTCCCCACTGCTTGTGCAGCCCTGGCCTGCTTGCTGGTGGATTGGGGTGAGAAACAGAAGAGGCCTTGATGCTGTGTGAGCCCTGCTCAGCAGTAGCAGAAACATCCCTGTGTTATCAGCACTGCTTCCAGCACAAATCCAAAACACAGTCCCCTACCAGCTACTATCTAGAAATTCAGCTCAATCCCAGCCAAAACCAGGATATATCTTATCAGGGTCTACTCTAAGAAAACCAGTTAAAGGTAAAATTGTTGAAGACTTTGCAAAAAAGAACATGGAATTAGACAATACTACTTGAACTATTGTAAAGGAATGCTGTTGGTAGCCTGGCTGCTTGGACATTTTAAAAGAAATTCAGGATCAAGTTCAGGATTCTGCCAGTTGGGTTTACTGGTTTCTGCAGAGGCAAGATGGATTGCTCATTTGAGACCTACTTATCCATAGTGAAGACTGCTAAAATATAGATGCTGAACTGAAAGATGACTCTCTGTTTTCTAATCTCAAAATACCCTGAAGTGCTTTTGAATCACAAAAGAGAAGGTGAACACAATGATGTATTTTCTTTCTCTTGGAAAATACCATCACATGCCAAGGCGACATCGAGATCTGCAAGAACTGTCACCATACTTTCTTTGATCCTGTCTTTTCATATGTACACTTCATGTGGAGGAAGTGTACTGGTGTGGCATGGCACTGCAGTGAATAGGTGTGTGTCTCATTTCTAAAGGAAAAAAACACCCATCTTAAAAAAACATTCTGTTTAAACTCATCTTTTCCATTCTTTTAAAGGTTCTTTCTTTTTCATAAATATTTTCTCATTAGATTTTTTCTCAACCAATAGCATCTCTTCTTCAGTTGATTACAGCAGTTTATAATACTTCACAAAGCAGACAGAAAAGCAAATATTTGTTTAAAGATGGAGAAAGTGGTTCTGCATTTGAGAGCTTATGTGGTATAGTCCCATTATGATGCTGATGACAGTCAGGGAAATGGATTTGTGGCTTTGCTTACAAAGTGTCTCTTCTCATGCAATTAGCACACAATTTCAGGGGTTTCTACCTGTTCAGAATATTGTCTTTTGATCTCTTTCCATTTGGTATTGGCTTTACAGAATTGTTGGCAGTGGTTGTAGTCCATGTGAATGGTGACAGAGTTCTATGTTTGGTCACTGAATACAAAGTTTTACAGATGTGGAAGTATTGATGAGTGCTCCAAGTCTTACTGTTTTATGGCAGACTCAAGGGGGCTGGGTATTTGGGGAGAAATTTGAGCCAGGGGCATTAAAGCTTTCTCTACCCAACTTTAACAAAGCTTACATTTACTTTAAAAATCATTCGTAGTCTGTTAGTTTGGCTGAATCATTGAAAGGTGAAAAATTCATTGGTCTTGTTGACTTCACACATTTGCAAGACTGTACATTTGCATGACCCTACAAGGACTGTTTCCTTTTCATTTTGTGAAGTAGATGGGTATGAGTTTTTTCAGTTCCTCAATTTTTTTTTCATTCACTGGGTGTGGAAGAAGTGAAGTTTGATGAGAAGAGTGTGGGTTTTTATTCTGGACACTAAAAATAGTAGTGATGGTCTTCATCATTTCAGTACATAAGAGGGTGACTGGACAACTAAGGACACTGGAACTCTGCAAAAACATATTGTGTGATATCAGTTCCCCTGAAAGGTAAAAGCAATATTAAAAACATGTCAGCATTTCCTGTCCCTTGTTTCAAGTCACTGAAGCATTTGAGCAGTAGGCAAGAGAGTGTATCATAAGAGGGGAGAGAACGTAGTAGTTGTCTACAGATGCAGTAGTGTGGAATTAGGTTAAGAAATACTTAGAGGTACTTTGAAATCATATTGGTTGGTTTCAACAGATACAATTTCCACATGTAATTCCTAGAGACATAACTTACTCCCATGGCATCCAAGGGTTTGTCAGGGTTTTTTTGCAGGCAAGTTGTAGAAAAAACCCAGGCTCTGCCCCAGAGATGAGTGGCTATTTTGGTGGTTTGGTGGTCTTTCAAATAGCTAATCTTTTTAATAATCTTGATAAATTTGGGAAAACTTAACAAAGTAAGCAGCAGTGGCTCCCTTGTGACTAAAATGAGTTTGGATTTGCATTCTGGTAACTGGAGAAACTGGAAAGCAGTTGTGTACTGTGGGTGTGGATAGCCTATATTCCTTCTCCTTTTTGACAGTGATCAAAAGTGGATCCTTAATACAGATTTAAGGCAGGGTTAATATATATATATAAAACAGATTTTTTTTTCTCAGCCTCCAACTGTTGAGGAACTTTCTGGGCCACTGGCAGTTTCTATGTGTTTAGAATCCACACAACAGATTTCTGTGAACACAGAAAAGAAAGTTCTTCTTTCTGTTGCTTGCCTGTCTGGTCAGATCTTTTAAGGCAGAATAACTTCAGCACCAATTTTTGTGTGCCTGGTTTATGTCACTTTCAGTCATTCTGAACAAACAGCAGCAAACAGTATTTGTGGCAGTGAAGGTGATTAAATACGCAGTGCCAAGGTACAATTTAGTTTTCTGTAATTCTGATTATCATCTGCTTTCTTAAGCCTTTGAAAATTCTTGTAGCTATTCATGTCTGTTGTCCTTTTGTGGTGATGCATCATCTAGATTTCCAAATCTAAGTGGGAGAAAGTTAATATGTTTTCTCTCTTCTGTGTCAGAGTGGTTAACAATGTGTATATCAGAATATCAGCCACTTACAGATGTCAGCTTAAACTGCTATAACTTGTTCATTTGTGTCTGCACCATAAATAGCAAATTGACTGTAAAATGAGTTGGCTAAATAGAGTCACTGCGTTGCATACAAGTGGCTGCTGCAAGTAGTGGTGGGGGTGAGCTGTTCAAGGGCTTGAAGATCAAATTTGTCCCCTAAATGGAAAGTGTAAAAAATTTGTTGTGAAATTGCAAAAGGTTTTTTTCAGAGTAGCTGAAGTTAGCAAGAATTCATGGTTTGTGCAATGCTTCTGCTCTTTAGCTGAAGAATAATACAAAAAGTTAATTAAATAAAATATGGGAATTTTTAATGTTTTATTAAATTCAGATTTGCCTTGGATCCATCCATACTATGTATGTGCAGAACACTCTACAAAATGGATGGAACACACTCAAAAATGGATCATCAACAGTGCTGCAGGAAAAGGAAAGCACTTTTGCTTAAATTCAGAATGCTTTATTCATTTTTTGCGTCTGAGATGGTTGAATTATTATTCAAAGCTGCCTTGGCAGCTTCAGAGTTGAAGTTTTCAGATGGTATTTCTGGATATCCTGTCATACCATGACTTGAGTGACTTTAACATCTTCGGTGGTTGACGTGAAGTAAAACTGTATCCTGCTGCAAACAACTAGGTGGTTTAAATTGCTTTCAGAGCAAGATTTAGATTAATTACTTTATATATATATATATATATATATGCACACACGCACATACTATTGTATTTTAAATACTTTGCAGCTCAGTAATACATTAAAAAAAAAGTACATTTTTAATTAAGTAAACTTTCTTATCTGTACAATATGAAATGTGGCTGGGATCCCAACCTCTTCAGCATTTCCAAAGTGTGACTGTTTTCATGATGTTCATAAACCTGTTTAAGTTTAGCAGGGAATTCATGTTAAGCTAATGGCTATTTCACAGAATATTAGTTAAAAAACATTTTAAATATTACACAGAAAGTGAGCCATAGGTTTTTTCTGCAATTGCTTGTGACTAATTGGTGACAGCTGAAACGAAAAGCAAAACTTCTGGTCTTTAACCACTGCTTGCAGCTTTTGTGCTTATTTAGATGTAGCATAAATTACATATTCCAAGTTCCATGGATTAATGATGAATTGAGTTCCCACTGATAATCTGCCCTGCTGTTCTATATGGACAATGCACATTTTAATGATGGTATATGGTAACATGTTGGTGTTTCTTCTGGTTAATGAAATGTTTCAGTGAGCCAGGTGGTAAAGTACCATTAGGCTGCATATAACAAACACCAGGAGCAGATTAGGAACTTTTGAAGGTAATTACTGTGGTCTAAATGCGTTAGCATTCAAAATGATTAGCAGGGAGCATTGAATGTGAGGTGTGATTTAGCAGGGGGATTGTGTTAGTAAGTTTTCACTTCTGTAACTAACAGAAAACCAGTCAGGACCATGTGATGGTAATAACATTTTAATGCTCCATCTAGTTACTGCTTGAGAAGCTTCAAGAAAATACTGAGTGGGCTAGGAGATGGTTCACAAATTTTGATGGTGTTTTTATATATAAGACTATGCTTTGGCAGAAATGAGAGAGAAGAAAAGGTAGAAATGGGTTCAAGGAAAAATTTAGTTACATCACAATGCTGTATAGGACAACAAAGTCCTGAAAGAGACCAAAAATTCAGCCAATATTTCATGCATACCTTGTCTCTAAGACTTTTCTCTGTGTGATTCAGAAAAATACTTGGTGCTTCTTCATTTTAGGAGCTGATTTTTTCTATTTTTTTTCTTTTAAATTTAAATCACTGATTCTAAGGGTTTTTTTAATGCTTTCATTTGTGTACTGAAATTAAGATTTAATCTAAGAAGTATATTTTGGGACTAATTTTGCTAAACAATTTGTGCTATTCTATGCACATTTCGAAATGCTAGCTCAACACTAATTTATTCCTAAAAAAATTATTAAAGTGTTAGCAGCTAAATTGCATTTTTATTAAAAGTTAAATTAAAAATTTAATTAATCTACTCCTAGTGAGTAAAATTTTCCCCAATGCAGTTTATCCAAAGTGTTTATAATGAAGCCAGACAGAGGTGACTCAGCTTTCCTTTCGTTTATAGTAGTGATTACATTTCTGTTAGACCTCAAATGGTCTCTGAGATTTCCTTTTTATAACACAGCTTCCACCACTGTTAGCAGTAGCAACTAGTGACTAATTGCTTGGATTTCGAGGACTGGGTTGTGCAACTCTCCTTAAAACAACTGTTAGTGAGACAAAATAAGTGCTGATGGCCTGTTTACAGTAGTGCTGGTGCTGCTGATGTTTGGGAGAGACATTGGTGTTAAAGCAGTAGTTGTGACAAAACATCAAATTTATCAGTTTTAAGCTGGGCCTGCGGTAGGCTGTGTTAAAATCATAACTTCACTTAAAGCATGGGAAGTAGATGGCCACAACCTGCAGAAAGCAGCATTTGACCTTGGCTGGTCCCCACCACAGTGGCAGATAATGGTGTTGTGTCTGCTTTAGATGCTAGTGAGAGAAAAATCTTAGAGTCTTCATCTCCTGGCTGGTTGAAATCCTTTTGTTTGGGGTTTTTCATTGTTGTTCTTTGGGGGTTTTTTTATTGTTATTTTGTTTAGTTGATTTGAGGTTTTGTTGGGGGTTTTTTGTTGGGTTTTATTTTTTTTTTTTTTTTTGTTTTGTTTGTTTTTTTTTTTTTTTTTTTTTTAGTTTATTTGGGGTTTTGTTGGGGGTTTTTTTTTGGGTTTTTTTTTTTTTTTTTTTTTGGTTTGGTTTGTTTTTTTGTTTTTTTTTTTTGTTTTGGGAGGTTGCTTGTTTTGGTTTTAAATAAAATAAGAAAAAAACCAGCTTTGGAAAGGAGCTATGGAATGAGTAGGAAAAGGTGGTGATAGCAGCTCTCTGATGAGTAACTGTTCATAATAACTAAAGTATTTCTCATAAATGTCTTTTTTCCTGAGAAAATGCCTGGTTTCTCTTAAACTCGGTTCATATTTGGTGGGCTAGGATAGGAAATGCAAGAGTTGGATCTTGTTAGGAAAATGTGCTTTCTGACAGCTGGATTCAGGAAAGATGAGGCTTTTGCCCTTGAAACTTTCTGACCCTTCAGAGTGTTGCTGACTTTATCTAGGAGATAAGGTTTACTCATTAATCAAATCCATTAGGGTCTCATTGAAGATATTTTTTTTGAAAGAGTAGTGTGAAAGTGTTGTAACAAGTGTTGCACTACTAGACAACAAAAATATAATAGTTTATTATATCGAAGCTCATGATAAATTTCATTTTATAGAAGTTAAGTATTGAGTGTCTAATATTGACTAGATTTTCCTAAATAAAACAAATTGTCTTTTATTTAGAACACTCAATACACTAATTTGTGTTAAATTTGAATATTCACAGGTGCCTGGATTCTTAGAGAAAAAGGCTTTGAAATTATAAAATAGAGTTCAACAACTTGCAGTTCCTTTTTAAAAAAAAAAAAAAAGTTTTCTATTGAGTTCCTCCCCTGCTGTTTCAGGGTCTATTTCTGGTTCCTGCTTCCAGCTGCCAGAATCTTGAAACTTTCTCCATTGCTTGCCAGGAGAAACAGGTGTGGAGTTTGCTTCCTTTGATTCCGGCTCTTGGAATCAATGGCTCCCTCTGCAGTCCTTTTAAGAGAAGCTAAAGTGTTTCAGATCCTTTGCCATTCCACCTTTTCTCCTTTCCTTGGGAGCAATACAACAGATCCAAGAGCTCTGTCCTAGCTCCACCTTCCATTCTTTCTACTGGGGACAACGGTATTTCCTGTGTGAGCTTTGAGTCAAGAGAGGCTCAAGGCTTAGAAAGCTGCACCTTTTCCCAAGGCTGCAGTGAGCCAGAGCTGCTGAGGCTGCTGGGTGCTGTGGATGGCTGGAGCTTAGAGAGGACTCTGGGCTCCAGTTTTCTTTAAAAAAAGGCTCAGAGAGTTCTGAACAGGATAGGGTGATGACAGAATGAAGGGAAACTGAGAGACTAGTGGGGAAGAAATGTGCATAGGAATTGTATGAGAACTGTGGGTGGAGGGGAAAAAGAAGAGTATTTTCAGCTAGCTGTGGCTCTTACGTGTTTTTCCTCCCTTCAGTTCATCCTCAAGTCACTTATTAAAAACTTAAAATACCATATTCTCATTCTTTCTGCAATATGATGTCATTACTGTCATTGGGAAAATAAGACCTAAACATTTTAATTTTTAAGGGTTTTAAGGTAGCTAAGAGCCTAAGAACAAATTTTATAAATATATAAGCAATGCCTTTGGAATTTTACTTGAATTTTACTTGCTCATTAATTGTTTTCAGGAGGCTCTTTGTCAGGTATATCTCTGAATTAAGATGAACTACCCAATAAAGTGGCTTTGAGATGTTGCAGAAGGATGGAAACAGATATTACTTTATGAGCTTATTCTAGAAGTTTTAGACCATTAAATAAGCTGTGTATCACTTTCTAGCAAAAATTTTAAAACCTACAGAACTCCAAGTGCAAAACAGAGATTACTGATCATCAAATTGCTTAACATGTGCAGGCAAATGAAAGTTAAAGTCAAGGCTCTGCAAAAAGAGGAATGCAGAAATTGCTGCACTGGATCAGGCCTGTTGAATGATCTTCATATACATATATGTATGTATAAAACTCCTCCTTTCACTTTGTAAAAGTAGTATCATTGCCAGAAACAGAAAAGCTTATACTGCTATTGTTTCTAATCCTCTAATACACAGATAAATCTTCGTACCTGTAAGTACATAAACCATAAAACCCGCAAACACTTGTGAAATTCAGTGTTGCAATTTGCTTGTTCAACAACTAATTTTTTGTCTGCTTAATAGTACATTTTCTCTGTGTGTCCTCTTACAGGTGTTTTTCTGAGAGCGAGTTGGGTTTTATTTATATTGTAATAGCAAAGAGGTGATGTTTTTTACAAGACTGTCACTGCTGCTTTTTTTGTGTGTCTGCCGCAGTGCTGTGTTGTCTTGCACTGAGGGAGATTTGCAGGCCAAATGTTGGATTTTATTTATGTGAAATCTCCCCTCTGCCTACACCATTCTTTACTCTGAGCTCTCATGTTTTTGGCCTGTCATGGAGAGGGTTTGAGTCTTCATTGTCTCTACTCAAAGATAATATTCTAAAACAGGACATACTGTAGGTCTGCTGCAGACTTTTCAGTATTTCTTTCTCCAGCATAACTTAGTTTTTCTTGGTGGTTGTTTTATTTTGGGGTGAGTTTTGTTTGGTTTTTTTTTGATTATGCAACTTTCTAAGATATTTTTCTTAGACTTTTCTAGACTGAAGTGCAGGTTCTTGCTGGGTTTGGAGTTCAGCAGGGGTTTTTGTCATGTATGCTATCTCTCAATATGAAACTGAATCTGTTCTTGTGTTCATAGGATTGCTGGGAAGTTCAGGTTCAAAGGGACCTTCCAAGGTCGTTAGTCTGACTTCTTGCTCCGAGCAGGGTCACCTATGAGGTCAGACCAGGTTGTGAGGGATTTTACCTAGTCAGGCCATGAAAAACTTGAAACAAAGAGAGTGCAAAACTACCCTGGGCTATCCGTTCCAGTTCTTGACTGTCCTCATGGTGAAAGTAAGTTACCTTGTATCCATTCTGGACTTACTTTGTCTGAACATAGTGTCACTGCTTCTTGTTCTGTCACAGGGTACCCCTGGGGTGAGCCTGACTGCTTGCTGTCCTCTGTGTAGATACAGACACTTGCTGTTAAGGTCTCCCCAAAGCCGTCTCTTCCCCAGGCTGAATCAGCCCGGCTCCCTCTGCCTTTACTCACAGGACAAGTGCTCTGGCTCCTCAAGCATCTTGGTAGCTCCTGTATCCACGTTCTGGGTGTACTTCTTGTATTGTGGGGGCCCAAAACGAGGTGCAGTAGACCATGTCTAGAATAATAAGCACTGAGTAGAGGTGGCAATCAGTTCCCTCATCTGCTGGCAAGGCTCTTGTTAATAAAGCCTGGGATGCCATTGACCTTTCCTGACAAGGCACACTGCTGGCTCATGGTCAGCTTGCTTTATGCCAAGACCTTTTCCACAGAACTGCTCCCCAGCCAGTCATCAGCCTGTATTGCTGCCAGGGCCCTCAGGTGCAAGTGTTTTGTGTTTGTCCTGTCTGAATCCATACAAATCCTGTAGGGGCCATTCCTCCAGCCTGTCTAGGTCCATCTGAATGGCAGCCCTGTCTTTAGACTTGTTGATTGATCCTCTTCACCCCAGTTAAATGTTGTCTTAGAGTTCTGACCAGAATATACCTTACTGGGCCTGCAAGTCATTGGTAAAGATATTTAATGGACTTGTCCTAGGGCAGAGTCCTGCAGCACTTCACTTGATACCCTCCTCCAGGCAGTGTACAACACTTTGTCCTCTGGGCCTCACCAGCCAAATGTTTCATACAAGTCTAGTTGTTTATCCATTCTAAAAAGGGATTTTTTATAGTTCACTAATAGTCAATTCCTTGACCTTTCCATGACTTTTTTTAGTGTCTTGATGCATTTTATTATTGACTTTATTTATCAATGAAACCCTACCATTTAATCTTTATTTTGTATATTGAATAGTTTCTATGGTCCTGAGTACTTCCTCACTCAGTGATTAATTTTTTTGGCGAACTTCTTGTGAGTGCCTGTGCCATTGTACCATATCTTCTATGGTTTTTCATAATGCAGATTTTAGTAATTTGAGATACTTCTGTCTGCTGTCTGAAGTACAGCAAACTGATTAACATTTCTTAAAGCAGATGGGGTTTTCTAGTTGTTTTAAAAGAGATTGTGCCTGGACCGACAATCTTGTTCTTAGCTCAGGTGCTTTGTTATTTGTCATTATTTGCCCACTTCTCTTTGAAATGAAACTTTGATTGATAAGCATGCTGGAACAGGGATGTCACTTGTGTTCTTCATATAAAATTTATAATAAAGCAATAGTTTTATCAGCAGTACTTCAGTGATTGCCTTGTTCTGGTGGTGGTCTGCAAGATGTTCCAGTTCTCATTCAGATTTCTTGATTATCACCTAATAAAGTAATTTCTCATTCCTATGCTTTTGTTGGTTTTAAAATCATTGCCTTTTACACTTCCTTTTTTTTAAGTAATACCTCCTTTTCTACAGCCTCATTATAGGGGATTTCTGTTTTATATGGGAATCTTGTTAGTTTAGCACTATGTATGCTGTATGTAATGCTTCTTTACTCCCAAAGGCTGCATTTTATCTTCCCAGTACTGGCCACAAACTGTTCCCTTGCTTACCATTCCTGTGAATTGCACTTGTCTCATACCAGCAACAGGCTAAAATACCTCCTGTGTAAGAGTAATTCTTAAGCATTTACTCTCACTCACAGAATGATGCTGTTTTGCAATGTGGCCACAAATCTGTAGCTATTTTACCCATTGACACCCTTGTATTTTAGCATTTTCAACAACAGAATTAGTGGAATGGATATCTTTCTCTTCAGCTGGACAGGTTTGAGTCCAGCTGTTAGAGCTCTTGTGAATTAGGTATGGACTGAAGTACAAATAGATTTCAGCATGTCTGATAGGGTGGGAACACATGGATAAAAGTCCAAGTTATTTAATAACTGTAAATAGAAATTCTTTTGTTTTCAAACATTGCTTCTACATGAAAGTACCGTTTGGACTGGGAGCCACGTGGGTACATGTTTACAAATGTGAATTTACACAATTGATTGACTGTCTTAGATATGTCATTAGTACCTTACAGTTCACCACTTTGTTGATTCATTCATGGTTTTGCTTAGAGCTGTGCCTGTGCAGTCAAATAACACAATTTCTGGTATCCTTGTTAGATGTCAATATACAGATTTCATGGTTTTGAAAGTATTTTTGACCTGACAAAAATATTAATCTACAAATGAGTGAACTTCACTCTTTTGGGGATGAGGGGGGAGGGGGGGAGCAGGAGCACAAGGGGAAGCAGCTGATGGATTTTGGTTTGGTTTGGGGGTTTTTTGCACCTTCAGAGTCTGACTAAGCTGTGTTAACTGACTGAATAGTGCTTCTCTCCTCTTTCCAGTTTAATGTAGTGGATCATGGATTTGTGTGTGATTATGATTCAGGTCTTTGTTGTGTGGCTTATTGAGTATTGCAGTGTGACCTGTTTGCTGGCTTCACATGAAGTAGAGCATTGCTAACTGTATCTGGATGTTGATACAAAATACTAATTGCATGTGTTGAATTTTGATATAAAGAGAAGAATGTTTTGCTACTCGTGCAAGAACTTCTGGCTGAATTAAGTGATTAAATTATGAGTGCATAATTAATGAGTGAGCAAATTTAATGCAATTCTTTCTCTCCAAAGAAATTACTGAAAATGTGTGCTAAAACAGATATTTAAAAGCAAACAATTAAACATAAAACTTCCTTACTGCCCTTGGAATCTTCTAACAAGAGAGCCAAAGGAAATGCCTACCTTATGTTGTCATTGGAACAGCATCTATTTGAGGTTTCCTTAGGCCTCTTTTTTACCCTGTTAACTAAGCTGTGTGCATGGTAAAAGTCTTTTTTCAAAGAAAAGTTATTTTTCACAAGAAGTACTCGGCTTTTGCAGCAATTTTTTTCTCTGCTTAATAAGTTTCTTCTAAAATTTTAATTTTCTTCAGAAATATGGATAAACCTTTCTTTAATTCCTGCTTTATACGTAAGGAAGAAGTGGGAGAAATAATAATGAGACAGAGCAGAACTTAGAACCTACATAATCTTGGCTGATAGTATTCTGCTGTAGCCATTAAACCATTCTTTTTCCCTTGCAAGATTTTTCTGAAATTTGTGCTTTGAAATGATACCATAGCAATGGGGTTGGAGATGTACATATGTTGCTAAGAAACTACATGATCTGTTCTGGACCAGCCACTGTGATAAAGTGGCTGTTTTGAGTTGGTGCATATGAAAAGGGCCACTTTAGGTGATGTGCGTTTTGCTCCACCGATTTCTGACCTGCAATGCTTGCCTTTGCAGATGGAACATGAGGATTTTGTAATGGAGGGGCATGGCAAGACTCCACCTCCTGGTGAAGAAAACAAACAGTGAGTCACTTGTTTATTTAAAAAGGGCCTTACTGTAGTAAATGGTGTGAAGCACTCTCATTTAAACATGCTGGGAGCATTGGTTTGTTGCTTGGTGCTCACCCTTTCGGTTCCTTAAATATATATTATATATATAGTGGATGGTGGCTGAAAAAAAAGAGGCAGGATGTTGATTTGCCTTAAATGTAAAAGCATAGAAATATGCATTGCCATTTCAAAACATTAATCAGAAATTGTTGTAAAAGGGATAATCATTCTGAAAGCATGGCACTGACGTAGTGAGGTTGTACATGAGGTTTTTATGCAGCTGCTTTTCACTGGAATAATGTGAAATATGAAAGAACCGAGGCCTTCCTTTTGGTGTGCATATGGTAGATTGGTCCTCTTTGAGCCTTACTTCTTCAGAATGCATTTTAATAAAGGATCAGAAATTATAAATAAAATGCTGTTTGAGGATGAACAATTTGAGATGCTGGTACACAGTGCTTTAGGGGAAGCAGCTTGATCAGAGAAGAAAATGACAGATTTCCGTTAGGAAAAGGCTTTTTCATATGATTTCAAACTGAAATCCAGTACTGCTTGGGTTTTTGTTAGGATAGGAAGAACAGAGCCTTGTCCTAGAAGTACTTCAGTCATGGTTGTATTCCATACTCTTTCCATTAGTTAATGCAATGGTAATTCAGTTTTGATACCGTAATTAATTTTTTTCTTTTCCTGCCATTTGAGGCAAGCAAGAAGTTGGTCTTTGGAAAATCTAGATCACAGAACTCTTTTTTTCCTAAGCCTAATTGGATGTCTCCTCAGGAGAATTTCTTGTTGATCTACACTACACTTGTTGCAGAAGGGCTGGGATGTGACTTGGGGTGAAGGTCTGCTTTGCCTCCTAGATAAGCTGGCAACTTAAGTGCACTGCTTCTGTGAGAGTGAGAAACCCTTTCTGAGGTAGGCAAGTTGAGGTCAGTGAAGTATTAATGCTGAACATGCACATTCTTTCCATCATGGACACGAGCCAAACTTCTCAAAGTAATTGTTGTTATTTCTATCTATTCAGACTGCACAACTTACTGTGGTACCAAGAGATACAAAGGTTGTTGAAGTAGAAACTTTCAGAAAGCTCCACAAGAAAAATCAGTGCAGAAATAAAG
This sequence comes from Notiomystis cincta, assembly GCA_013398075.1. NCBI lineage: Eukaryota > Metazoa > Chordata > Aves > Passeriformes > Notiomystidae > Notiomystis > Notiomystis cincta. The sequence goes on from VZRX01021426.1 coordinate 517,866, forward strand.
AGTTAGATTTGTGCTCTGCTGAATTCCTTCTATATCTCTAGTAGTTTAATGAAATACATTATTGTAGTGAGTAGTATGAGGGATGTTGTATTGGATTTGTCATAGCTTTGTGTTTCTTAGGTGTCTTATTTTAAGTGCAGGTGGAAACTAGAATTACTTTATAGTTGATCTGATTTTTAATTAGAGCTTTTCCAGTGGCTTACAACATTATCTCTTCTCAAAAACTTTGTTTATTAAAGAATATGAGATTAGTGATAGGCAGTATTTTTATTTTTTAACTAATAAAGTTGTGTTGAGGTGGCATCTGGAACCTTGTCATACAGATCCTGCTGTAGGAGTATCATTCTTAATAATATTTTGATTGAAGTCTAAAGGTGCAATTTTAGTAAAGCAACAAAGAGTTGAAGGTAGTTGTCTTATGCAACTTGTAGCATAATGCCAACAAAATTCAATTGTGGGTATTGCTCTTAGATTTAAATAAATCACTTGCATCTTTTTCTACCCACAGTATCAAATTTTGAGCTAACTATCAAAATTGTCTGCCTTGACAGAGCTTACCTCTTGTTGTAAGAGAAGGAAAAAAGAATCTGAAATTACCTCTTTCTATTATTACTTACTTGCAGTAGGGATTAGGTGAACATCAACATACTGGACTGGGTTTTTGAAGGAGCACAGAAGGGAGCATCTGACAGAGGAGAAGCAGAGGGAAATTTTTCTTTTTATTTGTGGTCAGACCTTTGGAAGAGGTTACCCAGAAAAGTTGTGCCTTCATAGCCCTTTAAGATACTCAAAAAACTCAGCTGGGCACGACCCCAAACCTGCTTCAGCCTGCTCTAGTTAACCATGCTTTGAGCAGAGGGGTGGGATTGCTGATCTCAGAGATCCCATCCCTCTGCAGTGGTCCTGTGATTCGGTGTACACTTGTCTACTGTTGTCCTCCTAGCTGGTTTGAAATAAAATTGGAGCTTGTTAGTGAAAGGTGGATTGTAAGTTTGAATATAGAGTCAGATGTTCTCTACAGAAATAGATGCAGCACTGAAGAGGCTTCCTTCCCTTTCCAGCTACTGCCTCTAAGCTATGCAGATGGAATGCTTTTTCTTTGACTGCTTCTAATTTACTTTTCAGGAAAGTTGGCCATTGTGATTTAATTGCCTTTTGCTAGGCAGCCTGATCTGGGTAACTGCACTGAGCTTGTTGAGGCAGTGTTCAGAAGATACAGTCTCAGCAAGGCAGCTAACTTGCACCAGAGTTCCAGAGCAGTCTGCCAGTGTTAGCCTAGGAAAGCCCTGCAAATTTATTAGTATTTACCTGCATTTCAGTGAACTCAAAGCTGTAGTGGACAATGAAGGAACAGAAATAAAAGGATGTTTCTGAGAGACTTAAAATGGATGCAATAGTTCTTACCTACCCTCAGTTTCATCTGAAATTTCCTTTGCTAAAGTATAGCTTCAAAACTGAATACAAGGAGGCAGCATCCTTGGGTAATTTCTGGCACTTTATGAAACAGATTATTTCCCCGGTTTGACTCAGGATAAAAACTTGGTTTTTTAAGGATGCCTTCTAGTGTTAAACAAACACACACAAAAACAACCCAAACAAATCCAGCAACAACAAACAGCTCTGCTGCAATGTTGTGAGCTTTTCTTCTGCTGTAATGAGCAGTTCTTTTGGACAGACTTACTGTACTAAAGTTACAGCATTTTAAGATTTTTAATTGAACTGTGGGAGATATGTGAGAACTGCTGTCTTGTAATACCTGTCAGCTTTATGGGGAGGAATTACCTGGTTAAACTGTATACAAGGTCTTCAGAAATCTTCAACTGATCATTTACCAGATATAATTTACTTCAATTTAAGCTAATTATGAGGAAGTTATCCATTCAAAATCCTTAGTACAAGTGAGATATGGAACAGACATGGTCATCTTAGTCCTGTGAAAGATTTGCAGTTTATGTGCAGTGCATGTGTCACAAAGCTGACAGAGCTGTGCAGCAGTGAAGTGAATTATGCTAAAAATTGCACTTCAGAAGTGAGCCTGCTTGGACTACTGGAGCTGATAGTGGCCATCTCACACCATGCTCCTGCTCAGGCTGAGGGCCAATGGACTCCTTGATAAATTGTTACTTCTCAGTTTTATGTACTCTGTAACCTCCTCCCTTCTTAGCTCTCTGGCATGGGATAGAACTGTGTGTTACAGTTGGTCACATTATTTTGTTATGTGGCTAATATGTTTGGTAAGAAACCAGTTTCCTTCCTTCCCTCTCCATGGAGGCAGATCTTTGTCATTTTGCTTAATTACAGGTGAACATTTTGTTAGAGGTGGTCTCTCATATTTTCACCCATTACAAAGAGGTTGACCTGAACTGGCATGCTTAAGGAGTAAAATTATCTCCCTCCACAAAATGCTTATATTTTACATGGCAGCAGCTTACTGTGCCCTTATCAGTTGTAATAGGGCTTTTATTTTGTTACTGCTGGAGCAAAGATTAAGAGGTAAATGTGATCCAGAAACATCTTTCCAAAACAGTCAAACTTCTGTTGATGAGCAGGGACAGGGGCAGGAAAAAGGATTCTGCTGAAGTCCTTAAATTGAAGTTCTGCTCCTAGCTCTAGCAGCATTAATTAGCAACTCTGCCTGTGCTAATAAATTACAACCTGCTGTCACAACCAGAAATGTATGCACCTTAATCTAGGAGTGTAAGGGATTGGGTAATGAAAAACTACTCCTTTTTATAGGATAAATGTAAATGTTTTACTCCTCCTAACTGACACTTGGAGAGGTCTGTTTGACAGTAGCTATTCAGACAAAAAGTGAGCCAAGTTCATACTCACATTTAGTAGGAAGGTAAGCTGAGCTGCTGCTGCTGTTTGAAGTACCTCAGCTGGCTGTTCCCCACCTGTTCTTTGTAGTAATGGGAGACAAAAGTCTTCAGCTACCCTGACAATGTGTACGTCTGGAAGTGAGTCATATTGTAAGAGAGGTATCAAAACAAGATAATTTCTGTAATTTAGAAAGTGTCATTGGTTAGACCTACTGAATAGGCTTTTCCCTGTCTTGATAGTTTAATGTACAGATTCTGAGGCAAGTGTTTTTAATGAAACCCTCCAAAATTGCAGTAATGCCAGGATGAGATTGGAACCACTGAGCATCACAAAATGGTTTAACATTTGGTAATAATGTCTTACTTTTCTTTGACATTTCAACAGTAATGTTCAATGTCTTCCTGGATTTGTGTGACACTACAGTTAAAAGAAAATAGTAGCTAAATTCCTGGAAACGGGAATTACAGACTCTGAAAGTCATCTTGTCCAATACCATGCTCAAAGAGGGGGCCAGATTTGAAGGTTAGATGTAACTTCTAAGTTGTATCAGGCTTCTCAGGTTTATTCTAGAGCTTTTCAGGACAGTCTGTTGCAATGTTAATCACCCTCACAGTGAAAAAAATTTCCAAATATTCTGTAAGAATTTATGATCATTGCCTTTCATATTTGTATGTGTGTCTGAACATGGCCCGGTCTTCATTAAAACTTATCACTGTGTTCACTTATGGAACAGAATAGCTCCCCCCTCCCCTGGCTTAGTTTTGCTGTGTGAAAACTAAGTGAAATCAAGAAGCCAGTTTACAGGCCAGTCTTTGTTTTCAGCAGCCTGCTGATGTCAGGGGCACATGTAAACATTACTGCTATAATGGCACAAAAGAGCCAGTCTTACTCTTTCATGGTGTTGCTGTAAACTATAAAAAGGGTACCTTGGTATATCCTGAAGTTGTCTGGTTTGGCTGGTGAGAATGATAGACACTATTATGAACTACTGCATTGTTCTTTTGAAGGGTTGAAATTCCACAAAGGTCCCTAGCATACCTTCTGTCTCTGTAGGATAAAATATTGTTCTTACCAAATTTAAAGTAAACAGTTAGCTAAAAGCTTGTGTATCAGGGGTTTGTTTGATGTTTTAAGGACATTCAATATTACAGAAGATACTGAGTCTTGCCTTGAGTGCCATTAAACTTTTTTAATTTACTGGCAGTACTGACCTAAGCAGAGGTTGGTTTTTGTCAGAAGATCCTTGCTGTGATTTTCAAGGTAGTCTCCAAATCCTTATTCAGATTATCAACTCAGATTTGAAGTACCTAAATTTGCATATCTTGAATTACATTCAAAAATTATGCAAAGGCATAGTTTGTTTTATACTGTTGATTGTTCTCTTTGTGTGTAGAATAAGTACCCCATTAGAGAAATGGCCCCAAACATTTAAGTCCTCTGCCTGAGATCCTAACAAGTCACCACAGGGAGATGTAGGATGTCTGTGGTGACCATACCAGACACTTCTGTCACAGGGTGCTGCAGCTCTGTTTAGTGTGTCAGACTGTGCTGCAGACCCAGTGATAACTCAGGCTTGCTCTGATACTGACATCTGAGTAGGAGAGTTCTAACTTTTTTCTTTTATATCCTTAGAGATTTGATAGGGTATTTAAGGGTGTGAGACCATTAGACTAAAACCAAATGAAAACTGGATTAAGGAATATTTTCATCACCTTCATACTTTACAAATGTTTTTAGTCCATACAGTGGAGTGAGTGGCAGGACAAGTTTGGGTTTGAAGGCAAGTCTACCTGTGTGTTTAAGGGGGCCCTGAGGCATAGAGAAAAGAACTGCCCTTTGTTGTGCAATTGACTGGGTAGAAATGGATGAGGCAGGAGTGAAATCTGTATCTGTGGAGGCAGCTGTGTTTTAGCTGTGCCTCCTAAGTCAATAAAGTTACAAAAGCTGACTTGCACCCTTTCAATGCAGTACTTCTGACCAATATGCAGAATTTATGCACAAGCACTTTAAAATGGCAAAAGCTTCATTATCTTCCATATTTTACCAGTTCAGTGTTATACTTGAATATTTTGAAGTTTATGTACTTAAAATTATTATTACCCACAGAAAAACTCTCGTCTGAGTATTCTAAGCAAAAATATTTTAAAATTTGGTATTCACTTCTGAAAGTTAGACTTGAAAAGGTTTTCAGCTGTCATTTCATGACTTTTAAGATTCCCCATTTCATGTCCTTAGTGATTTTTTTTCCTTTTTTTTCCTTTCAAACCATGAACAAATACAGGCTTTTCACACACCTCAGCTAACCTACATCTCTAGTATACTGCTGTTTTGCAAGTATTTTCTTAATATGTGGAAAGAAAGGGAAGCCGGATGACTGACCATTAGGGAGGAAAAAAGGAAGTCACACAGAAAAAAGTCAACTTTGGAAGTGAAGTTCCCACTTATTATCACAATGTGTTTAGTCTACATCGCTGCTGAATCTTGAGAGAGGAAAATATTTTGGACAGTGTACATTCTAAGTGTGAATGCTTTGGCTCTTCTTTTTTAGGATTTTATGGTGCTGTCTTCCAGATGTCTTGTGGTAAGAACAGGCTAGTTTGTTTGGGCTTCCCCACCCCCCAAGATCTGCATTTGTCCTGCGTAGGAAGTGCACAGAGCCTGCTTCTGAATTTGCAGTCTCATCTGATCAAGAGACTACTTCACACGTGTCTTTGCAAAGCCAGAGAAAATGTATTTTCCATTCCACATAGCTTGATTTATAAATATGATACTGCAGAATACCCAGAGTAGTGTCACTTATTATCCTCAGTGCCTTGATTGTTTCCTCTGGTTATTCCAATTAGTAGTAATTCTGACTGCTGGAATGGAGGAGATCCTGATTTGCTGCTGTCAGGGCTTACTGTACTTTGAAGGGGAGAGCATTTGCATACTGATCAAATTCCTAAAATCCCAGAGCCTCTGTATTCCAGACACCTCCACCCACTCCTCCACCCACTCCTGTCCTCTAGTCCCTTTCCAGGAATTCCAGGAAAAACTATCTGCTGGACACTTTATTGACATCTGGAGTTCCTTGTCCAACAAGTTGGGGGTTTTTAGGTCTGTTGGATTAGTGACTGTTCCTTTTCTCCCTCTCCCAAAGTTGCCAACTTCCTCAGGAGCTGCCTAAAGTAACTGCCCTCCAATGTATCATTTATGTGGATGGCTGAACATTGCTTTCTTTTCAGCATTTCACTGCATCATTTAGATGGCAACTCTTGGGTAACATCTAATATGGGAGTGAGATAACAGACTTAAAGAACAGCAAGCAACATCATTTAAGGTAGTGATAGACTTGGCAGTGCTGGGTTGATGGTTGGGCTTGATGGTCTTTAAAGTCTTTTCCAACCTTATACAATTCTGTAAGGGCTGTTAATAAATTTGAGTCGTGTCTAAATTAGCATTTTGTCTATATTCTTAATGTAAAAATACAATTTAGACTAATTTCTGTGGTACTTACACCAAGTTAGTGACACTAATTTTGATTTGCTAAGAATTTAGGTTTTGGACTGCTATCACAAGTCAGTGATGTTAGAATGTGTATGTATTATAGTCCTAAAACTTCCTTTTTCCCCTTTTTGCATCCAGTTTAAGATGCTCACTGCTTCATTCTCTGCTTCATTCTCTCCAAAAAAACCTCCAAACATTCATCAATTCTTTGGTATTTTTTTGCGTGTATACCCAGATGAATGGTTGAATCTTCCTTTCAAGGAGATGGATGGAATCTGTTTTTATGTTACAATAATGAGGTTGTGCTCTCTTTTTGTTTGTGTGCAGAAAATAGAAATTTTGTTAACTACATGCTATGGCTTAGATATACCAGAGGTTAAATTAGAGAAAGGTAAATGGTCTTGGTTCTAAGATGCAGATACTACCCTTGATGAAGTGACCATTACTGGCTAAAGAAAGGGAGGGAAGGAAAAAAAGCAGGAATTTATTAATAATATTTATTTCCATGCAGAAGATATTACTTGCATTGTATGACTAAAAATATTGTACTGTGTGGTAAACATGGTATGAATTAAAAACTTGATACAGAGTTATCTTGGAGGTCTTAAGCTGCATTGTTCCTTTGGCATACTGTGATCTGGAGAGCAGGTATGATTTCTTTTAGTCCTACCTAAATAGATTGAATTTGCTGGACTCTTTGCCCTGGGTCAAAGTTGTTCATATTTGGGAGTCATGCTGTTTTTAGGTTACTGCAAGCATTTGAATATTTGTGACAGCTACAGCTTGTAGAATTTTCTGCCTGGATAGCCAGCTGTTCCTTTCCTGACATTTCAAACCAAAGGACTGTACATGAAGGCAAATTACTCGGGGAAGATGTTCAAGTCACTTGGAAAAATCAGTTTACAGATTTTGCAGCAATAAATGGTGCTTTTATTAAAAGAATTAGTTGAATTAGGGAAATCGCCTCTTACAGCAATCCACTAAAATACATTCTTTTCATACTCTGCTTTTACTTTGGGTGTTTTGTTTTGGGTTGCCTTGCCTTTATTATTATTATTTAACTTAGCATATTATGGTTCCTTTAATGAGAACAAAGGAAAATGGGTTGGTGCCAGCTTCAACCAAGATGCCAGAAATTCCTTTGCTCAAGAGGTTTCCGGCCCAGTGATTGAACTCTCTATGCTAAAACCAAAAACAAGTTAGAAAAATTTGTAGAGAGACAGTGGGCTATCTCACCAAAAATAAATTTAAAAAACCAAACAAACAAAACCCAAACTAAAACAAACAAAAAACCCAAACAAACAAAAACAAAAAAGCAAAGCACAGCATAGCTTCTTTTTAGGTAGGAGAAAAAACTGATAGAGCTAGAATAAGACTTTTGGTCCAAAAATCTTCCCTGTCTTTTGTGAGATGTCCTAAAAGTATTTGTAAGAAACCTGCTTTGAGTAGAGGTCAGGAGCGTGTCTAAAGGCACCATATAAAAAGGGGTCCTGTTGTGATGAAGTGTTTGAAGACATGAAAGATAAGTTTTTTCTTAAATATTCTAACCTGGTCAGATGAAAAAGCTTGCTGCTGTTTTAAAATGTTTAAAGCTCCAAGGCTTAAACATGGTGAAGGAAAGATTTAATGAATGAAATAATTATTCCTTTTGAAATTCACAGTAACAGCTATGGTCGATGGAAAGTCAGTTGAATCAGTCATCTAACTGGCATGGTAATTCACATGCTGTAAATAACAATTGGAAAGCAACACTTGCTGTATATATGGGTGGGTTGCCATACTCTACCATTTCTCTGAACATCTGTTTATTTGAAAGATGCATGGAAGTGTTTGAGGCCAGGTTGGGTGGGGCTTTGAGCACTCTGCTCTGGTGGAAGGTGTCCCTGCCCACAGCAGAGGGTTTGGAACCAGGTGATCTTTAAAGGGCCCTTCCAAACAAAGCCATTCTGTGATTCTGTTTTCACTGTCATTCGTAGAATTGCATAAAACAGATAACCTCCCATTTCATTGATGTTTAGGAACTGAAGAGGAAGACCTGTTAGGATAGGAATACAGTCTTCAAAATCGAGATGGTATGATAATAAGGAGCAGATTAAAGAAATTATAAGAATATTAATTTACACAAGTTTTATTGCATGTTATATTACTGGAAAGTACTTATTTAATGTCCAAGAATATGACTATAAAGACTCAATCAAAATTTAGATGCGAGCTTCATTGTCAGGAGATGATGTTTGGGGTCAATTCTTTCAGTTCCTAGAGTAGTTAAGTTTCATGCAGTGGCTTTTCATGTCTTTATCTCTCCCAAATAAGTTTGTAGTCTCTTATCCAGTTCTGGTCAAGTAAGGCAGAGAAGTAAGAAACTCTAATATAATTACCAATATATTTAACTTCTGTAGCTTCCTAGAGAAGAGACCAAAGTTCATTTCTCCACTAACAGAAGGGTTTCAGGACAAGACAAATGATTATCTGTTCTGCTTATGTTTTCTAACAGCTAATCAATCACATGTGTGTTTGGGATTAGCTGCAGTGTATGCTAGTTTTTGCCCAGGCACTGAAAGAGGTGAAAAGAAGTTATGGGAAGAGCTCTGCATAGAGCTCAATATGCTGTTAGAACCTTGGCATCAGAGGAGAACTCGCTGTGCAGGAAGCTGGGATTAGTGTGGAAAGTAGAGGTTCAGTGATGTGTGACAGAGATTCATAGGAAATGAGCTTTCAGTTCTGTTTTTCACCCAACAACTTTGTTAAAAGGCAGATTGAAAGCTTTCTCTTTCTCCAGTCTGGAAAGGGCATTTGGGAAATTGAAGAAGTGGAGGCATAGTGGTAGATTATTTATAGGCTGAACAGTGAGGGAAAGTATTGCAGCAGATTGAGGGAAAAATAAGGTGGAAAAATGAGTGTTTGCAAAGTTTGGTGAATAAAGTTTTCCTTCTGACTCATTATCTTTTCCTGAGCACTTCATTAATGTATAGGGTCAGAACTTGGCTTAGGCTTGAAGTCATGTATCATTCTTAAACTGAAGTTTTCGGGCCTTGTATTCTTTCTTTTGTCCTTGGCAAAATATGAATGAGGTTTGAGCTTTACTATGGCTCCAAAGCAGTGTTGCAATATAAGTTTTGGAATAATTATAATAATTCCTAAAATGTGTTGATAGGTGCCTTTGTGTAAGGGATGCAAAAGCTGCTGCAACCTTTTCAGAAATCAAGCAAGCTTTTTCTTTGTTGGATGCTTTTAGTCATGGTATTTTTCTCTGAAGAAACAATTTACATTATACTTTTGATTACTATCATTAAAAACCTCTGCCAGCTCTGTTTTCACAATTCTGCAGCACAAAATGTCTCGCTGTTTACTAAGTGTGAAAGGGGAGGGCCCCAAAACAAAACCCTAGTTTTCCTCAGAGTGAGTTTTTCGTCCTTGAACATTTGAAAGTTTTGCATTCCTGCAGAAAGAGAGGCCATTACTCTTGCACAAAGGCTTAGGTGGAATTGTTGTGAAGACTTTAAAAAGAAGTGTGTTGGTACAGCCAGAATTAGCTATCATCTTCAGTTTTTAGAAGTGTTGGGCTTCAGGATCTCTGTCTATTCAGAGAAAATGATTTAAAAGTGATCTGAACCATTTATTATCCAAGACTGAGACTGTTTTTAATTGTTCCCTTGAAACAAACCATGTGGCAGTTTTTAGAGCACCCAACAAATAGTTAAGGCTTTTAATTCTATTCTTTAATTTATGGCCTTGTCTGCTTGCTCTTTATTATTAGAAATTGTACAACTATGAAATGTAGTCCTTGCATACATGTCCTCACCCTGAGTTATGCTTTTAGCCTGATCTCAGGAAAGACAGGTACTTTTCTGATCCCTCTTAACTTGAAGAGGTATGCTTGGTGGGACTGTAATGCAGGTCAGTTGGATTGCTGGGGACTGGTTGGGGAACTGGTGAGTAATCTGCCTACAGTTGTCTTACATCTGCTACTGCACCCCACTTCTGGGCTTGGGAGAGGGAGATCTGGGGAAATCTAACTGATGAGCTGCAGTAGGGTAGAGGGCATGTAGGCTTCAGTTCACTTTGGCAATGAAATCTGCCTTTTTTCCTCTCATAGTTCATGAGGCAAACTCTTCACCAGCAGGAGAAAGGACAGTGACAAGGCCCTCATGCTATGAAAAACTTGCTAATGTTTGAGGTTTCTGCTGAGGAGCTGTGCTAGTAGATTAATTGACTTTTCCACTGTCGTAGTATTAGCTATGAAGAACTTTCTGGGGAAAAAAACACATCTTAAATTTATTGCCACGGGTATGTAGGCAGTGTAGAAAGCCCAGTGGGTGGGGTCCAGCGTTGAGACGATGAGGGTGCAGCCCTCAAAGTAAGATATGACATGAAACTGTAGGACTTTGAGCCGAAACAAAATGCCAGCTCATGAAAGAGCGAGTTTTACACATGGACTGGGATGAACTCAGATCCTTTTAAATAGGAGTAGAGATCGACAGGTCAGACAGACCAGGTCTGCTTTTTGAGATGACAGCTGGAGAATGTGGATAACTCAGTTCCAGAAGACACTGGAGCATGCCCATGTACATAACATTGAAGCCTAATTGCTTGATTCTTATTGATAGGTCATCAAAAAGGATGAGCTGTTACTAGAACCACAATACAGCTTAATATGAATTAAAAAACCTTTTCCTCTCCTGTCTCAGTTGAGATATGAGCACAGGGAATCCACGACTGTAAGCATCTCTCTTAATGTGCATGTGTATGTCTGCTCATACTGGATACTGTCCTCATAGGAGCACTGTGAAGCTTCATTAAAGATTTTAAAGTGCTTTATGATCCTCAGGTGGAAGGGGCTTAGAAATGAAGTGTTTGTAATCAGATAAGTTTAGTAGCACATAACAAGGCTATAACATATTAACACTGGCTATTTACAGCCTTTTGGCATCAGAACACTAATGGTTAGGTTTTTAAAATGTAATTGCCCTGTGAAAAGAAATGTGCAGATTTTGGATATGTATTTTTATGCTCTACTCCATTGTTTTCTAAATTCCTGTGCTGCATTACAAACAAAACTCAGCAAACCTCCCAAATCAAACAAAAACCTGAAAACTTTCCATTAGCCATCTTAATACGCTAACAAGAATAGGTAAAGAATTGATACTTTTCAAATGGTAGTTTAGTGGAAAAAGTTCAATTAAAGCTACAGTTGTTTAAGAATTACCCATACTGGCCTCTCTAAGTATTTTTGGTTCACTGATCATTTGCTTACTTCTTGATTAAAAAGGCTTTGTCAATAGAACATTGGTAAGGTGAAATTTTATAGCAGTTATTTCCACTCGGATACACAGCAACTCAAGTGAGTGCTTGTTTTTGAAAGTCATCACAGTATTATCAACTCCTTGAAGTAAAGGCTTCCAGGACTTCAGAATGGAGAGTTGGCAAACCTTAGTGAAGTTAAGAGGATTTATAGGTCTCAGTAAAACAATTTGGCTTTTGAGAGGGAATAAAATTGTCTGTAGCTTAATGCATACTGTCATACTCAGTGTGAACATGTATAGAACAAGTAGCTGCAGTACTTAAAGTATTTTTTCAGGAGGGGGGTAGCTGTTTCATAGATATGCACATACATTTGCTTTTATGAAACTGTGTGAATCGAATGCCTAGCAGTTGGTTTGGATTTTGTCATTAGGGATTTAGAGGAAATGTGGTGTTCTCCTTGGGTCTTGCCACAAATAAGATGTTCCCTGAGTTTTCACCACATTGCCTAAATTGCTGTGTTTGGATTAACCCAGCCACAAAACACTCCAATCTCCTACATCCAGCAGGGCAATTCCTTTGCTCTGGTTTAGACAGAGCAACCTGAGCAGTTATATCCAGCTGCTTCTATTTCATTAAGTACCCATAAATGCAGCTCACATTAGCTATTGCCAGAGTTTTTGAGCCTGCAGAGATAAATGGTTGCAGTGCAGGCTGTAGTCCTGTTGAAGAAATCCCCTCAGTGGCAGAATCCCTATTTGAGTTTCAGTACCTTAGCATGAGGGTGGGAGCAAAACATGTCATGACCAGAGCCACACCAGAGTCTTTCATGGCCTCCTGATGAGACCACTGTTCTACGTTCTAATACATACTAGTGATTTTTATTCTCGTTCATAAGATGTGTGGCTTCTGCCCCCCCCCCTCAAAATAATTCCTTTGGAGTGCCCTCTCATGGCTTTCCAAGTTAGTTTCATTCCACGGTGTTGTCATGAATGAGTGGTTTAGATGCTTAAAGAATTCCTGTCAAAGGTGTTTGCAAAAGTTCCATGTCTGTGACAGAATTCAGGATGCGAATGGATAATGCTCTCAGGCACGTGGTGTGATTCTTGGGGTGGCTTGAGCAGGGCCAGGAGTTGGACCTTGGTGATCTTTGTGGGTCCCTACCCACTCAGAATATTCTGTGGTTCTGTAATTATTAGCAAAGCAGGTTTTCATATAAATTTGTGAAGGCACAACTTAACAAGAGGTTGATTGGCAAGGTTCCCTCTGTTGCATACTACCTGGATGAAGCATACCATCAGGAAAATCAGATCATAATAAATTTGAAGAGATTGGTGCAGGGACTGGGAATTCAAAAAGATAAGAATGCAAAGGGTAAGGGAGACCCTCCCGTTGAATCAGGAGGTTCAGAGTGGGTGCAATTGCCAAACTTAGCCTCACACTTGATCAGTGGTTTTATGTCTGAAGGACTTAGCAGCACTTAATCATTGGCTAATTTTACACAGAATGATTAAGTAGAACTTAGTATAAGCAGAGCAGCAGTGTAGCTGTAGATCTGAGATGGCAGCACTCATACTATACTTGCTGTAGCGTATTTAAAGCAATTTGCACACGCCCAGACACAAAGTCTGTACAAAGGTGTACGTATGAAAAATTCTCCTCGTGTTCAGGTGCGTTTTGGCTTTTCTCCTTTCTACATACTTACATGGCATAACTGTAGAGAATCAAAAACTTGTATATTTTAAGGGTTCTCTCCTGAGGGTGCCCCCGAGAGCTTCCCGAGCGAGCTGTCAGTTCCCTCACCAGGCGTGGTTCCATTACACCGTCAGCTCCAGCATTTCCTACCTGTGTTGGGCTGACTCAGGAGCAAATCTCGCAGCCCCATCATACCCGCGTCACCACATCCTTTTGCTGAACTGTATTTTTTACTGTTTCTGCACATTCACGGTAACATCTGGAAACATCCTGCAGATTTTTTTTTCTGTTACAAGATGCTGGGATTCTCTGTTTCAACTGTTAGAGCGGTCGTGTATAGAAATCCTTGGGAAGCGGCTGTGGAGTGTCTGTCTAATGGCTGAGTTGCAGCCCGAGACTTAAAGCGGGCAAGGCAGCAGGAGAGAGAGACCGAGTTTGCTCCGCTGTCCTGCGGGTGTTGCCGTGTCTGGACCTGGATCTCCGGTTTATGCGTGCGTGTGCGGCAGGCAGCCTGGCTTAACTTTGGTCTGAGCACGAACCTCCTGTTCTTGAGTCAGGAGGGCGTTGTGCTTAAAATGGGGGTTCCTGGGGTCGGTGTTCCCGGTGCACCGGTGTGGCTGGAGGGACTTAACATTCACCATTGGCCGCTTGTCGGCTCTGCAGCCCTCATGTGGAATTAGCACCATCGGCTGCTGGCTTTTTAGCCGGTTTTAAAGAGAGACGCTGCACCTGGGCCGCCCTCCGTACTCTCAGGGCTCCCCCATTGTGCTCTGCTCGGCGAGGGCGGCGAGCGGAACGCCGGCGGGGCGCGGGGCTGGGCGGGAGAGGCCGTCCCGGTGCGGGCAGGGCGCTGTCCCTTTAAGGCGGGCTGTGGGCCGGGCGCGGGCGGTGAGTGACAGCGCGCGCGGGGTCACGTGGGCCGCCCGTATTTGAAGGTCACAAAAAAGCTGCTTCCTTTAGAGAGAGCAAGAGGGAGCGAGAGGGAGGGAGCGAGAGGAGAGAGCGAGGGAGCGCAGCCAAAATGGCCGACGGAGTGTCTGCTGGGTTCTGAACGTTTGAAATAAAAACATAAGAGAGCAACAGCAACGTTAACAAAAAAGGAAAAAAAAAAACAAAACTAAACAAGAAAGCAAAAACACAAAACCATTTTTTGGATTTTTTTTTTGTTTTTCATTTCCATTTCTACCTTGTATGCCTCAACTCGCTGGATTTAAGCACTGCTGCACTTTATGAGGTTAGTGGTACGTTTATGTTTTATTGTTTTTACCTATCAGTTGATTTTTCTAAGAGCCTGAGCTGACCGTTTCCATCCGTGGTTTTGCAGAGGTGTCTTTTCTAGCACAAAGACTTGCTTCAGATGTTGTCTGCTTGTACGTGTACGGCACTTTTAGTGGATTTTCGGGGTTTTTTTAGAAGGAGCTCTCCGTACAAGTGTGGTATGGGTTTGGAAGATATTTGTAATTTAAAACACCTAGGCAAATTACGGAAGATCGTTTGTATTTTCCGAGCTGGTGAAGTACAAGATAGTGCTGAAAATCTTGTTTTATTTAAATAGAGCCTTTTAAAAGAACGATTTCTTCCCCACAGCACCCGGAGCTCTTAAATCTGCTGCAAAAATTTGCATGTATAAAACCGGGCTTGCATTCTTTCTGCTGCTGGGTCGGAGCGGGGCCGGCTGGGGCCGTGCCTTCCGCGGGAGCAGCGGCGGAGCCTCCCCGCCGAGCGCTGGGGAGCGGTGCGGGGGCCNGGTATTCAGGAATGTGCGGGATGCCGGGGTTTGTGTTCCGCGGAAACCAAGCTTCATCTCCACGTTGGTGAATGTAGGTAAAAGGCTGCGCTTTCTCGCTTTTTTTTTTTTTTTTTTTTTCAGCCTTCTGTGTTGCTAAAAATTTAAATCCGAGTTATTTTTGCAACTCCCTCCAGAACCAAGCAGAAAATTAAAGGGAAATAGCTGGAGCTTGCTTTCTGAGAACAGGCCCCTCCTCCTGCATTGTAAGAGTGTGATGTAATGCTCCTTTCTGTGAGGTTAAATGAAAAAAATTCTGTGGTGGTATACATTATTCTTCACCTCTTCCTCACAGGCGTTCTCTTGTGATATTTTTTGTAGGTGAACATGAAGGAGCAGATAATTCTGCAAATAATCATGTGAATGTACTCCACATTGCAGTGTATTAGTGCAGTGATTGTGGTTAGCAGGTCAACTTTGTAAACCCACAAGATGGCTCGTATTTTATATTTCTTTGTGGCCTTATGTGCATGCAGTTAAACACAAATGGAGGAGACAGATTTCAGTAAGCTTATTGAAAATGTATCTGGCTGTTGTCATTATAGTCTTGTATATATTGAACTTTCTTCTGCACTGGCTAGCAAATATTCGAAATAATTCTGCAGTATATTAAGTTTCTCATGGAAATTAAGAGATGGTCTCTCTGGAGGGGCTTTAAAATTTTTTAATTAGAGGGAGCCAATAAAAAAGGACTCTGCTCAAATTTTTCGTAGTGTATTTTGCTGGTAATTTTGGTCATTAAGTATTTAAATAGTAATGGATAACTCAGTTAATATAGGAAGTAACACATGCTCCTTGTTTAGTCTCAATGAACTTACTAGGTTCCACCCTCATGTTACTGTCAGGTAGCTGAGGAAATGCGATAAAAAACATTCTGTGTCTTTGACGTTATGTACCCTGATGGCTTTTGTTATTCAAAACCTTCTTGGGCTCAGTGGAGATCTGGATGTAGCCAGAGCATGTTTGAATCTACCTGTTGATTGACAAACAATAATTAGACATTTTTCAAATGCAGTCTAAAGTAGGAGTATTCTCAGATTTGGTGCCTACTGGACGGAAAGATCAATTACTGTCGTTTATGTGATATTTGAACGGCATGGTTGAACGGAGGAAGTAAAGAAAACCCAAATTGTGTCCTGAGCTGGCAGTATTGTAGGATGTAGTCTTCCCAGAATCTGCACTTCAGAGAAGTACTTGCCTTTTCTGTGTACTTTTTGCCTTCATGCCTTACTGCCTACGTTACACACTTGCAGAATGTGTAAATGTTAGTACATACAGCTTGGTGGTTAAGGTGATGGAATACAGGGTGGTTCCCAGTAACTGCTGCTGCTCCTTAGCTACAGAAGCTGTCGTGGGTCAGACAAAAGGCAGCTATTGAGAATGAGAGAAATCATTCCAATAAGGAGTCTGTCAGACATTTGAGCAGCTTTGTCAGACTCTAACTGTGAGTAGGAAAGACCAATTAAAATAATTCCTCTTATAAATATGCTTTTGACCCCTCAAATCTTACTGCAGTGTCCATTGAGGACTGTGCAGTCTGTGCAACCACAGGATTTTAAGTGTGAATCTGGGCAATTCTCAACACTGTTTGTATTTGGTATGTTTCTGCAGCACAACAGGAACAAAACACTTAATTTTGAGAGACCTGACTTGAGTTGCAATTTCTAGATCCGTTTGAAGCTTACAGAGGCATTGGGGTAGGGGAAGCTTTTTTTGCTTAATTCAGTTTGCAGTGTGATGCTGAGTTCAGAAGCTTTATTAAATTTTTGTGTTTGTATTTGCATGTCAGTTGTTGTTGGTATCTACAGGAATCAGTCCCTTTCCAAAGCAGACTGTTTTGGTAGGTTGAAAGCTACAGTGAAGTCTGTAGTCAGCAGAACCCCTGGAGATTTTTGCACTACATCTAAGGGATTCTTGAGAAATAATTGACAAGAAAAGCCTTATTACCACTGAGCTTCAATATACAGGAGTCTGCAATTCTAATGGGAAAAAATTCAGGGAAAACAAGTGACTGAAAGATCAGTATGCTTAGTTTCAGTTGCTTTTCTTTCAGCCACTTTCTCTCCTGCTGAGAAGGAAGAAAAAGAAACTTTGTAAGATCATACAGTCTTTGCCAGCTGATTTCAGCTAAACTTAACCTTTTTAAGATTTTTGTTTCTTATTATTAATAGGTGGCTTAGTAGAGGAGAAAGCATCCAAATCTATGAGGAAAAAATACGTAGAAATAGAGTATTTCCGGAAGAGAATTTTTATAATTAACTTTGCAGGTACCTCTTTAGAAACTTGTCTTTCATCTTGAAGCAGAGTTCTTTAATTCTGGTCATTATGGATCTGCATTCCTCTTGGACCAGGGTGGAAGGTGAGAAGTTTAATTTACAGTTTATTTTGAACAATATTTGTTGGAATCTGCACCCTCAGCACTCTCTTCAGCTGGTAGCTGTTTATAACTGAAAAGTTTCGGGGTTTTTTTGCTTTAATTGATTAAGAAACCACCTACTGCCTTCCTAAGAGCTGTTTCACTGTGTTAAGTATTGGTTTCCTGTTTAAACAGCTCAAGAGTTGAGGCAAGAAAAGAAGATACAAAGGATGTTTAGCTCCAAGGACCTATATTTCATGTTCTGTCAAGGGAATTAGGTGTGAGTATCAGGGTTCTAGTGTTGTTACCTCAGATTTCAAGTAGCTAAACTTTAAATATTGGGCTAACATTATTGCTCCAGAATTAATTGGTTAAACAGATGTAAAAATCTGGTTAGATTAATACAAAGGTGTATTTTTTCTGAAATATTTAGTTGCTAATGTAATGTTATGCCAGCATTAGCAGTCTTATGTGGTAAGATTACATGTGCCATATTTCAAATATTGGTCAAACAAGTTGCTTAAAGTTGGGTTTCAAGATAACAGTTTTTGGCCATTTCAGTATTGAAGGCAAATGTGGAGTTATCATGGAGATAAATACTATATATTGAGAATATTTCTATTTTGGTTTTGTGATGGTGCCATAATTGTTCTTCAGAACACAGGAGGAATGGTGCTTTTCTGTATTTGTGGTGAATTCCAACTCCAGAGCTGTACATTTAGCACTTATCGCTGCTTAAGTTCTCCTTTACACAGAGGCTTCCTACTGAAGAACACAACAGGGGGGGTTTGTGTTTTGGTTTTTGTTTGCTTGGGTTTGGTTTTGGTGGGTTTGGGATTCTTTTTCTTGTTGAGACAGAACATAAATTCTGGGAGCAGCATGAGTATACACAAACCCTGGTTTTGTTTTTTGTGTCATCAGCACACTTCTGAAAGGAGTTCCTAAGGTTAATTGATATTGTCATTTTAAAGGCTGTTTTCCTGTGTGTATACAGTATGCTGGCATTTTAGTTTAGGGCTGGAATGCACTGCTGCTGCTACTACAATTGTATATTTTTTAATAATTTCTGAATAGTTGTGTCTTAAGAACCGGTTGTTGTGATATTTGGGTGTTACAGGATGGATAAATTGGAAGACTTCTCGTTCAAAATATTGTACTTTAAGGGCTACTTTTAATTAGCCTGTTGAGTCATGTGGAAAAACAAAATAAGATACAACCCTTGGAGTTTTTTCACATACCTAAGAGAAGCTAGATTAATAAAACATGAGATGAACTTTAAAGGCAGAGCAAACCAAAACAGGGGATAAACACCACGGAAAAATGTGTGCTAATACAGCTGGAGATAATCTAGTAAGGGCAGTTTTGCTAAAAACCACAGTAAGAATGGAAATTGACTGCTCCTTACAGTGCTACAATTTGTGTCTGAACTCGGTTAAATGGATGTTTGTATATGTTAGGCAGAGAAAATCATCTAAAAGTACCTTGATAGTGATAGGTTGAAAAATACTTAAATGTATAAAGCATGTATATTAATAAAAACGTGTGCTAAATTGAGTGTGTTTGATTTCATGCCAGCAAGGGAAGTTCCTCTCTTAGGATGAGATGTCTGAGGCCACATTTTAACAGTGGGGGAGATCAGCAAATTTGGAGGTAGCTCAAATAAGAGCAGCAAAAAATATTACAGGGAGGTAGTCTAGTGAAAAACCACTTCAGCTTTCTTGTGTTTATTTTTATAGATACATTCTCTGCAAACAAGTAAGTAGTTGTCTAATTTGTGTTGGAAGAGCCATCATTGTGGCATTGAGCTCCATCATAGTTGAACAGCACAGTTGCTTCAGAAATTAAAAAACAGAAATGCATGAATTTTTAAAAAATCAAAGTGGCCATTCTTTTTCCTTTAAAGTACATGAAACCCCACCATGCATGCTTAAATGACAAGGGAAACATGCTCATCTTTCCCCCTGTGCTTAGCAGATGTAGAGTTAAGTGTTCCTGAAGGTGTGAGTATAACAGCTGAACCAATTTGAACTAAAACAAAACATTGCCTTAATTTCTGAATCAGAGAAGAAGTATTTCTTTAAAAAATAAAACAATGGGAAAATTACTTCTGGTATTCTCAGTGGGATTTTTTTTTCCCCCCTTTTTAAGCACAGCATTTGCTGAATAGCACAATCATAAATCTGCTGTCCACTTGTAATCTCAGTCGCTGTTGGGGACAGCCTCCATGTACACAGGAAAATGGCAAAACCCAAGCTGCAGTGACACTGCAGGAATTGGGGTTTTAAAACGTGTACACACCACAGCTTTGGTAGATTCTGAGCTTTTTGAGCTAGTTGACCTATATGAAAATAGGAAAGGTTAAATATATAATCTGTTAATGCCACTTAACCATTAATTAGAGTTGAGCTTAATTGTCCCATTTTACACGTGCTCTGTGGCAAATATACACAAATGTGTTGTCATTATGGTTCATTGTATGTTTGTGAACTTGGTTGTGCCTGAGCTATCCAGTTTTCCAGGATGCAGTGTCCTGTGTCACTTAAACGTTCCTTAAAATAAGTCTTCAGTATTTTCTTCCACTTTTTTTTGCCCCCAGTTTCAGTTTTAGTGTTGGTAATAGAAGACACTGCAACTTAGAGCACCAGTGTAGCAGCATTCGTGCTCATTGCAGCTTCTATATTAGCATTTATATTTTTAATTGTATATAATTTTACTTAAGCAGTCATGGCAGATTCAGGATCTGATTTAAAACACATGGTCCTAACTCTGTGTTGGTACTCCAGATATACGTGACTACAAAACAGCTTTCTTTGGCAAGAGGTTGGCTGCTACTGAGAACTTCATCAACTAAAGTGAAACTGATATATTCTGATACATCACTTTGCCAGCTAAATATACAGCATGTTTGTGCTCAGCCTTTTGCTGAACAATTCATAGGGAGGATGATTTGATCACAACATACAAGTGAATTCTGGTATTTTAATGCTTGGAAATTCTAATCTTGTAGCTCTTGCTGGATTTTTTCCAGGCTGTTCTGCCTCTTACTTGAAGAGAGTTTGAGGACAATAAAAATGAAAATGGATACCTTCTATGTGCAGGGGAAGGGAGGGTGGAAGCAAATGTTTTTTTCTAGCTTACTCCGATGTGCACTGAAAACCAGTTGTCTTCTAAAATGGAAAATAGTAATTAGATTGTTTAATTCCCATATGAATTTTTAAAACTGAATTCTTCTATCTCCTAGTTAAGACTATATAAATAAACCATTCCTATTTTGTTAGATTTTTACTTGGGTACTTAGTGTTATTACCTCACTGTTTTATTCAGGGGATCTTATGTGATAAATATTAGAAAATTACAAAATAATACACTTTAAACTAGTTAAAAATAGAGCACATGGAAATAGAGGATGTCCTATTGAGGTTATATATATATATATATATATATATGTCATTTTATATCTAACTATTTTTCTTTGTGGATGTCATTACAAGTTCATGTGCACTGGTTGGAATCTAAATGTGGGCTAGGTTCAAATTGCCTCTAAAAATGCTTGGTTAACCTGAAGTAAAACCCCAAAAGCTTTTTTCAGCCTAGTGCTAAAACCAGCTGGTGCTACAGAAGTTAGTTGTAGCCATATTAATGGGATTTTTAAATTAAATGGCCTCGTGTTACAGAGTCAAGTTTTCTGTTCCTTTGTGGGTAATGTTCACATTATCTGCTTGATCCGTATCAACCAGACCAAGCAATGCTGAGAGAGAAAGAGTACAAGGCATTAGGGTTATTTTTGTTTGATTTTGTCTTTGCCTGTGTCCTGTAATTCTGTTCAGAGCAGATCTAGATCACCTTGGCAGGAATACTTGTTAACCAGTGTGCTGGCCTTGCTGTAGCATTTGTGACTGTGGAAACACACTGATGGTGGTGTGGTGTGGGAAAATATAAACAAAATCTCATCTGAGTGGAGATTTAAGCTTCCTAATAAGTTTGGTTACATGTACTTCTTCAATAAGGTATTTCTCCTAACTTTCTTTAGTTGGCAAATAAGTTTTGAAAGCCTCTGAAATATAGTAGGAAGGTTTAGTAAGTGACCTGAGATGGGAGAATCCTAAGCTTTACATTCAGGTAATTTTTCAGCTGTTTGAACCAGTTTAGCCTTCTTCTGCAAAAACTGTCTGAATTTGCATTTGACCACCTCATCTTGCATGGTAGCTATTCTGGAATGGTAACTTCTGATTAAGTCCTTGAGTGACTGCTTTTATCACAAAATAACACATTATTCTGCATCAAATTAACTCTGATGTGTTGTTAATTAGGAGATAGTTTTGCTGTACATTTGCCAGTTACTATAAATAAAAAATATGTATATCCTGACACAGAAAATCTGTAGGAAATGTGTTTTTACCAGATTTTAGGTATAACGATGAAAAAAGCAAAAGCAGACAAAAGCTAAATTTTGACAGCCTAGAATTTACCTTGGCAGCTTAATGTACCCTAAAGCCACAGTTGCAGAGTTCTTTAAGCTAGCTCGCTGTAGTTGGGCCATTAAACACCAAACAGGTTAATTTTTGCAAAGTCAGCCTGTCTTTATAAAGTTTTGGGGACAAGATTGTTCTCAGATGGGGATTTAAAGGTGGCTGTTTTAAAGATGTGAGTGTATCTGGGTGTTTTGTGCTCAGAAAAAGCTGAGGTTGGCTGTGTCAGTCTCTGTTAGGTTCTGCTTCAGCCTAGGTAATGTGAAGTGAAACTCCCCTAACATAGACTTGAAAGTACGGGGTCAGCTTAAGTTCATGTAAATTACCTTGATTTTTTCTCAAGAAAACTTACCTTTTAAATGATGCTTCAGTTATTGTTAAATAATTTAGTTCAATGCTTCTTCCACTTTGCATTATTAGGCCATTTTTCCATTGTTTAAGTACTATTCTAAATATTAGTTGTTGTGATCATTTTAGCTTGAGCATTGCTTGCTCTGTGTTTAATGTTAAGCTGTTAAAAACAGGCTTCATCACTGGCTCAGTGCATTAGTAAGAACAAGGTTGTAGATTGCTCTTCATTGTAAGTTTAATTATAGCATGTAACTCAATTTTATTTTTTCATTGTATTTGTTAAGAAACTTTGAAATAATTGTCTATTTTCCAGCTTACTACATTTTTTTGATATTTGTGTCTGTTTGATATGGGTATGTGTATGCATCTATGTAATTAAGTACATGTTGGCAGTTGCTACAGTTAAAAACTACCAGGTATCAACTGACAGGTGGAAACTTCTTGGTAGGGCATAGGTGTTCAATAGACAATAAAAATGGCTCTCCAAGTCAGTTCGAGTTTTGTGCTTGGGAAAAGCCTGCACAAACGAAGCAAGTGCCTGTGTGTCAGGTAAGTGCACAGATAGAAGAGGAGCAGCAGAGACATTCAGAGGCTCTCTGAAGGCCGCACAGAAAGTCAGAGGCAGAGCCAGACTTGAACTCAGAAGTTCCTGGCTTGTGGCCTGGGGCTGAAGCCAGTCATACACAGCTGTATTGAATTGTGAATAGAATGCTTTTTTTTTTTTCCTTCATGGATTTATGTACACAAAGCTGATTTAACCGAAATCGTAATGTGGGTAAAAAGATGCAATTGTGTAATTCGCCTTTCTCCAAATTTCAAGTGCTAAAACTCCGGTGTTAAAAGTTGGTTCAGCCCTTGTGGGTTTCTACTTGCCAAGGAGCATGGTTAACGTAGCTGGGTCACAAATTGTGACAAATCCTAGTGCAGTGCCTTGAGGTCAGACTAAAGGCTTTTTCTGAGTGTGGAGGAATTCAGGTTTAAAAGCTACTGCTCTGCATGCTACCATGAGAAATACTAATGACATAAAGAAAATACCCTGAAATTTGATTTTCTTTGATGTTTTAAAATAGAAGTGAAAACCTAGTTCAGAGACAGTCTGCCTGAAGTTCACTGTTTATTAAACTGGAATTCACATTCTATATTTAACACCAGTGGAGTTTTTAATGAGGCTTTAAACATTGTTATCCTTCAGTGCAGTATGAAAAAAGTGAGAACCTGCTGTAGGTTTGCTGCCTGGTATTTTCTTCCTCCCTGAAGTAAAAGCTTCGAGTAGCTTCTATTGAATGTATGGACAGCTCTGGTTATTTCAGAACTTCCCTTTAGGAAGGTGGTTTTGATCTAAAATACTATAGAATGAACATCACCATTATGAATTATTCTTCTCTGCTGTTAAAAATCTTGACAGGGATTTTAAAGTCCATTTCACAGTAAAAGGGACTTCTTTTCCAGGCAAAATGTCATTAATACCAAGCTCTAGCAGCAAAGTGGAGTTTTTCTTTTTTTCCCTGTAATATCTTAATCTGTGTGCTGTTTCTTCCCAACTGAGGCCTTATGCAAATGTATAGTAAGGTTATTTTCATAACTTATGAACATGGAACTTAGCCAGACAGTACAAACTGAAAAAAAAAACAGAACCAAACAAAACACTGAGGTGGTTTTTGTTTGCTTACCAGGAAGTAATTTTCATTTTGTCTGTTGAAAGTAACAAAAATGCTAAATAGTTTTAAAAAGAAGTCCAAGTATCAAAAGCTTAACAATAAAATATCTCCTGAGGAGCTGAAGCAGTGGTGTCTCCTGGTGTGTGCAGTGTGACTATGCCTCATTCTTTGGAAAGAATTGTCTCTGAGTGGTGTGCATTTTGAGGATGCATCTAAAAATTTCATTGGTAGTTCATGAAAATCAGAATAATTAATTTGAGCATTACAGTGGTCTGCTTTTTTACTCACCCTCCTTTTTTGTGCACTGTCATGGTTTAATCCCAGCCAGCAGCTGAGCACCACCAAACTGCTCGCTCCAAACCAAGCCCCGTGGAAAATCCTATGAGTTTCCCTTTTGGTTTCAGCTGTTTGAGTGTTTACAAGTCCCAATTGCCTTTGGCTGTGGCTTCAGAAGACATTTAAACTGCATTTGTCAGTTTTGTTGCATAAGCCTGGACCACTTTAGAGATGGATATTGTTGTGGCAGTTCTTGCTTTATTCACCTATTACAGCTGGTAATATATTGTAATTAAACCGTATAGTTCTTCCCAGCAGCTCTTCCAGAAATACTGTAACCATGTAGTGATGAGTTGCTGAGTCTGGAGTTGCTACCCAGTCACCACCAGTAACAGTGTTATGGGCTAGATTCTTGCAGTGATGAGGGGGAGACCCAGCTGAGCTTGTTTCATTATGAGCTGTGTTGCCCCCTAATTTAAGTTGGTAGCAGAGCTTCAGTGCCTGAATAAAGTTTACCCCACTCTCTTGTTAAAACAAGGTGTTTCTTAAACCAGTCCTCAATAAGCTTCTTCTTAACTAAGAATGATGCTTGCAGTGAAGCCAAATAGATTTTTTTTTTGTTGTTTTATACTCTTTAGAAAGAGCATAAGAAAAAGTTGGTGACTCTTACTCGGTGCACTTCCCCATTTAGGTCAGTCAAGTGTAGGTCACGTTTACTGATAACCCTAAGTCCACTTGGCACCCCCAGCTTAGCAGATAGGTTTGATTAAAGCTCAAGGTCTGGTCTTTAACCTAAAATTTGGAATTTTAAATGCTTATATATGTGACTGAATTCTGTATTGCTTCTACTATAAGGTCATGCTAATTTTTTTGCTAGGTAGCATTAACCATTTTTCCAAAACAGTGGCTTCACAGAAAGATAGATGCTTTGCACTGGCAGTATGCATGGAAGCATCAATAAGCTGACAAATTAGATTTGAGGTTCTAGTGTTTAAAGGGCTTTTCTTTCAGCAGGAAATAGTCTCCCACATCAGCTTATGTATTTTAACCTTCAACTTTATATAGCAGCAAAGAGTTGACCTGTCTTGATGCAGAGCTACCTTTCTTAAAGAGGATCGAGAGAAGGTTTAACTGAATAGATTAGAAGTGCAGTGTTTTGTGGAACAGTGAATGTCTTACATTCATGTCATGATCATACACTGGTTTTGGCTACTGTCTAAAGAAATGAAACTGCTGTGTTCCACACTTGTGACGTTTATCACTGGTAGATAGGAAGAGGTATTGTTAATTAAAGATAGGAGTCTTCAGATCTACTGTCTGCAGAGGTCAGAATTACATTCGTCATTGGAAAGGTGCAGAACTACGTGAGTCTGTGTGCTGGGAATGCTTTTCTGATTTAGCTGTTTCTGTTAGGACTGATGCTGAAAAAGACTGCACATTTCTAACCACTCAGAAGTAAAAAATGTCTGTTACTCTTTGAAGATTGTAGTCTGTGAACTTCATGCATTTCTCGTGTCTCGTGACATTGCTGAACATGAGAAATGTGTGGTTTTGATTAAGAAGAATCTTCCATCATGCAACAAGGCAAAAAGTAACCTAAAAGTAACAAACAGTACTTGGATGGCAAATTTAAAAAGAGAAATCAGCTTCATCTTTAGAAATATGTTAAATAATAAATTTCATTTATATCACTATCATTTTCACCTCACTTTTCCTCTTGTAACTTAACATCATTTTCTGTGTACCATTGTGGTGGTGCTCTTTTGTAATCTCTGAGGTGGCCATTCGGTGGTTTCCTCATCCTGGATTCTTTTCTGGATTACCTCTTGCTTTAGAATTTCCCTCTTCTGTAACAGAAGAAGAGTGTGGCTATGCCTGGAAGATTAGCCATAGCCATGTTGTATATAGTCTGCAAGTTCCTGTCATTTTAGAATTTTTCTATGTTGAAGCAACTTTTTGATGTGAATTTCAGTGTTGTGTAGGAA
Source organism: Notiomystis cincta (assembly GCA_013398075.1). Classification (NCBI taxonomy): domain Eukaryota; kingdom Metazoa; phylum Chordata; class Aves; order Passeriformes; family Notiomystidae; genus Notiomystis; species Notiomystis cincta. Next base: position 543,992 of record VZRX01021426.1, read on the forward strand.
TGCAAGCTCTCTGGAATACAGATCTTCTAGAGCTGACTTGGTTTACAAGAGAAATTTCTTCTTCAGTAGTGATGTGCTGTTAGTTTTAAAATGTTTCCATCTTCTGGAGTATGAATGGACATTAGATTTATTTTTTTTTAAGCAAGGTGCATATTCAGTCCTCAAATTGATTCTTTATTATTTTAAAAAATGTCTTAAGTTATCTTAAACTACGGCATTCAAAAGCAGGAGATATTTACATAGGATTGAAGTTAGAAATCGATCTGGTGCTCTATCTGTGAATGACATGAGCAGCAAGTAAAATTCATCACTTAGGCTGTAAATTATAATTCTTGGAAAGAGACAAGGAATGAGAACCCTCAACCAAGATTTCAGAAATCTTGTCTACTGCACTCAATGCAAATAGGAAAAGCTCTCAGATGACGGCTGAGATTGGGCAGGCACCAATTCCATAGGAATAACAGCACAGTTAAAAGAAATTCTTTCCCTGGTGGGAGTCTACTCTTAGTTTAGACAAATGCCTGAGGATACAGTGAACACTTTTCACTTAAACTTTCTAATGTCTTTGCTTAAGAAATAAGGAAATGATTGTTTACTTAGCAATTAGTAAGAGTTGCATGTCTAGACTAGGTGTTTTAATCTATCCTTTATTTCCAGAAGGCATGAAATCAAGTTGACTTTTAAAAAAAAATGCAGCTAGAGAGTGGTGCACAGTATCAGGACTATAGAAATGGATGAATCAAAAATAGTTTACCAGGTTAGTGACCACGAGAGGTGGCAATCATCTCTGACTATTAATGGACCATTTTCTAGAGCTTCTTTTGTTTCTACCTCATAACTGTTGTGGTTAATTAATTTAAAATAAACTGTTAAACAGGTATGGTTATGTAACCTGCAGAATGCTGGTTTCCACCCTTTTACAGTCTTTTCGAAATTAAGAAGAGGCATTTCTACACTTTTCTAAGTTACCCTGTATGGGTGTCTCAGGCCATCTGCACAGGTAATGGGTAAGGTGGCACTTGTTGAGCAAAGGCCTGTGTTTCCCATCTAAGTCAAAAGGTGTGTGATTTAGGATGACAGGACTTTATTGTAATGTACTTGAGCTGTTTTTGTTCCATGGATTCCAGTAACTTTCTGCTTTAATTCTTACTTTCAGGAAAAACCACTTGAATAAACAGTGGTATTTCTGGTGTTAACTGTGTGTTAACTTGATTTATCCTCGGAGTGGTCTCTTTTAAAAAATGTATTTATCATCAGGTAGTTGCAGTTTTCTGTGACCTTACAAAGCTCTCAAGTGAACTTACAATATCCTTCCTGATAATGCTTGCTATGGAGTACTGACAGCTGTCTCACCTTATCAAACATAGCTTGCCAAAAACATGAGGAGAAATTGCAGTTTAAAAGCCTTCAAAGAGTGAGGCATTTCTACATTTCTGTACATTATGTGCAGATAAAATGTGTTTGTATACATGAGAAAAAGAGGCGGGGGATTTTTCTTTACTAAATGTGGAAACTGATATTTATTTGCTTTCTGAACTACACTGTGGAAGTTTTCCTAGGAGGTTGCTAAAATGGAAGGAATTTTCCTTGATACATACTCAGTTGTATTCTAAAATGTAGATGTGTGATGTGATATGCTTAGAAATTTAATGTTGGCCTTTAGAATTATTGTTAAAGAATTTGTTCATCACGGGCAAAGAAGGGTGCATAGCTAATGTCAAATCCAGTGTTCTTCAAAAGCACAGCAGCAATTTTAAGTCTTTGAAATTTAGGAGAGCAGTGTCCTGTGCAAATACCAGAACAGTAGATTACAGAGAACTTTGGTATGATACTGTTAACTGGAAACAGTCATCAGCATTCCATATGAATGATGAATTTGCAGATGCAGATAGACAAATATAAGGTTATAGGTATTGAGAGTGCAAGTGGTGTTTGTAGATGCTGCATGCCTTGGTAAAGGGTATTTGGTTCTTTATGCTATTCTGAGATCTCAGGTAATCATTTTCTTAGAATGCCAGATCAAAATGATCACATCTTTGTCCTCAAAACTCGAGTGATTGTATGAGGAGACAAGTTTGGAGAGGCTTTGAATTTTTTGGCTGCTTAAGTAGCTTCAGGAGGAAGGATTTTTACTTTCTTACAGTTTAAAACAAGTCATGTCTTGCACTTCTTCTATGTTGTTTTCGTTTTTCCTGTTTCCTGCACACAGTTTCTTTATAATTCTCTCTAGTTTTCATTCTGTGTGCCAATGAATAATTTCAGATTACATGTTAATTAGGCACGAGTTATGACATGAAGTATTGAGTTGTGATGTTTTGAATAATTTATCAATCTCATGTTTGAATGAAAAATGGCTAATGAAAAGGATGGGCCAGCTGGTTGCAGTAAGAAGGTTGAGAAGCAGCATCTGGGGATGAAATGCTTCCACATCAGGCTCTGCAAAGAATCTCTGTACTTACCATATAACCTGAGATTCAGACAGTCTTTTTTCAGTGCCCCTGAGGTCTTGAGGCTTTAGAAGTCTTAGAATATCTCTCTATTCTGAGCTAACTCACCAGAAGAAAGTTGGCTTTTCTTTAGTGATTGAGAGTGTATCAAATTTCTTAGTAAGACCCACACCTTTCATTTATTCACTTACTTTTTAGGGCTAAGTCTCAGGCTTTGGCCTTCAGAAAGTCTGTAGCAATGCAGCAAGCAGGAGACTTTAATTCCCTTATGATTTACCTAGTTTCTTGAGCAGGGTCTGAAGTCTGTCATCCTCATTGAGGATCTAATGAGTTCTGATCCCTGCCTGCTTTTTAACAGCAGGTGCAAGCCTCAGAACAAGAGGGCATGGTCTGTTAGCAGAATGGCTCATTTTGGTGTCACGTGTGCATCTTAACAAATACTGCTCCATGGTATGGATGGTGCAGTGCATCTGATTCTAAAAGCCATTTGAAGGACATGGTTTATGTGATTTAATTTATCAAGGTAACTTTTATCAGTGTTTAAATCTTCATACAAAAGTAGGGAAGGAGGAAGTTTGTATCAGTTTTCATATTTTAAAGAAACCTTGAAATGCATGCCAGAGTTGATATATGACAAAACAGTATTTTAATACACCTAGAGTTGTAAATGTATTCAAGGGTTTTTTGGGGATTGGAGCAAGGGGGGAAGTTTTGCTGTTGAAACACCTGGCTTACAATTTATCTGTTTCACCAGATTTTAGTTTTTTATCACCTGTAGTTACCTATACATAACAAATACTGAATAGTAGCTTTATATAAGAGAGTGATTTATTGATACAGTACATACTGTATCTCTTTACTATTGGCACAGGAAATCCTGACTTTATTTAATCTGCAGTGGAATCTTGATGGACCTTAGTACAACCATGGTCTGTAACAGTTTAGTTGTAACTCCTTTCTTTGTGTACATGTGGTCCTCCACGACCCATGGAGTGGCTCATAAAGTGTGAGGCTATGCTGCAATACAGTAAGACATTTTGCATGGGATCTCCATGAGTAGATAAAAGCTGGGGATCAGCAGCTTTGTGAAGGTAATGAAGCTCTGTTGAGTACTGGCTAAGATCACATGTCTGTGCTTTTCCAGCTGTGGAGAATTTCATGTGTAGTGGTTGTGTTTGTAGTAGGTCAGTTTGTCTGGAGGGCGCATGATACCTACCACTGTCAGTAAAGCTTCTGTAGCTGCACACTGAGAGGTTGCTCCCTCTTTGTTTCCAGATATGTTTGGGTTCATCTCAGCAGTATTTGATCTTAAACTTGGTCCTACTTGTAAGTGGCAGTTAGTTGATTAGACTCTTCAAGATTTTTTTGTTGTAAGTTGGGTGATTAGTTTAACTCAAGAAAACTCAGCAACTTTGGGCTGTTGATTTCTGAAGAACTAGAGGGGGTGGAACACTATTAAAAGCCTAGCTGTAAAATCTCATCAGTCCTCTGTTGAAGGCATAATGCTCAAATGATAACATAAACTATGTTAAGTAGCTCTTGTCCCATGTAAGGAGTAGGAAAAGTTGCTTCATGTGATGAAAGCTGTGTACCAAATATAATGCTGAATTGAACTCTGATTTTGTGCTGTAGGAGAACTAGAGATAAAATTATGAGGGGATACACACCTTTATTGCCCAGAGACTTAAGTTTCTCCTGCCAGATTATGCCCTTTTGAAATCCAAACCACGATGTCCAGCCATTCATTCAGTAGCCAGATGAAAAACATACTTCGTTATGTAAAACACAAAATGCAAACCTATTTTACATTCTGCCAGTTGACTCTTTGTCAGCCTTCACTGAATCTTGTTATTTTGGTGCAAAGTAAAATATGATGTTGAACTAATAAGAATACTTTTAACAAAAGAAAATAACCTGTGGAAAACCTGAACAGCTGCTGGGGTGAAATCTTAATTACACAATTTTTCATTTGCCTTCTTTATTAACATTGCAATAACAGTCTCCTTTTCTAATCCAGAGTTCACTGCAAAGTGAATCTACAAGTATTTTTAGTGCAACTTGGTTTGTCTTACATAGAAAACAGTAGTCTTTCTCTATAGCAGAAGTATTTTTTGCAGTCATTAATGTCAGATCCTCTTTTTTTTTTTTTTT
>VZRX01021426.1:548639-605259 GCA_013398075.1 Notiomystis cincta
TTTTTTTTTGGCGATATTTATTTGTCTTCCTTTTTTTTTTTTTTTTTTTTTTTTTTTTTTAGGGAAAAATGACTGCTGAAAATCAAACTGAATATAAAGTGAATTTTTACAGGAGTTCAGAACTAGTCACCTTGGGGGTTTTTCAGTAGGTTAACAACAATTTAAAGAAATACAAAAACTGTTCTCACATCTGTCATTAAGGTCTTCAATTGCACCAGTACATAGAAGCAAGTTAACTTGAGTATGTTTCATATGGTCAGCTTTCACAGTAAAACTATCAGTGTTACAGGTTGGTTTCATGTGGTACTTACAGCCATTGGAAAGAGAAAACAATTGTAAAAGAGTCATGTTTGTAGCAGGTCAGATGTGGACATGTTATCTCAAGTTGTAAGATCACTGAGTACTCAATTAGGTGATGACTCCATTATAATTTGTGAAAACTTTACTTTTGGACTTGTGTCCGTTTCTTTAGAGAACGGATATTGAGTTCTTAAGAAAACCTGGTATTTTGCTTCCTTAATTATTGGACTGAATGTTAAGAAGTAGCTTACTCGCACTTGTGAGGTCTGAATTCATATTTGAATTGTGTCTCAGCTCGATATTACTTGTTAATTTTGTAAAAGTACCGAAGAATTTCACAGTCATACTTCACTTAGGAAAGTTGCCAAACAAGAAAAACAGAATCTTTAAAAAAATCTCATGAGAACTGTTTTCTGTGTTTGGAGGAAGGCAAAGTTAGTGTCTTCATGAGAATGCTGCCTGAAATTTAGTATGGTCTTTGCAGAATTGCACATGACCAGGGTTTATTGTAATGTATTGGCGATTAAGGGCTCTTCACATCACATTTGGAGTATTAATTATGTCCTTGTTTCTAATGGAGTGTTCCTTAATGGCAAGAGCCATTTCTCTCCATACTGATGACTTGTCCTGTGGCTTTGAACATAGTTATTTATCCTTTGCTTGGGTTTACTCATGTGCAGAATTAAGTTTTACATACTTCTTAGTGTTGTTGCAATGCTTAATTAATATTTATAAAGGCCTTTGACATCCTGTGATGAAAGGAGCTGTGCAAGTGTTCAGTAGTGGTATTATTTTATTAGTGAAAATACAGGAGGAGTCAGGAGGATACCAGGTTTTAATTCAGAGTGAGCAATGGAGTCATTCTGTAACCTTGAGCAGGTCATGCAGTCTCTTGTTTTGTAACATATCCTGGGAAAGCTGTTGTGCAGCTTGTGTTATTAAATGTCATCCTTCCCTCCCCCAAGCCCATTCTAAGGGAAAAAAGGTAAAAAGTAAACAAAGGTACACAACTACACAGCTTTACCGAGCTGCTAAACATAGCAGGTATTTCTCAAGGAAAGAGATCATAAACGGGGGCAGAGGGTGAGAAGGGAGTGGCTGTAACAGTTGCATTTTAGAGTCAACACTCGAACTTGAGCATGTGTTACCTGGTCACAGGCCAGACTGAATTTTGCCTGTTACAGATCTCTCTCATTTGGATTCAGTGTGCTTTGTGCTTAACTGCAACTTCACTCTGAAGGGGCTGCATATAATATTTATTGCATTCTAAGAACTCACTAATCCATGGTACTCAGCTGGTAAACAAGTTCTTTCTTCAGACAGAGTGTTGTCTGTATTTGAGCTTTGTGATTGTCAAGAGTGGTAATCAGCTCTTAGAGCATTTTGTATTTGGCTATTGCATAATAATATAAATCTCAGTCACTTGTGAGGTTTTTCCCTCAACTGACAGAGGAGGGTTATGATTATGTACTGTCATAAAAATGACAAGATAGCGAGGAACTTTTGAAAAGTATACATCTGTTTGAGACAGCCAGCTAGGCATTTGCCTAATTATATAAGGCACAGTAACATTAAATAGTTATTTGCCCTGCTCCATGCATGCAAATACAGGGGTTTAGTTTTTTATTTCATACACGGTGCTACATCTGCATTTTACTCGTTGCAAAAAACACATAAGTGTGGTTTAGAACAAGGGGCTTCAAAACTTTATTTGAAGTACTTCAGCAAGGTGTAAAACTGGCCCTGTGCAGTGTGAGGCATAGCTGAATGCAAGTGCCAGTTTGTGCATGTGCAGTATGGTGGATTCAAATTGAAAGCACCTGAATCTTTGTCCTGCTTTATTGCAGTCCAGCTGTACATCTTGTTCCTGGGGGCTTTTTACTTGTCTTTAGTCCTGCTTCAGCTCTCAGCTCAGCTGGCATAAGGATGATGAGGAATAGTGTTTGTCCCCACTGAGAATAAACAGTGGTTTGTAGTCTTCAAGAACAGCAGTTATTAAAACCTCCATACTTTATATAACTCTAGTTATAAGCCTTAATTTATGGAGCATGCCTAGTAGTAATGCAATATCAAGAATTTACCTGCCTGGCTTCATCTGAATGTACTGAACATATATGTAGGTAGATTTGTTCCAAGATAGAGTAATTTGACAATATTTATACAGCATTTCCCAGACCTGCAAAATATGTTACTTGCTTCTACGTTTAACTTAGACTTCCTGATATGGATCGTGAAGATCCTGAAACCTTGTAACTGAGTATTTGCAGCAACTAACTGAATGAATTTTCTTACCTGTTAAAAATAAATATTGCCTCAGGTAATAAATGGAGTGGAAAAGGCAAACCTTAATACCTTTGCCAAGAAAATCTGAGCAAGCTGTACAGAGTTGTTTGAACTTCTAATACATTTTGAAAACAACCTCAACTTGCTGGTTCTTCCACCTTGACCTACAACCAATGAATAATAACTTTGTGTGGAAAGCCTTGTTCTTAGCTTCACACTGATAAAATTAAATACATTCTTCCTTTAGTATTTTGATTTAGTATAATTAAAATAATGACTTACAGTTTGATAAATGTTATTTTCATTACTACAGTGCCCTGAAGCATTGTATGTGGAAAATTTTATATTACACAGATCTGGAGCCATGTAATATGCTTGTAAGACTATTAACTTGCAAAAAGTGTTTTGGTTTTTATAGCATATAAATTTAGAGTGTTTCTTTGGAAACTGAATGAAAGTAAACAATCAGATCCCTTCTAAAATGAAATGTAAATTATACGACTATGCAGCTGTGAGGATATCCTTATAATATCCCCAGGCAGGTAGAATTCAAACATTTTACCATTCAATAGAAGCTGCCTGTAAGCAGCATGATTATGTCTGAGCTTGGTTTGGTAAGGGATTTTTTTCCCAGTAATTTAACAGTCACTAAATAGAAGCTACTTCACTGATACTTTTTTTTTTCTTGATCCCTTCTGAAGTGCTTTATCATGAAAGTTAAGAAAACTTCCAGTATTTTCAAGCATGTGAAAAAGTGCAGCAAGTAACACTGTAATAATGTTGTCTGATGTTTTCACCTTTCCCTAAGATTCTGTCCCGTATTTGTAGATAGTCTGGATCTTTACCAGGGTGACTTTTAGGTCCTGGGGTTTTTTGACTGAGAAACACATATATAAATGTTAGTCATAATCCACAAAACCTTAAAGTTTAAAATAAACATAATGACTTCTGTTGTTAAAGATTCTGTATAATCCAGGTTTTTATTGTCTGTACAGCTGCCGGTGCCACAAATGTTGCTCTGGCAGAAAATGTTTCATTTGATTAAATTGTATTATACTTTTCAGTATTCTTTCTGAAATGTCACATTCTGACATTAAAACAAGTGTCCTAATTGTTGTGTGTACTGTGGCATAGTTACCATAGCAAATAGATTAATTTCCTGCAACTTTATTTTAGTGTTGAAAAATAATTCTTTTCTTGGCATTTAAGATAGAAGTTTGTAATCTAAGAAAGTACAGAGCTCTTTTGTTAAAATCAAATTTATGCTGTAGTCAGGAGTTAATGTTTCCTTTTTAACTGCAGTTAGATTAATAGTAAATGTTTTTTTAATTGCACTTGTCATACATACCTACAAGAATGCACTATTAAGGTGGCAGTAATACTTGTGTCCCAGTTTGTAACCTGTTCAAAGCCCCAGTAAGGCATTGGCAGAGGTGCCAGTAGAGGTCTGAGCTTGACTTATGGAGTTGATCTGGGCTGCCAAATGCAGTGGTGTCCTCATACAGGCCTTGAGTGGAGGGTGGCTTGGTTAGGGCTTCCTGCTGCAGTCCTTCTCCAGAGGATGTCTCTCTAATTAGTTTCCTGCTCGCTGGACCACTAAGTACAGAACTATGTTTTTGTTCTACTCTAGGGTAATACATTTTTTGAGGAAGTATTGCAGAGCTGCATTGCCAGTCAGTGACACAGAGTTGGTTATGGTCAGCAGTGCAGAGTGCACTGGCATCTGGGCAATGGTCTGTAGGGATGGAATGAACCCTCAGCACCTCTGCAGGTGATGCCAAACAAGGCTGAGTGGTTGACACCTCTGGAGATTAAAGTTGCTGTTCAGGGGCAACACAGTAGGCTGGAGAAAAGGGCCTGACAGAAACTTCTTGAAATTTAGCAGTTATCAATGGAAAGTACTACACTTGTGTCAGAATAACCCCCTGCTATAGCACAGGTCAGGCATTCACTGACTAGAAAGTAGCTGTGCAGAAAAACCACCTGAAGGTCCTGAGAAAGACCAAGTAGAATGTGAGTCAGCAGGGTGTCCTTGCTGTTGTGCTGTGCTGTATTAGCAAGGATATAGCCAATGGGGCAGGAGAAGGGATTCAGACTTACGAGTCCATCTTTAATGTAGTGTGTCCAGTGTTGGCTCTCATGGAGGAAAGACACTGGCATGTTAAATGGCCACTAAGGTGGTTAGTGTTCTAGAGCAGTCTTGCTCAAGGAGAGGCTGAGAAAACTGGATTTGTTCAGCCTTAGAAATAGAAGGCTTTGGAAGTAATGTTATTGCTGTCTTCAGCTACCTCATGAGAGGGTATTGAAAGCCAGACTCTTTGCAGAGGTGGTGTACAGTGATAAAACAAGAGAGAGCAAACACAAGTTGCAGTAAAGAAATTCTGATTAGATATCAGAGGAGGAAAATGCAATGTGTGGAGTGAAAAAGTGGAATAAGTTCTCACAGCGATAGTAAGTGTCTCTAACTTTGAAGATAGTCAGAATGTGACTGGGTCCTGAGCAGGCTGTTTGATGATGTCTCTGTTTTGAGTGTGGGATTAGACCAGGCTCTGCTTGACTTCTGGAGACCCCTTCATTCAGAATTATTTGTGATTCTGACAATGACACCAGTGAGGGTATAATGTATATAGTGCAGAAAGTGTAGTTTAGTTTCAGAAGATGAATTGGTTTTAAAAAAACCCAAATGAACAAATGAAAAACACAAAAAAACCCCACCAACCCCAACATTTGAAAACAATCTGTAAAGAACTGTTTAGTGAGAAGATTGTATAACTTTTCTCCTGATAGGTGTAAAGCATTTGAGATTATAAAACTGGTAGAGTGTCTCTTCTAATACAAAGCAACACTGGCAAATATTTGTGCACACTGCACTTGCAGACTAATAATTAGTCCTGTAACTGACATCTGACACTTTTCCCAGAGAGCCTCAGTTCATTTCAAACCCCATGTTGCATGGCGAGGTAGGACTCTGGGGGTATTTCTGTATGCGCTAAAATGCACAGTGAGGGAGGTAAGATCTTCTTTTTGGATGGTGTAGTGAAAAAAAGTGTTTTGCATGCAAAGAAAAGGGCAGCAGCAGCTCCCTTAGAGTGGTCATCTGTCCAGGGCTGTGATTTTTCACTCACACACACAATTGAAATGAAAGTACTTAACTTAATGGGAGACAAATATTTTGCCAGGTTGTCTGTCATCTTATATGCTGACATTATGGTGTTAGGGAGTATTGGGGTTTGAAAGAGCTCATCAGAATAGATCATTTGTAGTGGAACAGAGATCTTGAAGATTGCCAGCTCTCTCTTCCCTGTGAAAGAACTGTCTTGTGTCTCTCTAAGTCTGTAGAAAGGACAGGTTCTTTCTTGATTTTATTCTGGTAGCTGTTATCCTTTCACTGGTCCATGTTGTTTCTTATGCATCCATTACTCTGCATGGTATTTGTGGCTGTCAGAACGACTCAGGTATTTTTCTTGGCAAACAGTTACAGATAATGCAGCTTTCTACATGTGTGAGTAGTTTTTAGAGGAAAGTAAGGCTTTTTGATAATCCCATAAAACCTTAAAGATGTGAACAGAACTGTCTTGCCAAAGGGATGTTCTGATATGATACATTACAGGACATCTTAAATACAGGCAAATTTCTGACCTCATGTTTTGCCACTCTTGGGCTATTTTTACCACATTTCACAGCTGTCTAAACACACTTTACCTGTGTACTTGGTGCACATGAGTGTACATGCTATGAAATAATAATTACAGATCTGCAAGAGCTCTAAAGTGTTTGAAGACTGAAGTAGGGGAGAAAACTTGCTCAGTAGCTTTCCCTTTTCTTAAAGCTTTCCTTTTTATCAGTTGGTTAACATTTAGGAACTTTAGACTGTATCTGGAAGTCAGTTTTTTAATAGACATATATGTAAATTGTACAGCTGGAAAGAGTAATTACGCTTAAAGGAGTGCAAGCAAGAAATACAGAATTTTTTTAAAAATAATTTTGATTTTTTTAATGTATTACAAGGTTTTCTTATTAACAGGCAACTCTTAAAACTGTAATTGATCCCATCCCTCTTCAGATGATGCTTTCACCCCTTCAGTTGCTGAAGAGTTGAGAAAAAACCCTTTTTTTATGAGCATTTGTTGTTGCACACTGTAGGGCTTATATCATCCAGCTCTTTAAAGTAAAGAGACCTTTATGCTCAGTTGTTGTCTCTCTATTCCATAAATCATTGTGCATAGGTACATATAAATAGAATACACCACAAAGAATTAATTTTACTTGTTAACAAGTGCAGTAACAGTTTGTAAGGAGTACTCCTTTAGAAAAGCTTCCTTTTAGCAAAGTCAGTTTGCTGATATTTTCAAGTTGGTTATTTTCTGCAGCAGCGTCCAGTGACTGATGCTGTGCTGCGATAAAGGCGTATCTCTTGTGCCAGATCCGCTATTTAAAGTACGCAGCTTTCTTGCTGTGACACTCTCTTGGTTTTCAGCCAAAGAGGAGAAAAAGCAGCTTGCTCTAAGTCCTTGAAAAGGAATAATCTTTTGAAAATGCTGCTTTAGAGCACTTCTAAAAACATGCTTTCTAAAGTCTTTTTATTTAATATACGGTGAGTATATGTTGTTTGTCTAAAATCCACAGCTTTCCCTGGGAGAGAGAGAGATGCCAGGCTTTTGTCTTACATATGGTGCATATACTGTTTACACACGTTGCAAATATGAAAGTCTTACTTTCATACTCTGAAGGGCTGAGTTCTGCTGTCTTGATTTCACTTACATTCAGAAAGTGTAGGACAATCATCCTTTTACTAGAGGGTCACTTCTGAACTGCACAGTTTATCCCTTACATTGGTGTTGCAGTTCTTCAGGGTTGCTGGGAACTTCAGTCTCGTTTCAAGCAAACAAGTAATTTTTTTTCCTTCTTCAAGTTTTTATACCCTGTATCTTCAGGATTGGTATTCTGAAGAATCAATTGTTTTTCCTTATAAACATCAGAAGTAATTTGGCCTAAAGTAATTTCATATTCCATTTCTGTCAGTTCAGCCTAAAGACTGACTTTTGAAATGGCTATTTCCCATGTAAGCAGGTTTTGTATGGCATATGGCTGTTAATCTATGTATGCAAGCATTGCTTAATAAGAAAGAAGGCTGTGATGTTGAGTATTTAAGCTTTTTTTAAAATAAAATTAATTAATCCCATTTTGATTCTTTTGATCAGCAAGATCATAACTTTTTATTTACATGGCTTAGTCTAGTGGAAGTTGTTTTACCTTTAGGAATGTAGGGTCTGTCAGCCTTGGGATTTATTCCATGCTGTGTTACATCTTGCTGCTGTTTGATGTTCTCTTGTTAAGTGGAGCACACCAGCGTGTTTGGACATGCCACACTCTTCACATGCTGCTGAAATAATGGAGCATGTCTGTTAAGTGGGATATGTTAAATGAACGTGAAGTAGAATTGTAAGGATTTCTATGCTCCACTTGTAGTGCATTTAATTTTGCTTCATTTTTAGTCTCTGACGTTCAGCTTCCTGATATGATTTAAAAGCTTTCATCCACCTTGAGCACTTCAAGCTGTAGATTGCCAGTGTTTGTTGTTGCAGCAAGAAGGGCTTGCACCTCAAAGAACTCATTTGGGTGTCTGTAGCATGCCTTTTCTTCATTGCTCATGACCCTCAGTTCTAACCAGCTTATGCTTTTTAATGCATTACTGCAAGTTGAATCTGCTTCCCATACACTCACCTGGGTTCCAGAGAAGGTGCAAGCAAGTGAAGGTCAAGGACAGAGCTTGATGAAGAGAAATAAAGGGGAAGAAAATGAAAACCACTTGCCAGTGGCAGCAGGAAGGTGTTCATGAAACAGCACTGTAGAAGACATTTTTCTTTTCTGTAAGAGATTGAGAGGAGCTTCTGTCTTGGAAGCTGCACCTGGACTTGAGTTTATTGTAAAGGTGTTTTGCAACCCATCTGAGACACCAGTGTGTGATGCCTAATTCTGCTGGTATCCAGGCTGTATAATTTATCTAAATACCAAGAAAACTTTCAGAAGTGTTGAGAAGCTAGGGGCCTGTAGTTAAGAGTTCACTGGAAAATCTTTTTGCTTCAAATCTTGACTGATGTTGGATATCTTATTGCAGGATGAATTTCTGATTTAGTCAACTTTAGAGTGTTTGTCTGTTTCCGAAAGACTTGAAATATATTTGTGATCTGATATTTTGGATCACTAGAGGCTTATCTATGAGAAAGAATTATTAATAGCTCAAGTTTTGCTTCTGAGTGAAAGTGGTCTGTGCATACAGATAATTCTCTATCTGTGGTGAAGGCCTTTAGCTGTGGTTAGTTGTGACTGAAGGCTTGAGGGAAGATTAGCAGTTGTTCAGGTGACCTGGTAGCTATATACATATAAAAGTGCTTCTGGTCCTGCAGGAGTGGTTTCAGAATCCCACGTGTTCTGAATGAAGATGCACAAGTTGGCTCACAATTTGCAAGCAGGTTTGTAAATTGCCCTATGCTTATCACAACACAGGGAGCAGTGTGCGTGTACAGAAGTTTACTGTCACTCCTGTGTCACAGTGTAGCCAACTCAGGGTGACTGTACTGAAGTGAGGTAAAGTGTGAGGTCAGGGGGAGGGAAGAGGACTCACAGTACTGATGTCTGGTGCACATCATCACCTATGAGGGACTTCCAAACACTCACTGTCGTCCTGTGGTCTTGCGGAGGGAACTGGGAACTTTGCCTGCACTCAAGTGCCACTCTAGGAATTTTCATTTCTTACATTTCACTTACATTTTTTGGTGCAATTTTAGTTTGAGGGTGACCTTACAGGATTATGGGGTTTGTGCAGACTAATGCTCTGTGTGACGCTTTATCTCTGCCTATCAAAGTGTGTTGGCAGCAGATAGTGTGCAACGTGTAGCACGTCCTCTCATCTCACAGGTCAGTTCGTGACAGCAAGAGCTTGGAAGGCAGCTTCTGTCCTCTACCTGTGCCTTAAGCACATAATGTTGTCAGAACAACTCTTTAAAGTAGAATTTTCTGGAAAAATGAGTATTAGAATTTTAACAGGAAATTAACAATTTCCAAAACAGGTGAATTGTTTTGTGGGAGAACACGTTTCTTGAATGTTTATTTTTGTCTGGTTTTTTAGAATGAAAATAACACTTTGGATTACAACTTCCAGTTTCTCATCATTTGTAAGCTGTTAATATGCCTACTTTAAATACTTGGAATTAAAATCCCTAATAAGCTTTTAAAATACTTCTCAGTAATGTTGATTCTAATATTTTGTGGGAGATACTAAAGTGCAATTAGGTCATATTTTTAGATCAACACATTCTTTCTTGAAAAAAACTAGATTAAAAAGCTGGCTGCTGATTGCTATTTAGCAGACTTCCTCTTCAGGGTTGTGGTGTGTCCGTGTTCCCATTACAGTGTGCTCCTAACAAAACCCGGAACCACACCCCATTGTATTACTCTAAATTCACTCTGCTTGGAGTTGATGGGTTTTCTCTCCCTGTTGATCTCCTCAGTGTGAGCAGCTGTTTGCTGGAAAGCACGTGATGGACCCCTGAGTTTTCATCAGGCCAGGAAGAACTTTTACTAATGTCTTTTCACTAATGAGAAGTTAATAGGCAGTATTATCTCTGGAATGAATTGAGGAGGGGATTGAAAGCTTTGTTGATGTTAAATTTTTTGGAACACTTAACACTGCAAGTTAAATTTGTGTTCAGCAAGCATCTTGTATCCAGCTGAGGAGGAAAATCATTGATCATAAAACAGATGTTAGTGAAATGCATCAAAGAGTGGAATTGGGAAGACAGCTCGTGTGATACCCAAAATAACAGATATTTACCTATCTAATTCAATGAGCTTTCACTGTGGTTGTACATTGTTAGTGGGTCTGTAGCATCTATCCTTGCTCTGTCATTTGGAAAGTATAACTTTGTACTTCCAACGTGTGTGAGGTTTCACTCAATGCTCTTGTCAGGAGCTCTGTGGTCTCGTACATGGGAAGTAGCCCAAGTGTTCAGATGGGCT
Source organism: Notiomystis cincta (assembly GCA_013398075.1). NCBI lineage: Eukaryota > Metazoa > Chordata > Aves > Passeriformes > Notiomystidae > Notiomystis > Notiomystis cincta. Next base: position 559,242 of record VZRX01021426.1, read on the forward strand.
CCTTCCACCTTAGTAGAGCTTACATGAATTGAAGCCTAGATAAAGTTTTGGTAAATGAAGTAAACCAAGCATTGGTTGCTGCTATATTGTGGTTGTTGAGGATGCACCCAATGGAATATTAAACGTGCATCTCTACTGCAAGAGCAGAAGGGGAGTTTGTCATGCAAAGCAAAGGGCTTCTTTGCAGCCTTAGTCCTCATAGATCAAAAACCAAGGCAGCAGCAATAGCAATCTCCATGCCCTAAATTTTCCACAAAGGCAGACCATAACTAGGTGATTACTTTCAGGCTATGGATCTTTTGTCCTTGGATCCTTTTAGTGTTGCATGTCACTGTAAGCCATAGCTTCAGCTGTGATTGTGAATGTGGCTCTTTTCTCATTCTTTTCTATTCCCTTCTCCTCTGCTCACAAAAGTAAGGAAAGTGCTTTTAAGTAGAAGGCTGCCTGTGTGCCAGGCAGTTACTGGAAGTCATTTTGTATTTGATCCTAGGATTTTTCAGCACCTTTTGAGACAGCTTTTTTTAAAACTTTCAAACTTCTTCTTAAACATTTGCCTGCTGCAAGAAAGTTTTTTTGAAATGTACTTGTAACTTGTACTGCAGCCCAAAAGGTATACATAGCTTGACAGTACAAAAGGAGTAAACATAATTTGAAGCCACAGCAGATTTGAATGGTGAGAGTGTCACAGGAGAGCTTTTTCATATTGCTTACAATCTATGGCTCAAAGAAAATGAAAAATTCTGTCTCAGTGCTATGACAGACAATGCAAAGTACACCAAGTTCCCCAGTGCTTCACTGAAAAAAGCACAGTAATTGCATTTGGTGGTAACCTCAGCATGTTGTTACTACATCTTGCCCTTATCAATTTTATCCATGAAGAAGGGGAGCCCAACTTCAGGAAACCAGGAAGACATTTCTTACTCTCTATAGGACATCTGTCATTTAGAGAGTTCTTGGAAGTCCTCAATCAGGAGGCTATTAATACATAGTGTCTCAAAATATTTTTGTAGGAATCAGTTGTGTAAATGTCTTTTTGCACACTGGCTTAGGAGTATTTAGTGGAAATGAAAACAAAGATACCTTTGCTGTATAAATGCAATTCAAGGAAAAGTCTGAAGGATGTGACAGCAAAGCCAACTAAACTCTTTTAAGTTTTTTAAACTGTGCTCAAAAAAGACCTTTGATTTAGGCATAAGTACAAGAAATAGTTCAATACTGTTATAAACTCCAGTTTTGTTTGTAATGCTGTTCTGTTTTTTAAAACATTTCCTTCTGAAAGATTGTGAATTATACTTGTTAGTTGGTTCCCATTTGTAGAGTCTCTGATTCTACTCCTCATCTGTCAAATCATCTTTTTAGATTAATGAGTTTTGTCTTAATCCTTCCCTATAAAACTACTCCAAGTAAGCTGGAAACTTGGCCTTAAGTTTATTTTTAAGGAGATGAAGAGAACTGGTTAACAAAAATGTGATTCACCATAGAAACAGCTCAGCCAATAGTATATATGCAGTAAATTAACTATTCCATGGTACTTTCATATTTGATGCAGAACATAGCAACAAGATGATGGCTTGACAACAATAGCAGCTCCATGTATTTTTTTTCCCCTCGTTTTGAAAGAATGTTCTTGTAGGAAAAAAATAGATTCCCTGGAAAGTAATTTATATTACAAGTTTCATCACAAAGATTCTGTGGGTGGGTACAATAGCCTAGAAATTAAATTAGAGATTCGTATAATAAATGATAGGTTTGATTTGATGTGACACTTCTAGTCTCTTACAAGTGACATAGCTACAGGCAATAGAATAATCTCTTCCCCTTGTGAAGATAAATGTTTTATCAGCCCAAACTATCTTATATTAAATTACAACTTCCTTTTTTTTTTTTTTTACCATTTGAAAAGATTCATGAGACTCTTTGTTAAATAATAGCATGACCCAATTATAAGAGTACTTTGGCCAAAATGTCTTGAAGATATTTTCTACTATCAGGCATGTGATTAATTTATGTAGGGAACTGCCATAACAGACCTGATCTGAGTAAAGGAATTTTCCTTTATGCTGCATGGTGGTATGATTGTGGCCATACTGAGCTAGAAGGTGTTTTTCTTATCACAGTTTGACTGAAACCCTCAGAAGGAAATGAAATATGATAAGAGGAATCTGGTTAGTTTGACTGCCTTTCTTGCAAGGAAGAGGTTTATAGTATGTGTGGCTCTTACACAACTTGATTGTGCTCACAACATTGTTTTTCATGTTTTGGCAGAGAGAAGGAGCAAGAAAGGGAAGAACAGTTAATGGAAGACAAGAAAAGGAAGAAAGAGGATAAGAAAAAGAAGGACTCTGCTCAGAAGGTGAGTTTTGATAATTGAATTCTTTTATCCAGCTGAAACATAAATATATGGTGGTAATAAGATGTTAAATTGTTTGTATTTGTACTTGAAAATGGATTGCTTAGAGTGGTGCTTCTTTAAAGATGCTTTTTGGCATCATTTTTCTGGAACTGAAGTGTTTAACTTGGGTATTTCTTCTCTTCAGTGTGCTGTGTAAAATAAAATAATTTTTTTGATGCAAAGTATTTAAGTTACTTAATAGGGCTTCTTTTGATCTCTACACAACTGCTGCTTGTTTGAGATGTTTGTGGATTGAAATACTGATGGGCTTTTGCAATTCTTGCAGTGAAGTTGAGTAAATATTTTTCAGAGCAGGAAGATCCTATTTTTTCTTTTTAATATCCTTAAGGAAGTTTATATGAAATATTTACTGCTGATGATTCCATTTATTTTTTTGCTTACTTGCATTTGACATTTTCTGTAGCTAATAGCACTTTTGCTGAAATTCAAGTCTGAGTTGTGGAGAATTAATAAGTCACCGAAAATTGGTTCTGCTCAGAAAACAAGTTCGAAACATGATGTATTGGAAGGTCTCTATTTAACAAAAAAATCTAGTAGGTTGTTCTAGGAATAAACTTGACATATGAATTTGAGTCTCCTAGGGCATTATCCATGCTTTTTACTGGTAAAATCCTTTCCAGGCTTCCTAGTAGAAGGTAGGTGCAACCACCCTGGAGCAAGTCCAGCCAAATGCCATTAAGATGATTAAGGGACTGGAGATCTGACAAATGAGGAGAGGCTGGGAGCTTTATGACTGTTCCTCCTGGAGGAGAGAAGGCTTGGAGAATCTCATCAATGTGTATTAATACTTTGTGGAAGGGAGTAAACAGATGGAAGCAGACTCTTCTCCGTGGTGCCCAGTGGCAAAGCATAAGGCATTATGCACATATTGAAAGTCAGCTTAATCATAAAAAGACTCCTTTTTTGTGCATCTGTGTGACTGGGCAACCACTAGAACAAGTTTCCCAGAGGGGTTGTGGTGCCTCTGTCTTTAGATGCTCAAAACTGAGTTGCACCTGGTCCTGTGCAATCTGGTTTTGATGATTTTGTTTCCAGTTGAGGAGCCTCCTGGGGCCGGGTGGAGGACAGGAGTGTGAACTGTGGAGTAGATTTCCAGAGGCTGTCCCTTCCAACCTCAATGATTATGTGAAACTGAGAGCAGAAGGCTACTTTCAGTAGTCTGTTTTTCAGTTGCTTCAGTAACAACCAATCAGGTGATGAAAGATGAGGTGTTGAAAGATCAGGTGTTTACTCTTAGATTCCATGAGTTTCTGCTGAGAACAGACAGCACCAACTTCAGTTCAATTTTGGCTTATCCAGTGCATTTTTTTAATCTGGCTTTTTTACCAATTTGAGTCTTACCAGTTAAAATTGGGTGCATATAAATGTGTTTGTCAGTTGTCTTCATCCAGTTGATACATCCCCAAATAACAGTGCAAAAGAGCAGCTGCTACAGGATAAGGTGTCTCCAGTGTCTTTTTGTCTCAATGTTGGTGCTGTTGAACGTTCAAATACAAAAAATGTATGTAGAAACCAGGAGGAGCAGAGCCTTATGAATAAAGAGTAGAGACTTGAGGATTATGTGCTGATACTTAGTGATAAAAGAGAAACTTGAAAAGATTGTGCTGATCATCCTGATAACAGTGCTGTGTTTACTGAGGAATTGGTGCTTTGAATACAAAAGAGATTTGCCAGCTTTCCTGTGTGGTCTCTCACCTACTAAGTTGTTCAGTACATACTCTGCCACACTCTCAGGAAGGGTAAAGACTAAGTAATTTAATCTCCTAGAGGCCAAACTTCACAGTAATAGTTGGAGATACCCAAGAATAGCGAAGCAGGCAGCCAAATGGACAAAACAAAAATGTGTGTTCTTCAGTCATTCTTAGTGACTGTGGAGGTGTTCACCAAATAAGCAGTAATGATTTCAGGGTGCCATTTTCAAACTAAGTTTGTTTAACATGAAACAATGGTTCTGTCTGGATCATCTGAAACTTAAAAAATAAAATCTTTAAAAAAAAATGATTTAGAGGTTATACAAGCAAGTTCACAGCTTAAATATACCTGTGGTTGGTGTCCAGAGGATGTTTGGTAGCTCATCAGTAGGCTGAGCTTTATTGCACCTTCCCATTCACTGTAGCTGCTCCTGTCCTGCTAATGCTCATAGATTGCCTATGGAGAGATGACAGCTGTAAATCTGAGACACTGTCACTTTTTTTCAGCTTTTGAATTTTAGACAAAAACAATCAAAACCCAGATCATTTTGACTAGGAGAGAGAGACGTTATAGGCAGAAGTTTTTTTGCTTGTTTTTTTCATCTAAAGTAATTTGTGTTTCTCGTGTAGAATTCTTCAAAGATTTGGTAAAATGGTTTTTTCCCAAGTACACAAGTTACTAATTTGCTAAATGTGTCTACTAATGACTATAGTAAACTTATCAGCATTACCAGAATGTATTAATGAATATTTTTCCCCTTTTCCTTTAGTAGTGAAGCATCAGGGTCAATTAAGTGTGTAACAGAATTTTTAGCGGTTACAGAAGAAGATGTAATTTGATGCATACAGGATTTTTCATAAGTGAAGTTGAAAATTGATGTCTGGCTTGGTACAGACACAGTTTTGGTACAGATGCATTTTTATTGTCTTTGAGGTTTTTTAGGATAGTGTCTTTCTGTGAAGTTACAATGCTTAAGATTTTGTTATTTTAGTGAATATTCCACTTTGCATATTGCAGTTTTCATCTTTCCAAAGTAAATGATGCCATAGCAATTTAGTACAGTTTGTCTTTTTATTCATTACCATACAAAGGAGTTCTGGCTTGGTTAGTTTCAACAATAAACCGCTTTTTACTTGTGCTTTCATTATTCTATACTGTCGCTGTGTGCTTTCCAGAATTATGGACTAGTTCAGCAATTTCTTTTAAGAATAGGTGTCATAGAACCTGACACATGATGATCTTCAGGTTTTTTCATTATTGTGTGGCGAAACTCATGATGGACAGGTTCAAAAAATGCTACAATACCCACCATTCTAGAGAATATACCAGTGACGTGTTTGTCGTTGCTGTAGCTTGGAATCTGCTCTGCTGAAACAAACCCATATTGAGTATGTTGGCCAGATTGAATGCTCATGTCAGTCATTGACTTCCTGTTACATTCAGTAGATTTACGTTATAGGTGTTGCTGATGCTTTTTGTAAGTGTGGAAATGAATCCAGTAAGGTTTAGAATTACTTCTCCTTGGAAGAGATGTTCTGGGAAAGGTGAAATGGGAAGATGGCAGAGAGACAGACTGCTGTGGTTACTTCAGGCCCCAACGGTCTACTGTAAGGATACTCTCACAGAAGGAATGCTTTGTTACATTTTAACTGAAATACTTCACTTCCAAAATCTTAGAGAACTGTAATGCTATAGCACATGTTTATTTGTGCTTTGGAAGCTCATGTTTGGGATAAGGAGGAGGGTTGAGTACTTAAAATTATCATGAGTGAAGTAATGATTCTTTCTGCCAGAGACTTCTGCATCAGGCAGAGTTATTACAGGAGTTGTATTAATTTTTGAAAACCTTGTATATATACCTAAGAATACTATTTAGACTTGCAGGTCATCAGTTGGTTGTTTTCATTTAACAACAAATTCTGTTCTTATGCTAATATATTAAGGTTGTGATTTAGCACAACGTGTTCAATGTTTGTTTTGCTCTGCTGAAAACTCTATTTACATTCTTGCTCTTAATTTGCAGGTCACAGATCAAAAAACCAAAGGTAAGAATCTTTGATCCTAAGGAGTACTTTTATTGACTTGAGCCAAGATTCGGATCTTGATAAAAACTGTTAGAAAAGGAAGGGGACGTATGAGTCAAGATGAAATGCTGAATACGATGAGTATTCAGAAGAAATGAAAGTTGAGGTGATTAAAAAGGAGAACTTGCAACTATTCTGCAGATGTGTTGTCAGCATCGAAAAACCTGAAGACAGAATGAGGACTGTGGATGAGATGGGTTAGCTGAAATACTCAGTTCTCTGTTTTACAACGGTTTTAGACAAATAACCAAGACCGAAACCACCTTTATAAAGGGAATGAAAGACAGCAAAAGTACTGCTTATAGTGAGGGACCAAAATGAATGAAAATTACTTGGGTTTGGAAACTTAAATTCAGGTACATAAAAGTCCAATAGAGAAGGCAGGACTTACGAGTGAGCATCTTGAAAGTTGAACTAAATAACTTAGCTGATGTAAAAAGATATTTAATCTTGTTTTGTGTAACAGTTTTTGATAAATTTTGTTGGGAAATTGCCTTTAGTGAAAGAAAAGGACTAAAATAGTAACTTGCTTTTATGGCTAACAATACCCTTTTGGGGTTTGGGCAATGAGACCTATCTAAAGAAATCAGAAAACCCTTATAAAAATAAAATGTGGAGAATAATGCATTCATGCTGACAAAGAGAGACCTACTTGTGTTGATCTCACATTTGTAAGAGTAAGTTTTACTGATTATGTTTAGTTTGTCTAGAGTCTCTTAAGCAAATTTTGTGATTGTGTTAGCTCCTCAAGGATGTATGCTTTTTCTTCTCCAGTGCATAACAGTCCCAGGAGCAGCTTGTCTTTGCTTATGGGGGCACCTGGTGACCAGCAGGGAAGCCCTAAGTGAGCCAAGTGCAGTTGCTCTGTGTAGGACTGTCTTCTGGGTGAAAGTCAGCTATTACTGCCTTACTTAAGAGCAGCACAGAGAACTCAGATTTGTTAACTCTGAATCCAAGAGGAGGCAGGTTATTTCCCATCTTTTTGTTTGTTTAGGCAGCAGCTGTGTAGCCTGGTAAACAGACGAAAACTCGGCTTCTGATTTCAGATCTCCCATAAAGATGATGCATAACAATCCAAAAACCAGTTGAAGATCAGGAAGGTGGAGCCAGTTATATTTGACTGCTCATATTTTAAAATGACTCATTGTCTAGGGTATATTCTTTGTCAGTTTTCCATTTGCAAGAAATTTTGGGCTTAGACCAAAATTGATGAACATAGAGTTTCATCCTGGACTACAGAGTTAGACATGGAAGCAAGAAGTCTGCTGCTACTGCTTATTCTTGCTTCTTTAAATTGTTCTTGGGTGTTGGAAGATGGAAGCTGCACAGTATTTCAGAGATTAAATACTAAAAGCAAAGAGTCACAGCGAATTCTTGTCGCTAACTCAGGTTTAAGTGGAAAAACTTCTGATTTTCATTCTTCCTGTTTTTCAGTGCCCGAAGTGACGAAACCAAGCTTAAGCCAACCAGTGGCTGCCAGCCCAATTGGCAACTCTCCATCGCCACCAGTCAATGGTGGCAACAATGCCAAAAGGGTGGCAGTGCCGAACGGACAACCGCCAAGCGCCGCCCGCTACATGCCTCGGGAGGTGCCGCCGCGATTCCGTTGCCAGCAGGACCACAAAGTGTTACTGAAACGTGGGCAGCCCCCTCCGCCATCCTGTATGCTCCTTGGGGGTGGAGCAGGGCCTCCCTCCCCAGCAGCACCAGGAGCAAACCCAAACAACGCACAACCAGTGACAGGAGCACTGCTGCAGAGCGACAGTGGGACTGCGACAGGCAAGTGGTGGTGTTGATAATATTAAGTGAACGTGTTGGTGCACGGCAGAACAGGGATGGCTGGATTGTGCATAAGCATGTCATTATATAACAAAACTCAGGTTGCTTTTGGAGAGCTTCTACTGTTTCAGCATACAGGCTTCCATTGGCAGCCACAGATATAATTTTTACTCCTAGATGGAACAAGAGGTTTAATTCTTTTCAAGCATACTTTGAGTGGTTTTGATCGCTTGCTGAAATGCTATGTAGCAAGGTAAACACAAGGCATAAATAAACAGCGTTTTGTAGCTGTCACTGAGTAGTTCTTAATGGCTCTTTAGGTTTCTTTGACACGAATTTCCTGTCTCGTCACATTTTTGTATCATCTGGTAAAACAGACACGTAGACACCAGGTCTGCAAAGGGCAGGTGTCTGTCACATCTTGTCTGGATGAAGCAGAAAGATGACCTCCTCACTTTTCCTTTTTGGTAGTAATCTTATGTCTTGTACTTAGATAAGCCTTTTTGTACAAGTGGTGACTGTTCTGTTTCTACTTTTCCATTAATTTTGTATTCCAGGAGATAAATTGATTTCAGGATTGTTTTGTGAGCATAGGAAAGTCACAGCTGCTCCTGAATTTTTTAGACCCTTGGTGAATTGCAGTAGCTGTAATATTTCTTCTTAAATTATAGTAGTAGAACAAATAAAATTCCCCTCAAGATATCTGCCTTCTAAAGAAAGACTTAGATGACCTGAGAAGTCAAGGACAGCTTAAATTCTAACAATAAGGGTATTTCAAAAAGAAATCTTAAATACTTTAAAGTCAAAAAGAGAAAATAACGGTACCAGTATTCTGAGTTTTCTTTGAAAATCATGCCAGATCACTGGGATGGTGATTTTTTACTATCATGGAAATCAAACTTTTTTTAGTTCTCTGTGGTTTGGAATTAAAAATAGAGGTAACTTGTACAGAATCAAGTGAGCTAGATGGGATGGCTGTCCTTATTAAATAGGATTCTAGGAAAATTAATAATTCCATTTGTTTTGTGGTTTCACTTGAATTCATTTGTAGCAAATCCCTGTTTGACAGATTATATATCTTGTCTTTGATAATTGCTGTTTAATAAAGGAGAAAGTGAATATCAAACTACAGTGGCCAAATTTTAACTAATCAGTTTAAAAACACGTCTTGGAGATAATTGATTTTGATAAAACACTTGAAACAAAACATGCCCCGAAGTCTGTGGTTCCTATATAAAACCCTGGTATACTTTCACAGTTATTGTAGTAGACTGACAAAGGAGAATTTGTGATAGTGAAGCATTCTAAAAGTTTTCAAAATTTCTCATGAGCAACATCTTTTAGCTGTTGGGTGTATTATGTGAGGACCATTTTGAAGTATTTTGAGAGGCTCCTTAAGTTGTATGTAATTATTTGACACCTAATATTTGTTTTTCTGAGGTTGAAATTTGGTATTACAAATTCTCATATTTTTACACTTCAGTTAATGGTGCATTAACAACTGAGAGGTTACATGGCTGTATTAGCCCGTGGTTAGTTGCATTATCCTGTTGTAAGGAGTGACAAGAAAGATACAGGTCCTTGAGACCTGCCTCACCTCGTCCATTTTGCTGCACCATAACAAGTTAACTGGCCTGGGGAGCTGACTTGTTTTAAAATTAAATCAGGCTGGCTTTGAAGGCTAGTTTCAGTCTGGATGGCTTTAACCTATTCACCTGACTGAATATCAGTGAGGAATACATGCTAGCATGTTAGAGTAGGTGTGCCAGAGGAGTGGGATTGAGCAGCTGGACAAGAGAGAGAGCAGGCTGCCCTTATGTGCTCCATCAAAGTGCTTGTGGAAGTGCACTGTTGTTACCTGCCTCATACACTGTTTATCCCACCTCAGATCTGGCTGTTGACAAACTGAACTTCAGTTTGGGCCCAGTTTTGTCGAGCATATATGCACTGATACTGTGGTTCATTCATGAAAGAAAACAAAAGCAGGTTCCCAAAAGGGAAGATAATGCAGCTTACCTGCTTGTTCACATTCTTATATTCACCAGATAGTCATAGGTGGTGTTGGTGAGGATTTAATATGAATAGTCAACACGTAATCCTTCTTCACATGGACTTTTTTCTACCAGGATTGAAACCCTTCTGGCAAAACTAGTGCCCTGAAAGATGATACCAAGTATACTTTTGTCTCATAGCAATACAGGGGATTGACAGGATGGGTGTTCAGTGATAATTCAGGACATACAAGACAGTTTTGAACAACAAGATTTAAATTTTATTGGCAAGAGTCTTTCAATTGTTACAGTTATTGCCACTGTCAAATTAGCAAGGGAAAGCTGGTTTCATGAAACAATCCATTAAATTGCACCTTAGCATGCTGTATGTAAGCAAGCACCCCAATCTTAATACTTTTAGAATGTCTACACAGAAGTTAAATGCTCTGTTAAGTCACTGATTGGAAGATCTTGCTAAGCTGCCTTATGCATCATTCATTGGCTGAACCATTTCTAAGTTCAAAAGGCAGCAACCTCGTAGTCTTTCGAGCTTGTCTTTGTCTGTCCTCTTTAAGCTCTTCCTGTGATCTGTCTAATCAGAAAGTGTTTTAATTGGAAGGAAAAAAAAAGGGTTACTCTGTGCTAAAAAGATAGACGGATAAAAATATCAGTGGAGTCATACTTCCTTGCTATTGTTCAGTTTGTATTTGAGGTTAAAGCAACAGAAGGAACAGAATGTACTTGGGAACTGCTTGATCTTTTGGATCTTGGTGGGTGGGATTTAGTGGGTGAAGACAAACTACTGTTCATCAATATTCAAAGCTTACAAGGGAGTTCTAACCTTTCTGTAAGGTCTGGATCCTTATTGGTGGGCCTCAGGGAGGGGGGATCTGGAAGGCATTCATTGGATGTTCATTGTTTAAGCTAATGAACTCTGAAAGCCTCAGACAGGCACTGAAAGCTGATCTTCTCTTCTATGGAAAGTGTTAGCAACCAGAAATTGTGACCTTTGCTTCGGAATATATAACATAGGAACTGAGGCTGGGAGGGGAGTTACCCAGTTTTTTAAGCTGTTTGCCTTATTTTCATGGAAGCTGTCATGTGAGCCAGTACTGGTAATGACAGTATATGTTCAGTTAGGAATACTGCTGCAGCTGTTACTACAGAGTTTATGCTCTGCAAAATAAGTGGGGTAACTGATGTCAAAAATCTGATGTTCTATGCTTGTAAATAACACATATTTCTAATGATCTGTTTGGGTGTTTGGTTCTTTTTTTTCTTTTAGATTCAGCAATTGGAGGTGCTGCTGCTTCAAATTATGCAAATTCCACTTGGGGTCCTGGAGCCTCCTCCAACAGCGGCACCAACGCCAACCCAACTCACATCTGGGACAAGGTGATTGTAGACGGGTCTGACATGGAAGAGTGGCCTTGTATTGCCAGCAAAGATGCTGAGTCTTCTTCCGAAAACACCACCGATAACAACAGTGCCTCGAACCCTGGCTTGGAGAAGAACGCTCTGCCAGGAAGCACCACTAGTAACAAAGGAAAAGGAAGCCAGTGCCAGTCTGGAAGCGCTGGAAACGAATGTAATCTTGGGGCCTGGAAATCTGATCCCAAGGCTAAATCTGTTCAATCTTCCAACCCTGCTGCCGAGAGTAACAATGGACTAGGTAACTGGAGGAACTTGAGTGGACAAGACAGAATCAGTCCCGGTTCTGGCTTCAGCAACTTTAACCCAAATAGCAACCCATCTGCTTGGCCGGCACTGGTTCAAGAGGGCAATTCTAGGAAAGGAACTCTGGAATCTGATAGTGGTAGCTCCAATGCACAGATTAGCACAGTAGGTCAGACCTCTAGGGAACAGCAGTCAAAGATGGAAAATGCGGGTGTTAACTTTGTCTCTGGCAGAGAACAGGCTCAAATTCATAACACTGATGGACCAAAAAATGGAAACACTAACTCCTTGAACTTAAGTTCACCAAACCCTATGGAGAATAAGGGAATGCCCTTTGAAATGGGCTTGGGGAACCCTTCCAGGAGCACTGACACCCCTTCTCAAAGCACTGGAGAACGAAAGACTGGGAGTGTTGGATCTTGGGGTACAGCTAGGGGGTCTTCTGGAACTGACGCAGTCTCTGGGCAGAGCAATTCTGGAAACCATGGGAACAATGGAAAGGATAGAGAGGACTCCTGGAAAGGAGCTTCTGTTCAAAAACCTAATGGGTCAAGAAGTGATTCTTGGGATAACAATAACCGGTCTACGGGTGGTGGGTCTTGGAACTTTGGCCCTCAGCATGCAAATGAAAGCAAATGGGGTGAAGGGAACAAATTAACATCTGGGGTCTCTCAGGGAGAATGGAAACAGCTGTCTGGGTCTGATGAACTGAAGATTGGAGAGTGGAGTGGTCCAAACCAACCAAATTCTAGCACTGGAGCATGGGACAATCAAAAAGGCCACCCTCTTCCTGAAAACCAAGGCAATTCCCAGGCTCCCTGTTGGGGAAGATCTTCCAGCTCTGCGGGAAGTGAGGTTGGAGGTCAAAGCACTGGAAGCAACCACAAAGCAGGAAGTAGTGACAGTCACAATTCTGGACGCAGATCATACAGGCCTACGCATCCTGACTGCCAGGCGGTCCTGCAGACTTTGCTGAGCAGGACTGACCTGGACCCCCGAGTGCTTTCGAACACCGGCTGGGGCCAGACGCAAATTAAGCAAGATACCGTGTGGGACATTGAAGAGATGCCACGGCCCGAGGGGAAGTCTGATAAAGGAACTGAGGGGTGGGAGAGCTCTGCCACACAGACAAAGAACTCAGGGGGCTGGGGCGATGTACCCAGCCAAAGCAATCAAAACAAGTCTGGATGGGGTGAGCTCTCAACCCCAACGGAGTGGAAGGACCCCAAAAATACTGGAGGATGGAATGACTATAAGAACTCCAATTCTTCTAATTGGGGAGGAGGAAGGCAAGAAGAAAAATCATCTTCCTCTTGGAATGACAGCTCTAGTAAGGATCAGGGGTGGGGTGGACGGCAAACTAATCAAGGATGGTCTTCTGGAAAGAACGGTTGGGGAGAGGAAGTTGACCAAACAAAAAACAGTAACTGGGAAAGTGCAGGAAACAAGCCAGTGTCTGGTTGGGGTGAAGGTGGGCAAAATGAGATTGGAACTTGGGGTAATGGTGCAAATACAAGCTCTGCTTCAAAGGGTGGATGGGACGATTGTAAAAGAACTTCAACGTGGAATGAGACGGGTCGACAGCCCAACTCCTGGAACAAGCAGCAGCAACAGCACCAGCAGCAACAGCAGGAGTCTTCTGGTTCCTGGGGTCCACCGCCCCAAACTCCAAGTAACGGGCGGCCTCCAAACGCAAACTGGAACAGCGGACCACAGCCAGCTGCCCCCAAAGAGGAGGAGCCTAGTGGCTGGGAAGAACCTTCTCCACAGTCAATCAGTCGAAAAATGGATATTGATGATGGCACTTCAGCATGGGGAGATCCTAGCAGTTATAACTACAAGAATGTGAATCTGTGGGACAAGAACTCACAAGGAGGACAGGCCCCACGGGAGCAGAGCCTGCCTACTCCAATGACTAGCAAATCACAAGCATCAGGTACTGGTCTCGTTCCTTTCTTCAGCAAGCTCCTATGTATGACTGTAACCTTAACGCATAAGAGAGATGCTTGTAGCCTCCAATTCCTGATAGGTTTATTCTATAAAGGAAACCAAATTCTTATTTGAGTATTTGCTTCTGTATTTAAAGTGTCTTTAAAATTTGAATCACTCAGTCATCTGCTTGTTGTGCCTCAGTAACTGTGATCTGAATACTGGTCACCTTGCCAGGAAAAGAAAATGTTTGTTAGCTGACAAATGTGCATATTCAGTTTGAGCTCTGAAGAACAGGTTGAATTACAGAATCAAAAACATTTAAGACTGAGTCCAACCAGAAACTTAATAAGCCCAGCACTGCTTAGTCCATGACTAAACCGTGTTCCTCAGTGCAACATCTGCAGGTCTTTTAAATACCTGCAGGGATGCTGACTCAACCACTTCCCTAGGCAGCCTGTTCCAGTGCTGGACAATCCTTTTTGGTGAAAAGTTTTTCCTAATATCCAATTGGAACCTGCCCTGGTGCAACTTGAGGCCATTTCCTCTTGTCCTATTTCTTGTTACTTGGCAAAAGAGACTGCCCCCACGGTGGCTACAGCCTGCTTTCAGGTAGTTGTAGAGAGCAATAAGGTCTCCCCTGAGTTTCCCTTTCTCTGCACTAAATAGTATTTTTTATATTTAATTATTAGAGAAATGGGGAGAAAATCTTTACTTACTTTTAGTCAAAAACTTTTTGCTCTGAAACACTTGAGTTAACACTTGAAATTGAGCAGGTCTGTGACTTAGTTTTTTAGTCAAGTTTGGCTTTGCTCTATGGTAAAGAATACTTAGAATAATATTTTCTTCTTTGGAATAAGGACAAGAAAAAGTTACATAGCCTGAAAATATATAAAGATGTTATTGTTATGTAATCTTTTCCTCTGACTCAAAGACACTTTAAAGAATGCTGTCTTGGTTTAATAGGTACTGCAAATATGTCCTTTTTCTTTATTCAGTATATAAAACCCCTAAGTTAGATGCTTGTAATTAGTCACAAAAGTTCACAGACAGGAGGACAGGATTAGATGTGGAGTTCATGTTTAACCTGGGAGAAGAGTATTACTCATCATAGCATTCTCTTCCTTTTACATCCCTGGAGGTCAGTGCCCACTCTAAATTTGTTGTGAATGATTGTCAATTCTGTCGCACCCACGCTGCAGAGAACCTAAAGTTCTCAACAAGAAATACAAAGCAGTAGATTATTGACGTGGTGCTGCACTGCAGTAAACAGTTCATTGTCTAAATGGTCTGTAATGAAACCTCTTTCTCCTTTGTGCAGTCTGGAGCAAAAGCACTCCACCTGCTCCAGATAATGGTACGTCCGCCTGGGGTGAGCCAAATGAAACCAGTCCCGGGTGGGGTGAAGTAGATGATACAGGAGCAGCGACTACAGGCTGGGGGAATGCACCTTCCAACGCCCCGAATGCCATGAAATCTAGTGAGTACAGGCCAGATACCAGTTTCTCTGCAACTGCCCTGCAGGTTTTTTGTCTTTGGCCTTTTGACATAGGTCACCTGTGGAGGAATTGTTGTCTGAGGCCTAAAAGCTGTGTTGAATGTTATTATGGGATTTCGATGGATGAGTATTAAGTGCTTGTAAGTGACTGAAACTTTGTCTTTTAAGGTAGTAAAAAATTTCCTAACTACGCTATTAAATGGGCAGCTCTGATTCTGGAAGTGCTGAAACACAGTAAGGAAATGTGTATTTTTCTCTTTTTCTCTGGCTGCCTACTTGTTACATGATAAGTCACTTTTTCTGATCATATCAGGAAAAGGAATGTACAGTGCTGACAGATTTCACTGTGGAGGCCATTACATGGTCATCTACATTTTGATAATGCAACGTGGCTTTGAATGGATTTTTAATTGTATAAGGAAGAAAAATTGTAACTCTTAAGACCTACACTTTGTGGTCGAACCTAAATACCTAGAGCAGTGTCTTTCATGAATGAGATGTTTAAATACTTTGAAAATTACTTCAAAGTTAAAATTTTGCTATATTAAGAGGGGTTTTTTTGGTGGATATTATTCTTGATGTAAGTTGTTTGTAAAATTTTTATTTCAGTCTTTTTAAGGAAAAAACAACAAACAAAAGCAATGTTATTACCAAAGTCACTAACATTTGGATGTGAAGTTTCCTGTAGGGACTAGTGATGATACACAAGTGTTACTGAACTTGACTGATGATGCCCACTGTAGAACTGTTTCCAGCCCAGAAGTTGCTTTTGCAGCATGTAATTATTTCAGATTTAGTTCTGTGTAGATAGTATGCTGTTGGGTCATTCTCCCTTCCTCCCACCCCAATTAAATAATTTGGCCATTTCTGAAACAAAAGCTCTGCTTCCTTAGTGTTATCATTATAGCAGGCTTTTGTACCTGGCAGGCTTCCCTTGCCTGCCACACACACTTGGCACTTTGAGGATGCTAAGCTGATTTTTAGATGGATGTCTTCTTTTATCTATAAGAAGACACCAAAATATGACCAAAATAAGAACTTCTGAAATTGATCTGTTGAAAATTGTTGATTTCTTAATGCTTAATACAGTCTTGTAAGACTATACGTGGTCACTCACATACTGTAACTGGTCTGTGTGTGTGCCATAACCAAAGAACTGCAATGTATACTTGCTGTTCTGGATGTGAGCTGTCCCCAGCTCTAGAGCAAAATCTAGGGGCAGGATACAGACTAGCTATGATTGGAAAAGGAAAAAAATCAGTTTGGAGCCAAAGAAGGAAGCATAGATCAGTATCCACCTGTTTAAAAAAGTAGATTTACATAGTTCTGCCAGCATTGCATAAGAATATCCTGGCAGAAATAGGAATAAATTCAGTTTTCTATAGTAATTTTCTTTTTGTCTTGGAAATTTCCTTTGTGTTCTATAGCTGTTGGTACCTCCTTACTCAACAAATGCAAAAATTTAAGCAGGTGTCATTCAGACAGGTCATCTTTACGTCACCATCCAAATTCATGTTCAAGAGTCTAAGAGAGTTGTCAGTGCAGAAAAATAATCTGTGGTCATGTAGTATCATAGTATATATTTAAGCACTATCATCAGAAATAAAGCTGCAGGGACTACCCAATATAACATTTCCAGATTATGTTCTTGGCTCTGCAGTCATAGTACTTAAATGTAGCCTTTTCTATGTAAGTCGCATGATTAAAGGGTCAAGAGGTAGATTTTTTTGCACTTGCTCGTATGTTTCATGAGCAGCCCTCAGTTTTAGTGCCCAATTGAACAGCCTTTAAAAAGCTGCTTCCTGTGAAGTATCTGAGGGTTTATTTAGGATGCATTTTAAGGTATCTCTTAAACCACCATAAAATGCTGCTGTACTTATTTTCATTATGATCAGGGTAGAGATCCCCATGGTAGACTAATTGCAGTTCCTGACTTTTTTTATATTCAGATTTTCTGCTATGTTATGTTAATGTCCTTATTCCTGATTTCCACACTCAAACCCCAGACAATTAAAGAATTAGTTATTCCAAAGGTGATAATGATGATGATGGAAATCTTTTTTTAAAGTAGATAAATGCTAAATAAAGAAATATGGGAATAACTGTGCAGAATGAAGAGTTAGAGCAGGAAGAAGAGATGGATAGTGGACAAGATGAGGACTTGGGCTCCTGATGGCTTGTCAGTAAAGGTTAGAATTCCAAGTTTCATGACAATGCTAGAGAGTAACAGCAAGAAAAGAAGCCAAAAGGGAAAAGTCTGAACTGATACAGTGAAGTGGTTGCAGCTTTCTGGTATACTTAAACAGCTCTGCTAGTAAGTCTCTTTAGTGACATTGTTAGGAATAGAATTTCTAATAGAGGGTTGGGGGGTTTTTTGCATGAAACTGCTTTTGGTGTTGTTTGTACCAGAAGACAATGTCAGGTCCTTGCCTTCAGATTGTACTTAGTTGTTCCTAAAAGTTGTTTGTCTCTACAATTTTGTCGAAGAGTGCAGAGCAAGGGGAGTATTAAGATTTTGAAGTAAGAGGAAATAATTGATAAACTGCTTAAACCAGAGTCTTCAGCACCCTGGATTTTGAGTGTGCTTTGAAGGCTTTCATTTGTACTCAAAACTCATAGGTTGCTTTTTAAATGCAGCTGTATCTGTACAAGAAGTCCCTATTGCTGTTATATCTTTAAAGGTTTGACATTTCTTTAAAATAGTTGCAAAACATGACATGTGAACATGCCACCAGATCTCTTGGGTTTTGGGATTCGTGCACAAGTTTTTACAGCTGTTAGAGTCAAGACACATTTTTGAATTTCTTTTTATTTTAATTCCTTTGGGATTCTGATGATCTCAGCTAATGTTGCAGTGTCACATCACCAGCTGCACGGTATTGTAGACTGCTTTTGAGCTTTATTTTTTTCTTTTTCTAAAGGTTCTAAATCTATGCAAGATGGCTGGGGAGAGAGTGATGGGCCAGTGACAGGAACACGTCATTCCAGCTGGGAAGAGGAGGAGGAGGGAGGAGTCTGGAACACAGCAGGCTCTCAGGGAAGCAGTTCCTCCCACAACTCAACAAGCTGGGGGCAAGGAGGAAAGAAAACACAAATGAAGGTAAAATGCTTGGATGATTCATTACTACTGTGTTGTCTGAAAACAGTCTGACTGATATGTTAGAGCATTATGTAGCTATTTTTTAAGAAGATCTTGCAGAGTTACAGAAAGGTGCCTCTTAAACGAGTGTTAAAAAATGGGAGATTTTTGGATTTGCTTTAATATATTACACCTGTTACGACTAATAAATCTTCCAGTAGGTGTCAAATTCTTTTGGTTTGTAAGCTGCACAGCCATTACTAAATGAAAATAAGTGTCCCAAGGCTATTTCTCTTCTCTTGCTGACACATCTTTCTGTTAGGCTGCTGCTGTTCTTGCATAGCCTGCTGAAGTTTGGATTCCACAGTCACTTTGGCACATGAACTTCTTATTTCTAACAACTGTTGGATTTATGTCTGACTTAGGTTTGTTGTTGTTGACATTTGGCCTCAAACAGGAGTAGGAGCTTGGCTGTAGTCCTGAGTAAATTTCTTTCTAAGGCTCGTTTGCATTAAAGCTCTTCAGTACAATAATCCTTGTTACTGTATTCATATTAGAAGGACTATGCTGTGTCTGCTTCTCACAAAATAGGTAGGGCAGACTCAAAAGGCAAGGCAAAGCCATTTCCTAGGATGTGGAAATACTGTTGTGACATGGTAGGGAGTTTTACAATTCCTGTTTTGCACAAATTATTCTCAGGGACTTAAAGCTTTTTTTCTTTTAACCACCAAAACAACTGAAAATTTTTTCACTGTTGAGCTGTGTTAGTGTTGGTTTTGATGATCTGTAAATTACACTAAGGCCAAAGAGAGACACTGGGATCAGCACAGTGCCTGTGCAAGAGACACCATACTAAAGGGAAGAAAGGCAAGGAAGAAATCTACCTCTGTATGCACTGGATTAAAGAATGTTTTAAACTGTAACAGAGGAAAAAATAAACAATGTTCACAAAGCTTTCCAGATTGCAGAATAAAACTGAAGCTGTGATAAACATTCTACATGCCAAGATTCAGCCAGTTTGGAATACCTAACAGGGAGCAATTGTACGAGACACAGTATTTGGTAAATGTTTCCAAACATGTAAATACCTTAGGTAATTTTTTCAGGAGATTAATTTCTCTGATACCAAAATTTTCATTTTAAACATGCACATCTCAAGGATAAAGGAGAATTTAAGGAATCAAGAAGTTTCTTAAAAATATTTCTCTTTTTTTTTTCAGTGCGCATTAAAAGGAGGAAATAGTGATTCGTGGATGAACCCTTTATCCAAACAGTTTTCAAATATGGGCTTGCTAGTAAGTACATTTTTTAAAATAGAAAGTCCAACTTTGTGAAAAAACTATAAGCTTTAAATAAGTCAAAAGATCAGCTGTTCCACAGTTATTTATCTGCATCTGCTATGCTGAGATGTTGATTATAATCCTGTAGTAGCTGGCTCAGAATGGCTTCTCAGAAAAAGCCCAAATCTACTCTGGTTCCTAAAGTTACTTTATGATAGCTCTTGTTCTGAGGTTGCAGTTTCCTTGCAAGTAATAGATTTGGGAGGGCGGATGTGTATTTTCTTGTTTTATTTGTTTATTTTTAAGGGAGGTTGTTGCTTTTTGGTCTGGGGTGGTTTTTTGTTGCTTTGCTTTTGGGTTTGGGCTTTTTAAAATTTTATTTTCATAACATACTTTTTAGAGCACTCAAGACAGGGACTCCTGCCTGTAGTGGCAGACATCTGTGGTAAGTCCAAGGTATTCATTCTGAATCTCAGCCACCTATCAGAAAAGGAGATTTACAGCCCTGTGTCTGTCTTGGCTGAATTTACATTTTAAGTACAGCAGGGTCTTTTTAGAACAAAAAAGACTCGTTATGAATCCATAAGTAAAGATTGCTTGATAAAGCAAATAAATAAATACCACATCATTGAGAAAAAGAGCTGTAGGGAAGTATTTAAAAAATAATAATATATATAATTTTTTAGGAACTTCTGACAAGCTAATTTGTAAAATATTTTGCAGAATACTGTGCCAGTTGTCACCCTGTGAGGCAGGAATACTGTGTAATGCTGGCTATCAAAAGATAATACAGAGTTTGTGTGCGAAGTCCAGGGCTGCACAAGTTTTCACTGACATGCTTAGGATTAGTTTGCAGTGTCTTTTGGCTCCCAAGCTCTAATTCAATTTGCTAGACTGTAGATGCCTCTGAAAGCTATGGGAACACCCTGTCCCAGACTGCCAACTGTGGGATCCTGTGGCAGCACATTTCAAGGTTTGATGACATGACAGGTCATGAGGATTAGCTTTCTTTTTGGCCACTGTTTTCAGTGTTTTGTCACTCGACCACTGACACACAAGGACCAAGGTTCATTTATGGAGCAGCTCTGTGTCCATCTTTCTCCATCACTGCATTCATGTGTCTGGTTTCGTATGGGTAAACCTGCCACATGCAATGTTAGGGTGTTGATGCAAGGTGTGGCCAGGGTGATATCAGAAATCCTTGTGTTCAGTTTTGTTTAAAATAAAACTTTTGTTGGCACAGGTGTGTTCTTCCTGCATTCCACCTTTCTGAAGTATTTTTCAGCATTGCATAGAAGTCAGAACTGAATTGTTGTTTCTTTTTCCCCCTAGAGTCAAACTGACGACATTCCAGGCAGTAAGATGGACTTGTCTGTAGGTATGTATATTTTAATTTCAGTGCATTTGAAATGTGAGATCACATGTAGTATTTTTATGAGGGTGACATGCTGTGCTTTAAAAGGGTTTGATCCTTACTTCTAGCACTCCTCAAAACATAAGGGTAGAGCAAAAAGCATCCTTGGTCTTGTCTGTAAGTGTTGACTCTGGTGTCCAAGATTGGGATGTATACCTGTACAGAGCAGAGCTATAACTTGGAGCAGAGACATCTTTTAAGACTGTTTTAATCTTAGTAGTTTGTATTCATTGTTACTGTATCAAGAAAGAGTAAGTACTGTTTTCCCTTTATGCCATTAGGATGTCCCATTTACTACAGCTTTCTGGAGATGATGTGAGGAGGAAGAAATTCTGTTGTTGATTTCTTCAGTTGCATGCCCCAGGCTATTACAAATTACTTTCAGTAGAAGTAGGTTTTATGTTCTGGATAGCTTCACCACAATTGCTGTACTGCTTAAGCACCATGGGCTATGTGGTACCAAAGGTAGAGCTGTGGTAGTCAAGACTGAGTTGCATCTAATACCAGGTCTGGATTTGGTGTTCTAATAGAATCCAGACAGAGGCAGTGTCTCTCAGCTTAGAATCCATTGCATTCTTAAAATGTCTGTTACACTTCATAGAAGATTCAGTTGTTCATTTTTCCCAAAATTGCTCTCTTCCTCTGAAGTAGATAAAGATCTCAGTAGGAGATGATAAAAAATGTTTACTCATATGGTACAACACAGTTTTGTGAAAGGTAACAGTTCTTTGATCTCTCCATTTTGGCCTCGTGCATCCTCTCTAGAATTCAGGCTCTGATTGTATCATGCTTTTCTAAGGATTGCCTAGGTAGACATCAGTCATCTTCATGGGTGTTCAGTTCTCACTTGCCTTCAGATGTTGCTGGTAAAGAACAAATCTAAGCATATACAAATGAAGAGAATGGTAGCCTGGACTGTGCTGATTATAACTCTCTTAGTTCTTTATCTCCAAATTAAGGATCCTTTGGAACTCTGAAGGATCCTAAGGCCATCAGAGCTTCTGAGGAGGTGGCTGCTGCTCACAATATCCTGTGAAAGGGTGCAGAAAAGGCTGCATCTTTTACCTTGATACATTGCACTTCTTCAAGTTTAGTATGCCCATTAATGGTGCCATCCCTTAGGTAGATCCATAGATCTTAGGTAGAGCCATATATTATGGCTTATATTCTGTTTCAAAGACTGAGAATGTAACATCTTCATAGGCTTTTCTGATACATCTGTATTTAGCAGTTTTGCTCTTGTTGCTTATGGCATTGATTGTGGAAAGCTCTAAGTTGTTTTGCTCAGCCCAGGTCTACTTCTAAACTTTAAAAGTTGGACCTATTTATGAGGTAGGTAGTTCTTCAACTGGTTTTCAGTCAAGATTACAACATAGCAGGTTTCTCTGAGAGATATGCCAGCATGATGTTTTCCTAGTTTATGGACAAATGCAGAGAGTTAAATCTGTGCTTGGAGACCACATATGTCAAAGAAAACTTTGGCTTTGGTATTCTTGGAGCACCTTGGCTCTGATTATCATGCGCTGTCCGTAATTCTCACTATGCTGGTCTCAGTCTCCTTGTTTGAAGAGTGTGTTCCCTTTATTTCAAGTCCTAGAGCAATACTTTTATTTATTGAGCAAGACAGAAAAGAGATGGATCGATAACATGCCTGAGGCAAATATACTTCTTTTCTTTTTCTATTAAATCTCTTTAATAGGTAGCTTGTCTGCTTGGAAAATATGATATAACTTTTTTTTTCATTGAAGTATCTCCTATTCTGTAAGTTCTGAGATACAAAGTTTGCTACAGTAAAGTAGCTTGTCTGAACCACTTAATATTTTGTATTTTCCCCTGCTTAACAATTACTTTTGTCCCTTTTTTTCATATATTAGTTAAAACCTCTGTACATCAGGGAGTTCTCAAATCACCTCTAAATACTGAGAAATTAATTTAAAATTTCTATTCACTCAAATGCAATTTGTGCACCTCGATATTGTAAATATGTAACCTGCTGTAGCATGCACATGAAATGCCTCTATATCTAAGTGCATGTGCTTTCTCAGAAGGCTTGGATGATGTAAATTTATGGTTAAGGTAGAAAATCAGTATCTTTAAAATGTTTTTGTGGTCAAGCAGGAAATGTTTCAAATGGTTTTGTCTATTTGGGTTACCCCACTGGGTGTATTTGTTTTCACCATGTTGAGTTTCTTGTTGGCAAATGTTTTGGGTAACTTTGCTCAGCAGCAGTTTCTGTCTCCTACTTCTTAGTGCAGGATCATATTATATAAATTTGCATGGAATTAAGATTTCTTTTTCTTCTTTTTTTTTAAGTTCTGTGCACGTGGTGGGGGAGATGTACTTAATAGAGGTTTTTTCCACCCTAGGGAGTGAATGTCATCTTCCAAGTCCTTGTTTGGTTTTGCATTTTTCACTGTGTTTTTCACAACTCTTAATATTGGGAAAAATGGAAGAACTGATAGGGTCTTTTTTTATGAAGACTTAACTTTTAACCTGTTCTTTGTGTCTGCATGTAGAGAATTCAGGGCTTGATATTTATTCATACACAAGTGGTTTTGCCTGCTGTAGAGGGTAATTCAAACTTTCTGCATTTTGACAGTTGTCTTGTACTACATAAGGTAAAGCTATTCTTTAGCCCCCTGCATTATTTATAGCTTTAATTGACAAGTTCAAAAGACAAGACTCACACGACAGGTTTCAAGGTTGCATTAGAATTTTCTGTGAATGGGATAAAGGAATGCAATCATCTCTCTCAGTGAGGCCCTGTTTATATTGAAGTTTAAGCAGCTGCCTCAGCACTAAGTGACATGCAAATCTGTGCATCAAGCCTTCAGAGGTGCTCTTTTAATGCTCTGTGTATTTTACAAGGCATCATTCAGTAGTGTTTGAGGAGTTGATTGGATCATCAGGATAACCAGAGAGACAGAAGGGTGTTTCTGTGGCTTAGTCATCTTGTGTTGGCATTGACCCAGTTTCATTTCAGACAGTGATGCAACTATGCCTCGCTTTCAGTTTCTTTTCAAGCAACTAATGGCCAGGGCTTCCTGTGTGGAATTAAAGCACCAGAGCCTTTTGGTAGCACATTGCTGGCATTGTGTGTAGTGGTTTGATGTAGGTATTGATGGCACTGAGCTGTGTGTGACACTTTGTAACTGCTTTTCCAGAGCCGGTTGTAGCTTTTTAGGATATGTTAGAAAGGGATCAGAGAATCACGAGCTCATCCAGGTCAGTATGACTCCAGTTACACACTAAAATGTGTAGGGAATTTATCAACTGTTGTGATAAATGATGTTGAAGGTGTCTGAGAGGATGAAGCTGGATCAACTTTGAAAGCTGTGTGGGTAAGAAAAACCCATGCAATTAGTGGTCAGTTTCATGGCTTCTTGGCAGTACCATAGCTGTGAATATTAATAGATTGGGATTGGACATTAAGAAGAGATGCTGGATTTGAAAAGGTTTTTCAAGGAACACTATCTTGAAGGTGTTAAAGTGATTAGCTGTCTGCTCTGATAAAGGTGTTTAGTATTTTGTCAGTGGAAAGGTAGGTTATCTATCACCAACTTCCTTTGGAAAAGTCTTAGATTTCCTTGTTAATTGTGCTGACACGTTTTTAAAACGGTTCTTGGAAAGACCATCTGTGCTACTAAATAAACAGTATTCTTTAAAATTAAAAATACCAGTAAAGCTCATTTCTATCACATCTATATTTTAAAATGAAGATGTTTTCCATCTACTTCAACATAGCAATATGCATCTGATAGCTTACAGGTGCCATGTATGACCAAAAAAATTGTTCCTTGGCAACAGTTCAGTGTGTAAGGTAGAAAACTTCTTCCAGGCAGCTCTTTGGCTGATGATAAAGCTTCTAAAGAAAGTCAATGTCTTGTTCACTGTGTATGTTTCAGATCAGTCATCTGCTACTGACATCTCATACTCCACCAGGTTACTCACTAAACAGCAGCAGGAGACTTTAGGGGGTGTTTGAGAAGTGTCTCTGTTACTGATTGTGTTATTGTGTACAGGCTGAGGGAGACTGGTTGTCTGTCTGAAGTTACAATATACCAGTTGATCTCTTCTGTTCAAGAATTAAGTTCATGTGATTGTAGGAGAATTTTGGCCAAATTATGTGCGCGTGACCAAATTTTTCAAAGCATCTCAAAGAATTTCTCATGTCAAACCCAGTAAAGGCTAAGTAGGAGAACTTAAATAGTGGTGTTTCTACATACTGAATACCAACAAATAACAGTGCAGGTTTTGGAAGACCTAGAGAACTAGGTATTAATTAAAATAATTAGTTGACATGTAAATGTTTATATCTGTACATAAATAGTGAGGAATACGTCACATGAAACTCTATAAAATAAATTGGCATGTTCAGTGTTAAATGGAACTTCCTACATTAATTTTTCAACACTTTAAATACCAACTGTAGCTATGCTAAATTATAAGACAGATGTAATTTATACTGTGATCTTAAAGATTATTTCTTTGGCTGTGAACCTGCTGTCATGAAACATGGCAGAGATTATTTGCACTAATTTCTTCTTTTTTTACAGGTGGTCTCCCAGATAAGAAGTTTGAGGTAGATAAACGAGCCATGAATCTCGGGGATTTTAATGACATGATGAGAAAGGATCGATCTGGGTTCCGTCCACCTAATTCCAAAGACATGGGAACCACAGATAGTGGGCCTTATTTTGAGAAGGTGAGAGATATATTTTTAGATAAATTAATATCAACCTCTATATTCAAGGTCCCAGTTTTTACCCTACTTCTCTGTAGGTGCTAAAAATTCAGTAACCGTGAATAAGCTCAGTAGTAAAAGGTGTGTGGGAGTTAAATTGGTAGAATGAATGTGTATATAAAACAGGTGTCAGGTGTGCATAGACAAACTAAATTGGGGAGAGTGAGGCCTTTTGTTCTAGGATAGACTGCTTTTGATGTAGACAGAAATCCTTTTTTGTTTTTCTTGGAAGGATAAACTACTGGTAGCAATGAAATTCATTATAGTTTTCATCATGATAGTTCTTGTGGCTACTAACTGCAGTCATCTACTGTAAAAAAAAAATTGAGATCTAAGTAATCACAGTCTTCCAAATTTTTTTCTTCTTTCATGTCTGGCATTTATTGGAAACACCCTTTCTAAATTCCACAACCCCTTATGCTGTATGTCCGTGTCTTGTAAGCTTCTGTATGACATCTGTTTCTCTGTGACATCTGTTGTATGTTATGGTAGTGTTTCTTTCATATTCTTGCCTATTTTAAACAGAAGCTTTCACTGTTATTATCAAATATTAATTGCTTCACATTATGAATTGGAGAGTGTCCAATAGATTCAGAATGCTCTAGGGCTGCTTTTTTTTAGATACAGTTTATCACATGTAAAATGGAAAATAACTTTGGTTTAAAAATTCTGAAGGCGTGTTAACTGTCTAGGAATTTTTTAACTCCTCCATTTTGGTGTAACAAGCCAAAAAGCAGTTTTGTCAACTCCCTCTGGTGGCATAATTAATAAATACCATGAGCAAAGCTAATGTGTTTCCTAACAAATTATGTTGGTAGGTGTGTGCTAACATTAGGAATTCATTCAAGATTTGTTTCCGTAGTGGTAATAGCCACTATCAGAAATTATTTTCATGAGAGTTCAAAATGTATTTTTAAAAAGAAAACATAGGAATTTATCAATTATCTTCTTGGACCAAAAATCTTAATTGTCAAGTGATCGTTTGAATCAGAAGTTTTGTCCTTGTAACTGCTATTTCAAATTAACTTTGCTTCTTCCTAGTCACTCACCATCCCTCTTTCTCTCCTCTTGCGTTCTGTTGCTTCACTAACCAACTCCTGCTGTTGGCTAACTGCTGCTTCAGCTGACTTTGCCTTTCTCCAATCAAGATGGGTGCCTTGGGGATGAGGCTCCCTGCTCTCCCTTCTCCCCTTCTCCCAGCTACAAGCTGTCTCCCTCTGGTTCCACACTATCCAACGTCGGCCTTGGGGCAATCGGCTCAGGGCTCAGTCCCCAAAACTTCGCTGCTAGACAAGTAAGCAGGCCACCTTATAAGATGCATTGTTATAAGGCTGCAACCTGGGCTTAATCCTGGTTAGTTGGTTGCTTGCATTTGTTTTTCTGGTGAATAGATTAAAATTGTTAATGGAAATTTCAGCTGTAGTCAGGCCATTGAGAATCAGTCCAGTTTGGTTCCTAGAATCAGAACGTACTCTGTCTGGTTTTGTTGGCCTCTTCCTAAATCTCAGTTCAACAGCAGGTAGATGTGCTTTTCTGAAGTCATGAAGTTAGTGAAATTTATTTTAATTGCTGGTTTAAAACCCAGTTAGAGACTGTTGATTTGCATCATCAAACCCAACACTGAATTTTTTCAGATTCCACTCAAAAGACCTTGTATTGTAGAAATGTGTCTGTAAAAAGTTGCAGTGATTTAGCATTGTGCCTGTTCTCGTCTCCCTTCCTCACAGTTCAAAGTAAGGATTGATTTAGTAGCCTTTAAAAATTCTTGAAGTAGCAATATTTTTTGTGTAGGGAAATGGTGGGGAAGGAATTAAGTGATTAACTGCAGTTTGGAAGAATTTCTGGCTATTATGTTTTGCATTATTCTAGAAGAAAATATTTTAGGAATACTGGGAAATGAAAGAATAGTACCTAATTACTGCAGCTGGTCTAGCTTATGTAGTCACATGCCTAACATGATGGTGTTTCTTTGTGTTGTCTTTCTGTTTCTATGTGACACAGTGTTGAACATCAGATTAAGTCCAAAATTTGCAGGCATGTTGTTGATCTCAGTATGCAGAACTTGACAGAATTATAGAGAGGGCTGAAAGTGTAATTGCAGCTTCAAGGCCTCTCAAAAATTTTAATGTGTAGTTGACTCCTGCCAGCTCTTTCCAGAATAACACCTCCTGTCTTTTGGGTTTTTTTTTAATTTGTCTTCCTGCATGCTTAGGAGTTGCTTCTGGAGGAGAAGATACTTTCAAAGGGGGTGGGGGGGAATGCAGATAAATGTGGCAATCCATAGTGCTGCTGGTGTAGGAGCAGGAGGAGAGAGTTGTGTTTGAGCAAAAGGATAGCAGAGGATGCACAGTGTTATGTTCGGAGTATTATTCAGAGTGTTAGGTAGGATTTATGGAATCCTGGTATATAAGGGAAGGAAAGGTTTTAGTGAAGGCCTGCACAATCTCATTTTGGAGGAATGATGATGCTGACATGGACAGGCACAATGGGGAATGATGGCTGAGGAGTGGAAAATAGACTCTTTAGAATCCCAGGTATCTGAGGGCCACATCAGGACATCCTGATAGACAGCAGGAGATGGGAAACTCTGAGGGTCTTGAAACTGAAAGGACAAAATCATGGCGAATGAAGGTGCTTTGGAGTATGAGCTTCAGCTTTTAAAAGCAAGAGAGTGTAGCTGTCTTAGTGTAGGAGACTGTTCGTAACATTTCTTGTTACTTTTTTAGAAAAACGATACCAAAAAAAGTCTGCTCAAGAGGCTGAAATCATGAAACATAATCACAAATTTTCTTTGGTCTTTTTCATACATTAGGGTTTATTACACAGGTTGCTTATAAGTCAGTAAATACTTCTCATTAAAAAGCTCAAACAGCAAGTATTTTTGTGTTGGAAAATAAATCACTGAAAGAAAAAAACCCACAATTCTTTTTATCACTTGAAAATTTTCTTCTAATTTAGTGGGAGAAAAGGGGAAGGAAAATAACTCAAATCCAGAATGTTGAAGTTTTCATGGCAGAAGGAAACTTTTTAACCCCTTTTTAGAATTTAAATTTCAGTTAATGAAAGGCCTGCATAGGAAATCATGGCTTTGTGAGTGATATCTCAGCAACCTACTCAGGAAAAGTACCTGTCTTCTCTAAATTGGGGGACCAGAATTCTTGTTGACACAGTCCTGTCATACTTTGAAGCCAGTGTGGAATGGAGCTTTTAGTTTGTTGTTTGTACTCCCAAGTTTCCATTTACCAACACGTAAAGTGCAAAATATTAAATATTAGATTTGTCATGTTTTGGAATAAGGAGATAAGGCTGAGCCCTCAGTGTTAGAGGAGAAACAGCCTGCATCTCAAAAATGTAGTACAGTGGTTTTAACCCAGGTGGAATATTACTGATTTTAGCCAAACATCTGTAATTTTAAAGGAACACTGTTTAAGTCAGTTCTTGGCTCGCTGTTACTGCTATGTAGTTACTAGCATAGAAATCCATTATCCTGCAAGATTCATCTTCTCACTACTGCTTTAATTTTATAGGGTGGCAATCATGGTTTGTTTGGAAACAGCACAGCACAATCGAGGGGCATGCACACACCAGTGCAGCCACTAAATCCTTCCCCCAATATCCGGGCGCAAGTGCCTCCCCAATTCCTTTCTCCCCAGGTAAGGAACTTATAGCAACTGATTACTTGTAAAAGTAGAGCTGCAGCCTTCAGAGCACATCATTGAAGTTACTTATACACCTATCTTAGTCTCAGCTTGATGTTAAGAAATGGAAACATTAAATAAGATAAAACCATTAAGATTCATAATGAAAAAACTTAAAACTCAGTGCAGAAGCATTAGCATTCTATCTTATTCCAAGGCAGTTGATGGTAAATGCTCGCTACCAGTATTTTTAAACCTCAAAAGTGGATTTGGGAATCTTATATAGGCTTTTGCAAAGTGTTTTAAAAACAATAAATAAACGTGAAAGCTTAAAGTGTCTCTGAAGTGTGACAGGTTGCTTAATTTTTTTAAGTAGTCTTGTCCTGTGCTTCCTGTCCCTCCCAAAAGAGAGGTTTGATGAAAGGCTGCATGTTACATTTACATTGCAGAGCTTAATCTTAAGACCTCAGGGTCTCCAAATGTACAAGTTTACCATTTGCTTTGGACTTGGTGAACAATTCTTGAGATCCTCTTGAATTGTACTTGTGTAGCTCTCCAATAATGCAGGGAGAAATGGGCGGATTCTTCTCCACCTTCTCCTGTCTTTTACTATATCTTATTCAATGTGCAAAGAGATTAACTCTTTCTGTGAGGCACTGTTTCTTTGCTCCAGTGACTGCCTGAATGCCTTTCTTTTCCCTTGTCAAGCAGTATGTTTTTAATGTGATAATGCAGTCCTGTGATTACTGGTTAGCTGCATATATATCAGCATTTAAATTTAGTCTCTAGCACCTGATTGGTTGGGGGAGGAACCTTTGTGTGTGTGTCTGCATCTGCACATGTAATAGTGTATACTGTCAATCAAGTGAGGTATTCACTCTGCCCAAGTTAGAGATTGTGCATGTTTAAATGTCATGTGTTAAAAAATCTGTAATGTCTTTCCCAGAACACCACTGAAGATTGGTGTCATATTCATTCCTTTGTAGAAATACTTTTACTTCATCATCTTTTCCTCATAGCAGTGTATTCAGGATATGTAACTGGTTTCCATGCAGGTTTCGGCCTCCATGCTCAAACAGTTTCCCAACAGTGGCTTGAATCCTGGTCTTTTCAATATGGGCCCCCAGCTTTCTCCACAACAGATTGCCATGCTGAGCCAGCTTCCACAGATTCCCCAGTTTCAATTAGTAAGTAGCTAGAAGTCTTGTGAGACAAGACTGTTTACAAATTGTTTGCTGAAAGAGTTTTCTTTTTATGCTTTTTCTAATTCTGTTTTGTTCTACTGACGTTATTTTGTACAAGCATTCCCTCTTTGCTATGTGGGGTAGTAAAGCCCTGCTAGAAGGCAGCAGATAAACCAAATAGGCCCATGTAATTATTGTGGATTGCAGTGGGTTAGTAATGACTCTAAGCCATGTTTTTGTATAAAAAGCAGTTTTTTGTTGATTTTTAATGGAATTTTCTTCAGACTTGTAGTCATAGTGATGGTAATAAAGCAGGTACGAATAACTCTGTTGCACAATGTTAAATTAGAAACAAGTGAGGGATGTGGTATTCTTCTAATGCATTCATTGTCCTTTTATTTGAGTGAGTGGAATGAGAAACAGTTTACCTAAGTTCTGAGCAAGGCATTTGCTAGTGAAGAGCTCCTGGCAAATACATTTCGCTTGATGAGCTCTGTATTTTCACTCTTCCCACCCCCACTTACCTTGTAGGCTTGTCAGCTCCTCCTTCAGCAGCAGCAGCAGCAACAGCTGATACAGAGCCAGAGAAAGTTATCTCAAGCTGTGCGACAGCAGCAGGAGCAACAGGTGTGTGGCACAGTTTTTGTCAATCATATGAAGTATGAAGTGTGCTGGGGAAATGCAATCTGCAGTGGAGATGGTGCTGGCTTCACTATCAGCATCTGCTCCCTTCATATTGCAGTTTATGGAGAGCGGGGTCTTTTGGATCTCTTCTAAGTCACTGTTTCTTTATGTTTACTGGAATTCGGTGTTCCAGTACAGCATAGATGAAGTGGTTTTTTCTTCCATTTGCAGATTGCTCGTATGGTGAGTGCCCTCCAGCAGCAGCAGCAGAGGCAGCCTGGCATGAAGCATTCGCCATCCCACCCTGTTGGGCCTAAGCCACATTTAGACAGCATGGTACCCAATCCTTTGAATGTGGGTCTCTCAGATTTACAGACCAAAGGGCAGATACCTGGATACGGTTCAGGTGGTAAGTGCTCTGTGGAAGGAGGTTTGGTGCATATTATTAATGTGGTTGGTTGTGTTAGTCACTTATATCTGGGTCCAGAAATGAGTAATTTATGTGTAAGCATTAGAGCTTTGAATCAAATTGTATTATTTTTCATTACATGGGAAGAAGACAAACCTAAGAAGAAATCATACCATGCATGGCATACTGACCTAACACACTTATTTGCAAGATGCCCCTTGAACTTGAATATACCCTTTGCTGTTGTTGATTTTTTTTTTCCCACCTTTTTCTTATGATCACAGTGACTCCCTGTTTAAAGATACTTAAAACAGAAAATGACAATGGAGTTTTGTTTGTTTGTTTCACAGGCTTTGGCTCAAGTGGCATGGATTATGGCATGGTGGGAGGGAAAGAGGCTGGAACAGAATCCCGCTTTAAGCAGTGGACTATGATGGAAGGGCTGCCCTCTGTGGCTTCACAAGATGCCAATATGCACAAAAATGGTGAGAAGGGGAATTTTGGGAATGCACTTGTAGGATCATCTTGCCAGAGGTGAAATAGCTTAGATGAAACTATGTCTTGCCTCACCTCTATGCGTCTTAAATATTTTTGTGTTAATATATCATACTCCTAAAGATCCCAACCTTTCCCGAGTGTAAATGTATGTTTTTAATGCTTCAGGTGCAATAGTGCCCCCTGGAAAGGCTCGTGGAGGATCGCCCTACAACCAGTTTGACATAATCCAGGGCGACCCACTCAGCAGCCATGCAGGCCCTGCTGGTGATAGTTGGTTACCTGCCAAATCTCCACCAACAAACAAGATCGGAAGTAAATCCAGCAATGCCAGCTGGCCTCCAGGTATTACATAAGGGCAGGGGTTGTGTCCTCGCTTTAGGGTAGATGTGCTGGACCTTTCCTTGTCATACTTACTTAAATAACCATTGCAAAGAAAATACTTGCGTGGCTTGGCCTATCTTGGTTTTGAAATTTCTTCCACATTAAAGTAGAACATAAACGTTGAATTCCAGTAAAAATATGTTGGGCTAAATGTGAGCTAACTGCTGAATTGCCTGAATAGTGTTTGGTTTTTGTTAGGTGAACTCATATCTTCTGTGGTTTTGTGACTTTACAGAAATTCTCACAAGAACACGTGTTTGTTAGGATACACACCATCTCCCTTCTTTTGTATTGATTCCTTATTTGTGCTGTGTTTGGCTGACACAGTGTAAAAATTCTTATTGATAGTGTGGAATCAGAAAGAAAAGTATGTGAAGTAGGGCTTTTTTGTGATGGTTGGGAACACCACACTGTTGTGGTTCACCTTTGTTCGTGTTGCATAAAGGGTAGAAGAGTTGCAATGCTTCAGTTGTGCTCAGGAATCTTGTGGCTTGGGTAGAAGTCTCTTGCTTTTGGGATGACAGGCTGGTGGATTTTTTTAAGTTTTCTGGTTTCACTGGCAGAATTTGTTTCTGCTAAAAAACTCTAGGAAAAGTACATATGAATTTGAATACATGTGTAAGTTTTATATAAAAACATTCATTTGAGCAGAGTGATGTCCTTGAAGTTGCACAGATTAATCACCAATGCTATTCAGCAAGCAGTGGATGCTGTGATTTTTCTCTTGTCTAGAAGATAGCTGCATTCCAGGAAAACATTACTAACCACAAACCCTGTGCTGTGTATCCCCTCAAGCACAAAAAAGTAAAAGTCCAGGTACATCTCTTGGGTAAAGGTAGCACAGACCTTGCATCAGAAAGTCTAGGAATCTGTGTGACAGATACAACTGCAGGAAACCTAGAAAATGTAGTTGAATATTTTTGAGGAAAGCCCTCACTGTCTAACTCCAGCAAGAAAACATTTTCTGATGAGCTAACAGAGCTAAAGAATTATCCCAAAAACGCCTGCACATCCACAAATTTTCATACTGCTCACTGCATTCTGTACAGGTGTTTTTGTGTTATTCTTCTGTCAGCCTGGTTGTTAAGTATGGAGCTTTTTAGACTGGAGTTGCTGTTCATAATGCCAGAAGCTCTCAAAATGTAATCTTTTAGCAGACATCACTCACAGACTTGTTGTTGCTGAACTTGTTTCCTTAGTCACCTGTATAATACTGAGGAACACGGTACTGCTCGGAATGTTACAAGAGACACATGAGGATCAGCTCTGCCATGGTTCCAAGTTTTGGAGCAGCTTTGACAAGATTCTTGGCACCAAAACTGTTAGAGAAGTGAAAAGCTGGATAGCTATTCTTTGCTTCTTGTTCATATCACAGAGTTTCCCTAGTGATATCTGTAGTCCTATTGTCAGTGATAAGTAAAATTTTTTTGTTGCTGACTGCTTCACCACTGTGAGAGGATAAGTGAAGCTCACAAATTCTGAACATAAGATTTCACTGAGATCCTCAGCACCATCCCTAATTTCTTGCATGTGTAGCCCAAGACTATGATTGCAGGCCTCATGTAACAGATCCTGGGTTTTGGCAGATGGCATTTGCTCAGTTATTGCTGTATTGCTGTTCCACCCTTACAAGATCCATAAGCTGCTGGGACAAGTTACTGTTCCATAACCATCAGCCAGTTGAGCTGTCTCAGAGTCTAACCTGTGGACTTCATTGACAAGAAAAACTGAAATAGTGATCCAGCTTATCGACACAACACCCCTGATGAAGAATGAAGACCTAAAATGACTTTACAGTCTAGGTCCTTCTTTACAAACTTGTGGACAAGGTCCACTGTCAGTTCCTGGCACAGAGATAGAATTCTTCCTCCCAGTGCTGGAAAACAAGTTGTTAACAAAAATGAGTTTACAAGAGAAAAACCTCTTGAAATAGGTGCATTTTTCCTTTGAATGAAAACAGTGGAAACTCAGCATTCACCCTGACTACACCTTTCACGTTTTCCTCCTAAATGCCATCTGCTGCAGAAATTCTGCTGTTCAAGAGAGCAGTATTGTTCAGCACAAAGATAAATGAAGTGGTGCCCAATCAAACTGATATCACAGCTGGAGGTGAGAGCAAGTTTTGCTGCATTGGTGAGAACTGTCTTCTGGTTATGTTGCACAGACTTGCATACTTAGGTAATATTTAGAAGACTGTAATTTTCCCACTCAGGATCAGTCTTGCTTCAGGCAAACTGGCCTGGATGTGTCGGTCATGGTTTTCACAATAATCTGACGTTTGAACTTTTTGAGAGGACTTTTCAAATATCAGCGGAGAAATGCATTTCATGTCTTCTTTACTGCCTAGAAATAAAAGAGCTTGTCTGTAGGCAGGAGTTACTGAATGTGCATGATAATAACTATCAGCCCCAAAGGAAAGTTTGGAAATTTGTTTGTGTGCTGAAGTTCAAGGGAATGCTTTTCCAGACTAGGGTTACATTGGTGAGTGAATGTGTTCATAAACAATAATATGCCTGATCCTTGGAGCCTTGTTTGTATATTCATTAACCTTTTGACTAGAGCTTCCTGTGCACTTACTTTTCAAGTATCACCAACTCTCAGAATCTTTGCAGATAGAAGACTTGGACTTCTCTTTTTTTTTTTCCTCCAGACAAGTTCTAATTTGCAGGTTCTAACCCATGTTTCTGGATTATTTGTCTCAGAACAGAGAAGATATTTTGAGTAGATCCCAGAGCTGTATTGCTTCTTCCTTAACAATAAGGTGGTCCAGCTTGTCAGGGGATGGCAGTATTTCGGCAGTAGCTGAGCAGAATCCTTCTGTGATGTAGTGCTGATTGCTCATAGCATTAAAATGTTGATACCTGGATTATTTTGAGTTACTAAAGATTGGGAGATGTAACTGATGTTTATAAAATCATGAAGGCAGCAAGCAAGATGAGTGCAGAATTGTAATTCTGTGATTCCTGCACTGCTAGAACCATGGTGCAAATATTGGAATTAAGAGGACATAAATTTTAAATAGATGGGAGCTTTTTTTCCATCAGGAGTGGTGGACTTCTGAGTTATGTTGCTTTCACAGCTTCTTGAGACAGATGGTACTAGCCAGTTGCAACAGTGATTGAATAAAATGATGGAAAAACAGTTTCACAAGCTGGTGCTAGCAGATAGTGGGTATTTCTGCCATCTTAGGTAGGACAGCTGTGGATACTGGGAGAGTGTGAGGCCAGTAGTCCGTAGCTAGTGGCCAGGTTTGTGTTCTGTCCCTCAATGGTATTTCTCCTACTGCTGCTGGCAAAATACTGGACTAGATGGACCACAGTTCTGAGCCAGTAGGGTGTTTCTTTTGTCTTCTCTCAGATTCTCCTGTACATTATCACAGTCTATAAACTACCCTTACTGTGGCAGTACTTTGAACCAGTAGTATTTTATTTTCTTCTGTATTTGTCTGTGAAAATCTTAGTCTTGACTATACTTCATTACAAAGGTGACTGAAATGAACCCTTTCATGCCAGATTCATCTTACATTGCTTCATTCTAGAGAGTGCACCTTGGATCCTGCTTTTAATAATGGATCTTTAATTATACTCAAATATTCGGTTATTAATTATTTCAGAAATTTAAGTTGGGAATTCTGTATCCTGGACTTGCATCTGCAAGGGATGAATGCCACCTTTGCACTCTTCTCACACTTACACAAATTGTCAAATAGTATATGAAGCATCTTTACTTGTTTTTGTGTTTGTCAGTTTTACTTTTGCACCACTGCTTTCAGAACTGACCACACCACTTTATTCGTTGAAGGAACCAAGTTACTGATCTTTCTTACAGTAACTGGCATCTTTGTGTGTTAATATTTAATATAATTCATCCTCTTGTCTTAAAATTCTGGCATGCCTGGAGCTATAGTTGAAACTAAAGCATGATAAGTATATCCTATTTCATTGTGAAGCATGAAGAATGTCAATGAGTATATACATTACTTTCACCACAAGGCATCTCACCTCAGTATTGATAGGTAATGTATAAAGTGTATGTGTACATGCAGTGTGATGTGTCAAATGGGTTTCCAAACTCCTAAGGTAGGTAGCCCTTCCTTGAGAAAGGCTTCTGCACACACATAAAGTGTGTGTACAGCACCTAATGTTACATATCTTAGAATTCATTAAACTGTTGAAACCTCATCTAAGTGTAGCAAAGCAGAAGCACTTAAAGGGATAGTGGATGCACTTGTACCACTTTTTTTGTAGTGTAGACTTGTATTCATACAACACCAGAACCGGTGCTGTGGGAGGAATTGTGAAATAGATTACAATTCTAACATGTAGTCTTCTTTTTGCCCCTGAGGAACAGTGTAGAAGACAATTGTTTCCCCTCCTGAAATCCCTTCAGCAATTACTTCTAGTAAATGACATTTCCCTGATTGCGTGTAATTCCTTTTTGTCTCCTGTCCCAGAGTTCCAACCAGGAGTGCCATGGAAAGGTATACAAAACATTGACCCTGAATCTGACCCCTATGTGACCCCTGGAAGTGTGCTGGGGGGGACAGCCACATCTCCCATTGTAGATACTGACCACCAACTTCTGCGGGACAACACCACAGGTAAAACAGTGAGCAAACAACTGCTGTGTGATTATCCAAGTTGCTCTGATACTCGGGACTGTTGTGGTGGTGTGGTCTGTTGTGTTTGCCTGAGAAAGAAGCTGTGTGCCTTTGCACTGTGGCTGGGATCACCTGAAAGTTTGGCATGGGTACAGTTGTGGCTTTCTTGAGGTTTAATGGTGGAACAGAAATTCTGTGAACTTGGTCTCCTCTTTCTCTCTCCTTTTCTCGTCAATAGGGTCTAATTCTTCCCTCAACACCTCGCTGCCTTCACCTGGTGCCTGGCCCTACAGTGCCTCTGACAATTCCTTCACCAACGTTCATAGCACTTCAGGTATGTGGGCTCTGAAACTTACCCAGACAAAGCATTTTTCACTTAGCACTAGTTCATTGTTGTTCCACTTGGAGTATCTAGTCCATCATGTGTAACAGTGACTTGGGAATACAAACACCACAGCTCTGAACATACTTCCCCCCCCCTTCTTCTTCCCCCCACCTTTATATGCTGAGTATGACTCCATCTGGTATGGAATATCCCTTTGCACAGTTGGGGTCAGCTGGCCTGGCTGTGTTTCCTCCCAGCTTCTTGTGCACCCCCATCCTTCCTGCTGGTGGGAGGATATGAGAAACAGAAAAGGTCTCGATGCTGTGTAAGCACTGCTGGGCAGTATAACTAAATCATCTGTATTATCCACGCTGTTCCCAGCACAAATCCAAAACACAGCCCCTTACCAGGTGCTATGAAGAAAATTGACTCTACCCCAGCCAAAACCAGCATATTATGCAAGTTAAAGAATAGGGAGGTAGGAAGCAGCAGATGCAAAAGGAAAGAAAAAACAGTACATGTACAAACTGTTGACATGTTATAATTTTAAAAATATGACTTGCTTGTGTATGTATTAGTAAAGGTGAGTGATTTTATTTATCTTTAGAACATGGGAGTGCTGCGAAGGGAATGTTTTTGCCTTGCCTTTTATAGCACTCATCATTCCCTGAAAACTAGACAGTGAGGACATTTAGTCCTCTGGCTTTTAATGGTTGGCCTGTAAAATATAAACTTAAATATCTGTCTCAGATCCTTCATTAGAAGGTCTCCAAAGCTGTAAAAAACTGTTTCTGCATACATTTTGGAGTAATATGCTGGAAATACTTGCTGCAGATGAACCATTTGGATTTTAAGCTTCTTGCAAATGTCAGAGCTTTTTCTTGAAGACTACGTTGTCTTGACAATTACTTAAAAATGAAGAATTGTGTATAAATAGCTGAGGTGGTGAACAGAGCTGAGAGCTACATCTGTCCCGAACTTTAGGTTTTCTCATCATACTGAATAAAAGCTGTGTTCAGGCCTTACCCCTCAGCATCTTCACAAAATGTGTTGAAAATGCTCTTTAGTCCTTAAGAAATACTGAGTTCCTTTCAAACTTTGGTTTGAAGCAGTGTGTGCAGCATTCTGGTGATGTAGAAGATTCCTCTGTTTTAGCCTGAGGAAAGGAGTGACAAAAGCAACTTGCCTTTGCTAAATTTTTGTCTAGCACATAAGAAAGACCCAAGAGATAAAAAAAATACTGAATTTAGGAAATTAGACCACTGCCACATACCAGTTTCTGTCTGTCTATGAGACACAAGTGTTTTACAGTCAGAAAGCAAATCATCTGAACCAGGTATTTAGAATCACCTGCCTGTAAAGCAGAGTCTGGTGAAAGCAGCTTTCTAAGCACTTTCACACACTTTCAGAGGTTGGTGCTTGAAACCTGCTTGCTACTGACCTTTACTGTGTCATGGAAATACAGAGATCCAGCTGTAAATTGAAGCATGCTTATACATGCTGAAAGCTTTATGGTCTTGGTTTCCAGATGTGTTATTTGATGATGCCCTGTCATATCATAAATCTGTATTTTTTCACTTTGTTTCAAATCAGTAACTCCTCACTGTCTGTAGGTGACTAAAATTAAATGCATATATTTGCACACACATACATGAGAGTTATGATTAAGATAATGTCTGAGACTGCCTTTTCCCTCAGATTGCCAAAACCATTGGCTGGTTCTCATTCCAGAACAAAGAGGAATTTTCAAGGAATTTTGACTTTGAAATATCCCTTGGTGTCAGAAGTTGTGGGAGATTGTGAGTCTGCTTTTTTTAAAAACTGATTTAGGCAGAGCTCACAAATATTCATGACCAATAGTGGTGTTTTGGGGAGTGCTTTTACTTTTGTCTTTTGTTGCATTTCTTTATAAAGTGTTCTTGAAATGTGTTAAGGATACCCACTACTCGCTTTCTAATAGGCATCTGGTAATGCTTTCTAGTAAAAAAATGTGCTATCAAGATTGTTTAAAAGTCCAGCTATCACACAGCTAGGTAGCCTTCTTTATGTGTTACTGCTGTGTCAACATTGTGTGAGATTTGTGATTCACAAGAAAGCTTTGATCTTCTAGGGAGAACATCTTTAGGAGGCAATATTAGCTTAGTAGACCAAGAATGGTAAATACTCCTTTCAGCTCTCTACAGGTTTTTTTACTTGAAGAAGGTTCAATGTCATTAAAGGTCAGTAGTGCCCAAACTTGTACGAAGTTCTCAGATGAAATGTAGTGTGGACATAAAAGTCACTGTTCATATAATTAATGATGTAACATACTGTAATCAGCTACATTATCATAAGTGATCTAGGTATATTAATTTTTATCAGCATATTTAAAATAAGCAAATATCAACTTATATGTAGCATGGGGTTTTTTTGATATGATAAATTAACTATTGTATGGTTTTGTGCTTATCTCCAATATAAATGCAGTCAAAAGATTTACTGTGATAGGATAGATACTTAATCTCACAAGTTTCTCTAATACATACAATTTCTTTTATCTTCCAGCAAAATTCAGTGATTACAAATCAACATGGTCCCCAGATCCCATAGGACACAATCCCACTCATCTCTCCAGCAAGATGTGGAAAAACCATATTTCCTCAAGGAACACTACAGGGCTGCCCCGCCCACCTCCTGGCCTGACCAACCCCAAACCATCATCTCCATGGAACAGCACAGCACCCCGATCGGTCAGGGGCTGGGGGGCACAGGACTCAAGGCTTGGCTCTGGTGAGAACAGTCAGCTGGTAGCACCACTGATCAGCCCTGAGCAGTGTATGTTTTACAGCACCGGTGGTTTGGAGGAAAGAAAGTTGAAGTTGTCTGGTAATAGGAAAAAAGAGAGTTCCTTCTCGAAATGGAAATTTGCTGTCAGTAATTGGGGCGCGTGGGGGTTGGAATCCCAGGTCCTGCTGCAGGGAATGAGTGAAGAAGAGCTGAGAGCTGAAAGAAGAGAGTACCTGCTACATAGGGTCTTTCAAGACTAGATGCTTGCTGTGAGTGGGAGACTCAAAGATAAACTCTAGTAAAATGAATCTTGACGTGGAATGTGAGGAAAGATGTGGTTTTGTTTTCAGGGATAGACTTTCATGTTTTAACAGGGCTGGTAATGCTGATTTTTTCTGAAAGACCTAACTATAAAGAAAGATGGTTTTTCTTTGTATCAAATCTGTCTTGATTGCTCTGTCTTATAATTTGCAGCATCTACTTGGAGTGATGGTGGCTCAGTTCGTCCTAGCTACTGGCTGGTTCTTCACAATCTCACTCCACAGGTATTTTCTGTGGTTGTTTCTGGGAACGTGTTTGCTTTAGCAAGGATTTGTGAATTCTTCAGTTGTTTCTCTTTGAATAAAATCTGACAGAATCAGATTTGTTAGCACATGCAACGTATTTCTGCTAAACTGAGCTGCAGTCTGACTGGTTTTTCTATTGTAATCTCTTCAGCTAACTTTAGGATGTTCAGATTTTGCTATGTGACTATTAAAACATTAGTTAAGAGTTATAAAAAATAATTGAAAGATTTTTCTTAGAAGTGAGGGTAAATTTCATGACTGTAATGTGGAATGGTTTATAGCTGTTCTTTGGATGGTGTCAGTAAGAAACTGATGTAACTGCCAGTTTTCACTTTAGTGTTTCCATAGTGAAACCACAGAATTTTTCCAGCACTCCTGCCAAAACCAGTTTAGTTAGGTTATTTCTGCAAGTATTCTCAAAGCTTGCTGCCATTCAGAATTAATTCCGTGGAGATCCTGGTTTCAGCATTCCCAATTAGTCCTGTATTCAAGGACTAGGAAAAGCCTGTATGATTACCAGCAGCACCCTAAAGTCTAGACAGAGTCCCCTGCTCAGCAGAATAATTTACCTTTCTTCTGCAGTCTACAAAAAAAGTTTAATGTGAAAGGAAAAGCTGAGGTCTCCATCAGATCACCCAAAATGGTGAATTGTGCTCCTTTCGTAGAAAAAAGACTGTTTACCTTGATGTGCAGGAAGAAGTGGTGTAAGGAAAAGGCACAGTTCTAAGTCTGGCTTGTGAAAAAGACTTTAATGCTGCTTTAAGAATTATTTAATGGAAGAAGAATATATTTTGGAGGCATTTAAGTTAGTAGGAATGAGAAACAGATCATAATTGTCTCGTTATGGATTCTCTCTTTACTGTAGATCAGTACACTAGAGAAGTGTAAAGGTTTAGATGAATTCATAGACTCCGAGAACGATGGTTCGGCTTGGAAGGAACAATATGTTCATTTCAAGGTTCTCTGTTTTAGCTTTGACCGTATTTGTACCCCCACACCATTTCCTTCTCCCTCATTTGAAGCTGTAGTATAAAATAGAGGGGAAAGAAGGAAGAAAGTGGGACTTCCTTAAGTATTTGCACGTACAGATCCCATTCATGGGTCCATGTTCCTGTGGCACACCCAGAATGGAATCTGTCTGTACAGAACACCTGGGAGAACAGCTGTTACTGGAGGTAAGTAACAAGCTGTTACTGCTGCAGAAGGAATGTAGGCAACAACTGCTGTGAAAATATTAGTTCAGACAGAATGGACATTGGTGGGTTTGGCAGCAAGATCACTGGCTCTTTCTGGCACTGTTTCATAAACCACAAAGACAAAGAAGCACCAAAATAAATTTTAAAAAAATTCATTGTAGAGATGTTTCCAGTTTCACAAAAACCTTTTAAATCAGAGAGCTGGAGGTTAAGACATTCTGGTTCCTTTAGTACAAATTCCGATGACTGAAGATGGTGAAAAGTACAAGTTGTATATAATTACTGGAAGAGCTGTCAGGGATAGTGACAGTGTAAGAAACTCAGTGAGAGAGGGAAAACTGGACTCAAGCTGTAAGTGAACAGGAAAGATAAGTCAGATTATTCCATACTAAAGCAAACTCCATGTAATTGTGAGAAGTCAAGGCATACCAGTTCCTGTTTGAAAATCAGCGTCTGTCACCTTTGCTTACTTCCCACTGCTTTCATCTGTTTTTCTTTCCGAGAGCAGAATATGTTTCAATTACTGTGAAGTCAGGATTGAAGTGTGTTTGGAGAAATAATTACAAACATCTGTTTCATCCTGGCTGTTCTTCCTCAGATTGATGGGTCAACCTTGAGGACGATCTGCATGCAGCATGGCCCACTGCTGACATTCCATCTGAACCTGACCCAGGGCACCGCCCTCATCCGATATAACACCAAACAGGAGGCGGCCAAGGCCCAGACTGCACTGCACATGTAAGCAAGGTTTTGAGGCAGAAATCTTTGGGGGTGCAGGATTGGTGGTGTAAGCCCCTAAACTATGTGAAAACTTCTGAATTACACTAATCTCCTGAATTTCAGAGGCTTTTAACCTGTTCTTCTCTGTTCTGTTTGAAAGGTGGCACATGTGCATTTACTTACATGGTTTAGGCACTTTTATTGCTCTTAGTGTCCATGCTCAGGACCTTAGTTTAAATTTATAAAGATTTGTTCAGGCATAACTGAATGTTGGGGCAAGGGGTTGAGGTGTTTATGTTTTGTTTCTTCCCCTTACAAAATGGAGATTTTTGTGTTTTGAGTGAGTTTCACTGTCAAGAACAGCTGAAGTTTTCCCAGTCCACTCCATTGTAGCAGTGTAGCTGATACCTCCTTTGGTTTGGGCACCTATTAGTGTTGTTCCCATGCTTTCTGAATCCCTTGCCCTTACCTTTTGACTCTAATTATGTTTTTTTCTTACATGTATCTTGCCTTGCAGGTGTGTGTTGGGAAACACTACCATCCTAGCTGAGTTTGCCACAGATGAAGAGGTTAGTCGCTTTTTGGCACAAGCTCAGCCCCCTACACCTGCAGCAACCCCGAGTGCACCCGCAGCGGGCTGGCAATCCCTGGAGACAGGACAGAACCAGACAGATCCAGTTGGACCTGCTTTGAATCTTTTTGGTGGGTCAACAGGGCTTGGGCAGTGGAGCAGTGGTGGCGGCGGCGGCAGCAGTGGGGGTGATCTCACTGGAGCTTCATTGTGGGGGCCCCCAAACTATTCTTCAAGCTTATGGGGGGTCCCAAGCGTAGAGGATCCACACAGAATGGGCAGCCCTGCTCCCTTACTACCTGGAGACCTTCTGGGAGGAGGGTCGGATTCAATCTGAACTTAGAACTTTCAACTCTGACCTCGTGACCTTTTTTGGAACAGCAGCAGCACTAACTTGACCTTTTCGTTTTTTTCAACTTGCAATAAATACATTTATAAAAGGAAAAAAGAAAACGGAGAAAGAAAAAAAGGTGGGTCATTGACAGACTGTCTGAGCACATAGTTGCCTCCCTTATATAACTTCAGTTTTTTCGTTTGGAATATGAATC
The DNA here is from genome assembly GCA_013398075.1 of Notiomystis cincta. Lineage (NCBI taxonomy): Eukaryota > Metazoa > Chordata > Aves > Passeriformes > Notiomystidae > Notiomystis > Notiomystis cincta. Next base: position 602,848 of record VZRX01021426.1, read on the forward strand.
CAAAAAGAGAACATATCACTCTTGAAATACTTGAATCGTGAACGCCAACTTAGAAAGACAATGTGAAGCAAGTACACATACCATTTAAATTTAAACAGAAAAAATTAAAAAAATTAGTTTCTAGTTTTTCACTTTTTCATGTTATACGGAAGTTGTTGCTAAGAAACATATATACTGAAAAAATAGCTTTTTAACTTTGTTTGCACTGGGTGTGTTTCCGTCCTTAGGTCTACCATGTTGGGTTGGGGTTGGGGAGGGGTTCAAAAGAATAAGGGGAGGGAGGGGAAGACTTGACGGAGCCTCACTTTAAAAACAAAAAAAAAAATAAAACTAAAAAAAAAATTAAAAATTAAAAACCCACAAAAAAAACCAAAACAGAAAAAAAAACAAACAAACAAAACAAAAAAACCAACACTTTGTGATTGGCTGGTTGATAAGTACCAGTGTGTTCTGGCACATGTAACTGCCCACGTGTGCTTGTTTCTGTGTGAGTGCGTGTGCACATGTTTGTGTGTGTGCATTTTTTTCTCTATATATATAATCTTGAAACGCTGCATTGCTGATGGTCTACGGGCTGGCTGGCCATCTGCAGGTCTTGATTCTGAAAGCAAGACAGGCATGGTGGAGTCCCTGTGGCTGAAGCGGAATCCAGTTGGGCTGGATTAAAATTTGTCAATAGGTTTTTTTAAATTCATTTTAGCAGGGTGCTATCTCAAATCTGCAGATCATATGGAGTGGATAATTGCTTCCTAGCCCTTGTTCTAACCCTGTGGTAGAGCAGAACACTGCCATATCCAGAGGATTTGGTGAGAGGGGAGATAATGTTGTCTATTGAGTAACAGTGTCTTTATTTACATCTGCATGTGGGGTTTTTGTACGGAATGAACCCTAGAGTGTTTGTTAGATAATGCAAGCCATTTATTTCTTCCAACAAGGGGAAAAGAGGAGGAAAGAAGACATTGCCATTTTTTGTGCAGCTAGACAAATGTTTTTTTTCAGTCTCCTGCAAGCTTTAGTACCTTTAAAAAAAAGTGTTTCTTTTCTCCCCCAAACCTAAATAAGCACCCGTAACTCATTCTAGAGGAATCCATCAAAAGCTTGAAAATCCAGCCCAACCAAATTAGCCTTTTGTTGATTTACTGCTTCTATTAAAACTGACAAAAAACTAAATGGTGTCAGCAAAGTGCTGGCCAGCCTGCCTCATCTCCTGAAAGCACATGCAGCTAACTCCTTCCTGCGTCCTTCATGGTGAGCGTTACCTGTGCCAGGCCTTGGTGTCATTACAGCGCCAGACCATCACTGACAGAAACGTTTACTTACGAATGTTCTTAAACCAGTGTGTACTTCAAAGGTTTCCTTTTGTTTCTCTGTGTTGTGTTTTTTCCTGTGTACGTGGTTTTGCTTAGGGAGGTATATAACTAGCAAAGACTTTTTTTTTTTTAAAGTATTGCACCTTTTTGTTTTTTGTTTTTACTTTTTTCTGTACTGTTGCTTTTTAATTTCTGTATTTAAGGAAAGGTTTGGGGTTTTTTTAGCATCAGTGTAGTAGTACTCTGGGCAGGATAGGGGTGACCTATAATCCACAGTGATAGCCAGTGTGTGCGTGCATGTGTGCGCTGGGAACAAAACTTTTAAGACCTGTTGTTGTGAAAAAAGTTGTAGCAGACTTGAAGGAACATCCCTTGACACGAAGCAGGAAGTCTTTTGTGGGAGTGGGGCCGGGGGAAGAGGGAAGAGAGATGCCGGTACTTTTTCCAGAAGTGCTAGGACTTCCACGTGGCATTGTCCAGCTGTTACACTGTCTAACAAAGTGCCGACCTTCTGTACCAGCACATACCTGTCCATTCCAGCCCTCAGAGGGAGCAGTGCTTTATCACCTGGCAGAGGGGGGCAGATAGGGGAGTCTGTTTCTTCAGCGTTTTCATTGAAGGATACGACCATGTCTAACACATTTAACTCATGGGTTTGGCGGGGAGAAGCAAATGCAGATGCAAGTCATGGGGGGGAGGTTGATGCACGTGTGTGTGTGTGTGTGTGTGTGTGTGTGTGTGTGTGTGCCTGTGTGCTGGGGGTGGGAGGGAAGGGCTAGGGAATTACATTGCTGTTCTATTTAATTCGCCCTTTCTATGTAAACCCAATGTCACAAGGAAGACTGACTGAGGGAAATGCTGCATATACACATGCCTGTAGATTTGTATGCAAAGCATTATGTGGTAAAAAAGTATAAGTAGGTTTGTATTTGTTTAGTAAACTGGAGTGTGCAGCATACTCTGGCCCCTTTGGAAAATACTTTCCTATCATGTCTCCTCCATCTATCCCACCATGCACAAAGATACAAAATGCTCTCTTTCAGCTCCTGCTAGCTGGCTAGTGCCCCTCGTGTGCAGGCATCTGTACATCTTAGCTTGCGCT
>VZRX01021426.1:605671-615876 GCA_013398075.1 Notiomystis cincta
GACCAAAAAGTGCATATATATATTTTAGATGAAGACTAACTCTGGGAGCATTTAACAGTGTTTTTGTTTTTATTTTAACATTTTATTTTCCTGCTTTAAATTTGCAAGCATTCTCAGGAATTCTAGGGTAGGAAGCCAGTTTTTTGAAGATGGTTTATTTAACCTTATCCTAGATAGATGGCTGTTTCTTGTTGATAAACTTTTACAAGTTCCTGAATCTTCAAAATGTTTGAAAGTTTTTACTTTAAAATAAAAATGCTAAAAAAAAAATAAAAAGAAAAAAAAAGAAAAAATCTCCAAATGTTACTGTCAAGCGAGGGATCAAGAATTTTAAAGACTTTCTAAATTAAAATACTTTAAGAAAACTTCTCAATATCAGCAACAGGAATTCATTGCAATCTTAAACAATTTGTGGGAGAAGGGTTATCATTTATTGTGCTTTGTTACTCATGCAGACGTGTGCAGTTGCATGGAGAAGAGAAGTGTGTGAATGGAAATCTACTATTCCCTCTCGATTGAAACTAAACAAAAATATTCTTCCAAGCACCTTTTTAAAAGCAGAGTGAAAGTATAAACCTTATTAAAATGCAGTAGAGTTTAACTGAAAGAATCCTCAGTTAGGACGACTAGCAGGAAATACACAATGGTGCTTCTTTGAACCACTTCTGAGCAGTGCTAGAGAAAACCAGCGCTGACAGAATATTCAGTAATGAAGTAGTTCTATTAACCTGCCTTTTTCAGTACAGAAAAAAAGAATATGGGAAAACTCCACAAAAATGTACATTGGAAATCAACTTTCCTGTTTTCAGCTACTTGGTCAGTTTAATTCCCCACTTGGAGATTTGCTGCTTGCTTTTCTTCATCCACCCCACCTCCCAGTCTTTCTGTTTCATTTTATATGAGGGAAATAGCTGTTAAACTCCTCTGTTCACCCTGTTGCTGCTGGCTGTCAGGGCTTACAGTCTTGAACTTAAGAGTTCTGTGTTGGGATGGCCAACTTGTGCCTCCCAGCTCTAGGGGTCAGGGGCTCGCTCCGCCTGAAACGGCTCGGCTCAAACCACAAAAACCGCGCTAGTGCCTTGTTACATGCACCCACATGCCCTACAGTAGGGGAGGGGGGAGGGAAGACGAGGCAAAGTGAGGCATTGTAGCCACTTCATGGAAATTGATGTGCCCATTCTTTAGGGAAGAAGAGCATGCTGCGTCAGCAAGTCGTGCAATGAGTTACTTAATAGTAGTTGAGATAAGTTGTTGTTATTACTATTAATAAAAGAAATCAGATGCCAAATTCTGTCTTTCTCATAGCAGTTGCCCAGTGTTTTCATGTTGTGCTGCGTGTGCATGTGAGTCTATTGAAAATAATGCATCAGTAGTAATAATAATGTGCTTTAAAAATCCTGTCGTGGGCCAGTAGAAGGAGGGTTTACTTAGAAAGTTTAGGATTTTATTTTATTATTTGTTTTGGTGAGAGAATTTGAGTGCTTTGCCAGAAGCTGTGTTTTATCAAATCAGCAGTGTCCTAAAAGAGAGGAAGCCGTAGCATTTAGTCAGAAAAGCCGACAGACTTGACATTCACTTGGAAGTGGATTGTGACTGACTGCTGAAGAGTTGACAGTCTTAAGTTTCAGCAGTCTGCTGGGTCCAAACCTATTGTAGTACAACAGTCTGCTCCTCATTTCCTGAATGTGCATCCTGTAAGTGTTAGTGACTGTCTCCTCAGTGACAGTTTCCCTGCTTTGTCAAAGTGACATTTATCTATTTTCCAGCTACAGTTGACAGATCTGTGTGGTTTAGTCATGGCACCCCCAACCATTTGCAAGAGTGTCTGAGAATTGTACTAACCAGGCTCAGCTGCTGGGGACACCCATTGCTTAATGTTGTAAAATTTCTGCTACCGTTTGAGCTCCTAACAGTGAAAATTAAGCAGGAATTGATGTTAGGGTATTTCTGGAAAATTGTTCCCCAGGAGAGGGTCATTGGCAGATTCTTGTTTGAACATGTTGGCAAGGTAGGGAGAAGAGGCTGGGGAAAGCACAGCTTGGAATAGACTAAAGGCATGTCTTTCCTGATAAAAATCCAGCCACTTTGCTTACCCTACCTTGCAGCGTCTACCAAGCTGAGAGTTTTTAATCTGTTTGCTAATTCTTTGCTCCATTTTGAGGATTTTGTCTTAGCAGTGACATCAGAGTCTAGCAAGCAAAACAAAGTGTGCAGCTCAGAAACCTGCGTTTAGACTTCTGACATTTACTTTGGAATACTTGCCATCTTTTCCCAGTGTTTTTATGTTTCTACCTGGACGCTTGCCTAGCAGTCTTGAGAGTGGGGTTTTTATTGGTTTGGGGTTTTTTACAATCAGAGGGTGTCAGGTTTTTCTTATCATTTGGTTTTGATTGTGCTTCACATTAAGTGGCTTTTGTAATGAGTAAGAGTGTTAAGCCAAGTATGTTTTTACCTCTGCAATACAAACAGGTTGTTTTCAGAAAACTGAGGTGGGATCACCACCTCAAAGATTAAATAACAATTAAATATTTATATTAAGTTGGCCTCTTTTTTTACCATGAAATTTCTGAGCATTTATTCCTTAGAACTTTTGCCCTATTTTTTCTTCCTAAAAATGCTGCCACATCTTCCTCTGTGTCCTAATAGTGCATCCAAATAGTACTGTAGGTTTTTGGGGGGAAATTTTTGTTAGGTTGGGTTTTTTGCTTCATTCTTTATTACATTTAATTCTTAAGTTTCTAATTTTGTTTGTGCATATTGTTTTCCTATTGACTTTAAGAGGAGCGCTGTTTGTATATGTGAGGTACCCGAATTTGACCAAGCCTGGTTAAGGAAATCAGCTGGATCAGGGTTAAAGTAGCAGATGAGGACCTGTTGTGCTTCTGGTGTATGTTGCATATATCACCTTCACTGTAAATCGTGTGACCTTAGTATCCAGGTTCTCAAGTGGAGGTTTTGTGGAGGTCGGTTAACATCTCAGGGTAATAGTCCTGATTGAGTAGAAGGTAGGGGTTTGTTTTTTTTTCTAAAGATGTAAGGTTCCCTTAACAGAAGCAGCTTTCTTACTTGTAAATATGCATGCATGCTTTGTGGGCAGGAAAGTAATACCAAGACAACTGTATTGAAATTAATTCCAAAAAAACCCCCAGTAAACAAATGCTGTTGAAGTGCAACTTTGGTCCTGAATCTGAAGCAACATATGCAGAATCTGTTGGTTTGTCTAAATTGATTTTGCACACAATATCATTTCAGTTCTGTAGTTTATTTGCCGCTGTTTTGCAGTTTTAGGAACTGATACTGTTCGATCATATCGGTCATTCCCACTGTGATCAAAATACAGATATCTAAAACCCAGACTCTCTCTTTCCCTTTACCTCCAGTACTAGGCTTCCACGTGTGGCAGAAGGATGTTAACAGTAATGGGGAGAAATACGTGAAGTTTCCCAGTGTAGACAGAGCTGGTAGTCCCTGTTTTCCTGAATTCACATCCAAACCTAAACCACAAAGCAACAGTTAGGCTGTAGCAGACCTGTTGGCTGGGCTAAACGACAGGAGCCAAACTGGAGATTTTTAGCAGCCTTGCTAGTTCATGTCCTTCACAATGTTTTGCATAAGTGTCCCACCGCTGTAAATACCAGTGTTGCTGAATTTTACCAAAGTTCCCTTGCAGTAGATAATAGAAAACAGGTCCATTTTGTAGTGACTCACCAAGCAGAGCTTTGCCTACAGTAGACTTTAAGGGTCTGTCTACATTGCTGTTAAAATTGAGTCAGGGTCCTGTTTAAAATTATAGCTCTATTTTGTGGTGTTACGTGACTTTAAACTTTGTGGTGTAGTAACTATAGCTTCTGATCCTTGTATGAAAAGTGATTTAAGGTTTCATCTGTGCTATGAAAAGCACCACAGCTCCTGGTGGGTTGGAGCCTACTTTTAAAACCTGTCAGGCCACGATAGATGCAGTTTCATCTGTAGCACACAGCAGACAACATCTGTTTGCATCCACAGTTTGCCTGCACGTTGCTTTTCGTCGAGCTATGCAGGAAAGCTTTTCTCTACAAGTCTCCCAGAGTCCTAGCAAGCTTCTAGCAAATCAAGTGCCCTCTGCAAAAGAGCCATTTTTGCCCTGTACGTGTGATAGTTGGGACTGGTGACATTCAGCAGTGTTAGGGTTCCTGTAAACTTCGTAGTAAGAAAGGGAGTTTTTTGACTTGACTCTGACAGCCTTTCTATAAAGTAATACAGAGCACTCCAGGGAAAAAGAAAAAGAACAAAAAAAGGGATGAATGCATTGTGCCAGCTAGCGTTAAGTATTTTAGCAGCAAACATTCTGGAGGGGCAGAGGGGAAGAGACTGGAGAATTTTGCATGAGTGCGCAATACAAGGAGGCCGCCTTCAGCAAGAAACGTTTCCTTGAGCACTAAATGCCTCTTCTTGGCTACTGGTGTGTGTTGTTACATTGCAGAACTAACTTCCTCATTTTTTATGTTTTTTTTTATCAATTGACACAAAGTGGAAGCTCCTCCTGTTCAGATGAAACACAACCAACCATACACGATCATTTTCTTCATCATTTACTGTTGAGCAGGTTGCACAGCTTGTTAGAAATAGCTATTTTAGTGACATGGTTATGATATTATGTGCTTTTCTTTCCCCTCCCTCTCCCTGCCAGATATGGCTTACCCTTTCTATATAAGGCGCTGTGTGGGTTTTTTTGTTTTGTTTTGGGGACGTGTGGAGAAGAAGCAAAATGAAGTGAAAATGCAAGCCAAGGTAGAACAGCCTTACTTTAGAGGGTAGCCTTACAACAGAGCTTTATAGTGAGTGTGCTGTATTCCAAAATATGTAAGCCAAAAACAAACGAAAAAAAGCATTCATTTATGCAAAAAAAAAAAAATTAAAAGAGGTGTTGGAAGACTTCTTTAATATGTACCTTCTAAAGGTGGAGTAAGGTCTCACCAAGTGATACATTATTGTGATACTTCTTGCTGGGTCAGTAGGAATGGGTTGGGGTATAAGCGCTTAACGTTTCCTCCTATGTTTTTACAAGCAGTAAGTTAAATGTGGTATTTATGAATGTGCCTTTGTGAGTATAGTGACTGTCTAATTGAGGAGACCGCTTGGGCTGGAGGGGAGAAAATGGTCAATTTATTCTTTCAAGAGGTCAGACATTGAGATTGCAGCCCACTGGTCCCTTCTGACAAGCAGCATCATTGGCTGGTCTCTACACTGCACAATACGTATTCATATGTGGTAGAGATTGGGGTGGGGGGTGCGAAGGGATGTCATGTGATGCACAGAAGCTGTTGATAGTTTTAGGCTAGTCTGCCGTTGTAGGTTGAGTTTGTATATGTATTATGTGGCTTCTCTTTATGTTTGTGTGCATGAGTGTGAGTGCGTGTGGCTTTGTTTTTTTGTAAGCACTGGAGAATTGAAACACAGTGATGTTTGAGACAAATTTATACATGTAGAGAAGATGATGTTTTGTAGCTTCTGTTAAATAGTGGGTGCAGGCACACTTTTACCCTCTCTGCCCGTGTCCTGATAAGTGAAAAAGGAATTTATTTTTTTTCAACCCTTCAACTTCCAGCACACTTAACGTTGCCATTTAAATGAACAGGGTATTACACAAGAAGAAAAAAAAAAGAGTTTTGGAAATGGTGAGGTAGAAGTGTTTAAAAGGAAAATAATCTGAAGTAATTTTTTGTTTCTTCGAAGCTGTTTGTAGCTAAACATGGGAATCTGCAGTGTCTCCTTCCATTTGTTTTTTTTTCCTAATAATTCACCTCTTCGTCCCACCCAAAACATGAGGTGTACAAGATCAAGAGCTGTTGTTGTAGCGCTTTGTAATTCCCACCCTGAAAAGAAACTCCAGTGGGATCCCTCAGCTCTATTCAGGAAGACAAAGAGAGGAGAGACTCTGCAGTTTTCTTTGCTTCGCTCTCATTCCTCTCTAATGGCCTTGAAATGTATTATTATGCAAATGTGAATTTTGATACTGAACTTAAGAAGAGGTTGTTTGTTCTTTTTTCAAAAAAAAAAAAAAAAGGTCCCATATGTGGTCAGCATTGCTTCTTTATTTTGTAAGTGAATTGTAAACTATGCATTCTGCAAAGGGGGTGTAGGGGACAAAGATACTTTGCTAAACTGTTCAGGAGTTTCTGTGTCCATGGCATATCCATTTTAGTTTGGGGAAGTGGGGAAGTGATAACTTTGAATTAAGAAGGAATTGATAAGAACCTTTCTTTTGTCAAAAGCTGGCCAATGGATAACTGGGCAGAGATTTGAATAACCAATGTTGGCTGCAAAACAAAATCAGCTGTCAGCCTTGCACAGGGCTATGAATTCAGCCACACAGTGTTAACCCAGGGCCAAAAGGGTGAATGGAACACCAGGTCTACCTGGGGAATCTCTACCACCTCCTGTGCTCTGGCCCTTGTTAAGCTCAGGAAACCCACTGCTGCAGGCACTGGGGTTTTTTGGATTTACTACTCGTTTTCCATTTCAGCAGTCCTTGTGCTCTTCCAAGAGAATTGGAACATGGCTGGTCCTCGATATCTACACTTCCTTATCCCTAACATTTTCTTTGCTGCTGTTTCTGGCACAGTTCATACAGTGACAGCACAGCTGTGGGCAAGATGATGGAGATGGTACTTACTTTGTAGTGCTGATCAGAGCCCAGCTATGAGGACTGTGTTTTTTTCAACATCAGCATCTACCAGTGTTTTGTTGTCTGGTGTTGCTGCCAGTGACTTAGCACTAATGTTGACAGTGTATGAAATTTTAGGGAAAGTAGACTGATACGTAGACCAGGTCCTCTCTATTTAGAAGGAACTTTCCTGTTTTTATTATAAGGTGGTATCGTAATGGTCATTAAAAAGGATTTACTTCCTCACATCTCCAAAATGCAATCATTGTGAATTATGTGCATTCCTAGAAGCTTGCTGAGCTTCCAGGAAGAGTCTCCTCAGAAAAAATGTAGATCTTGCTGTTCTCTCCGTCATTATAATAGGGACCTTTTGACTTGACTTTTTCCTTTGTCCATGGTGAACCATGGTACCGGCATTATCTTAGGTGTAATATCATAAACTGAGAGATTATCCTGCCTGTATTCAGTGTTTTCATGCAGCAATTTTATTTTTGTTGACATTCACAGTACTGTAATAAGTAATAGAACTTGATGATCATTCTCACATCTGTGCCTGCCTTGCAGATGTGATCTTATCAGGGTTCCACTCTGTCAGAATGCCTTTAAAAAAAAAAAAAGAAAAAAAAAAGAAAAGAAAAATCAGAAGCTTAAACTCATTCACAAAAATACCTCGTGGTACATTTCCCCTTCTGATGTAACCTTTTAAATCTTATCTTTTCTTCTAAACTCGATGGGCTTTTATTTCCATCTGTTATCTCCTCTGTAAAAAGACATTTGAACTAGTGGTTTTGAGCACAGGTCAGGAAGCCTGAAACTCCTGAATTTTAACATTGGCCATTACTCTTCCCTTGCCTTGGCAAGTCATTGAACTACTTTGCCTTTGTTTTTTCACCTGTAAAGCGGGGTTGTTAATAATACTTACCTACCTCACAGGGGTTTTGTGAGGATCAACTAGTAATGTTTGTCAAGTGCTTTAAAGAAAAAAGCATGATAGAAGTATTATGAGGTTTTCACAGCAAGATCGCTAGTTCTTTTTACATTGCTTATGTGGAGGGAGATAACCCTTTTTTTAATTATTGAAGCCATCAGACACTCAGATCTTAAATGATAGAAATTGATAGAGGTTCAGTTACTCATACTCCTCATTCTTTATGCCTGTTTCCTTCTTCTTCTCGTCTTTATATAGTTATGCCAGTGTTGCTACAGGTCACGTGTCTCCAGTACTTTTAGATAAGCTTCAAAATTGAAGTACTTTGAGCTTGCTGCTTCTTTCACCAGACCACCAAATCAGAGTAAGTTTGTGTACTTCTCCCTGCCATTAAGTGGCGGTTTTGGTCATGTCATCTTTCAAGTAGACACATCTTTTCCTGCCATCAGGAAGTGGAGGTGGTGGTGTGTAGTTCCAGAGAGGGGGCTGTAAGATGAAGAACGTGGCCACTTTATGCTGCTGCTCCAGGGATAAAGGTCAGAGTAGCTTCCTGTGTCCTTCCCTGAGTTAATTTCAGTGTGTTACCAGTCACACTTCAAATGCAGTGTCTCTTCTTGTCCACAACATACAGAAGCCATCACCTGCCAATAGAACGTAGGAACAGAGTGAATGATAGTAGATGCTGCTCGTGTATATGCCTTACAGCCCTCCCAGAATGTCTCTGGGAGGGTGGTGGGGGAAGAGGTCTTCATTGGGTAAATCCCACAGCTGTCAGGGAACCTCTGCTACTTTCTCCCCTCTCAGTCACATGGTCGCTGTTTCTTCGTCCTTGGATGTGCGTCTCAGGGATGTGCATATGAGCCCAAGCCTCTCGGAGTCTGGCCTTTGAAATATCCAGAGCGTGGTTTCTGTACCTGAAACCTTTCTGTCCGACACTCCCTGGTCCTCTCTGTCCTGCATCGCTCCCCGTGGCCTTAGGAACATCTGTCCACTGTTACCCTGCACCACCCTCTCCATCTCTGCCAGCAGCCAAGGCAAAGTGCACACAGTGATTCTGCAGAGAAAGAAGCCGAAGTGATGCATGTGCACCTGTGGGATTTACACACAGAGGTACCTTGGGTTTCTGCCGCACCTCTCTAAAGCCTGCGGAACATCTGATGCACAGTGCTTTTCTTTCTCGTCTAGAAAGCAGAACAAACAGCAGTATAACTCTGATGATGGTAATTCTGTAATGTTTACTTTGAACTAAATGCTAAGTATTTTCCTCAAAGAACCAAAAAAACCCCCACCTTCTAACAAAAGTAACCAAATGTAATCTTCCTGGGTGCAGAAAAGGAAAGGGGAGGAGGAAAAGCAGTGACAGGGGAGCGTTCTGATCTATTTTCATCTCCGCCGCTCGGCTGGAGGTGTGAAATGCTGCTTTGAGTTCCACAAACATAAGGGATTATGTTTACAAAGGTAAAATGCCTTCTACCTGTTCAGGAAACTGGCTACTGGTGGGCATCGGGAGTTTGGCAAGTTTCTCTTCATTGCAAACAAGTAATGGGAGGAGGGTGTGTCTGGAAGAGGAATGGAGAAACAGATTCATTTCATCTAGTCTTCTTGGTAAAATAATGCCACCTTCACCTCTCCTTATGGAATGGAGGGATGAGGGGGCTGAGTAGAAAAATCAGTGATGTCCAATATGGCTGGATTAGAAAAGGCAGCTTTTCTACTTTGCACATAAATAGGTAACAGGAAGGTACAGCTCAAGTCCTCTTGCCTGAAACACTGTCCCCCAGAAGCAGACATTGTAATAATAAAAATAGTGGCTGTGTGTATATTGATGCTATTTGCAAGTTACCTGTAAGTGTTTATTTTTTTTTTCTTATACTTGAAATGGCTTCCTTTACTAAACTCTTACCGTAGTTCTGGTTTCTCCCCTCCTTCTATAGTGTGCAGTAAAGAAAATTACAGGACAAATGGGGAGAATGTAGAGGAGACGACACAATGTCTTGCATATCCAGGTTTCATCTTAATTTCCATCCCATATTCTCAGAAATGTTTGAACTTCCTAAGGGTTTTCCATGGACACAGAAACTCAGCACTTTAGAAGGTGCTCTAGTAAGGCTGGCTGCCCCCTTTTCCTCCTTTTCTATATTTTTATTTTACTTTTAGTATAGTGGTACTTAAGATCACTGGTTCACTTAAAAAGAAAAAAAACCAATAAAATGTTTAAACTCTACTAATGTACAAATAAGCTGAAATGTTGCATTTTATGTGTATTTTTGCCATAGCAGGTACTGTATTTCTCATGCTGGATTTAGAAAAAAAAAAAAAGGAAAAAAAAAAAGAAAAAAAACAAACAAAAGGGTGATGTTTTATTGGAGTGTGACAAGTTAAGAGTAATAAGGAATTAAGTCGTCGTCATTTCATTGAAACTGAGANCCCGCCCTTATCCCGCGCTGCCGCCGCTGCCCCGCGCCGGCCGCGCCGCTGCCATGGCGGCCCCCGGAGCCGAGGAGGACGCGATGGCGCGGTACCGCTCCCCGCTGGTGTCGCGGTACGCCAGCGCCGAGATGGCCTACAACTTCAGCGAGAGGAAGAAGTTCGGCACCTGGCGCCGCCTGTGGCTCTACCTCGCCCAGGCTG
>VZRX01021426.1:618540-636991 GCA_013398075.1 Notiomystis cincta
CCCTCTGTACACACTTCTCCGAGTACCTGTCGCCCCTCAGCAAATCACCTCTCCTCGCCTCCTACCCTCCGCCTTGCACTTCTGCCTGCGCTGTAAAATCGCTTTTGTGAAAGCCCTGCTAAGCAATCTTTAGTGAGGGGTTGCCTTTGAGCAAACATCGGTGTCCTTCCCAAGCTCTCGGCTGTTTGCTTTCCAGGAGGTGTGACGGACGAGGTCCCGCTGTCCCGTTCAATCCGATGGCTGTCAGTCCGTGCCAAGCGGACCACCCCCTGCATCTGCAGCCAGTTGTTGTTAGATAGCCCTTTTTTCCGAGATAAGTTTGCTTTTGGCCAAAGTGAGCAGAATATTTACCCCGCAAGCACTCGTGATATTTCTGGTAGGCTGAGTGCCGCAAAAAAATAATACCACAGAAGATTTGGTATTGTGTGTTGTTAATTAAATTGTTAGGAAGGAGCAACTGAGAGTATGTCAATATGATTGCAAGCTGTTGTGTTTGTAGAGTATATAAAGTTAACTTTTTTAACGTGTAGTTTAGGCTAAACCTTCTGACTTTGACTCTGGTCCTAATTAGGGATACATGTACAGCCATTATTACATCTTAATTGAGACACAGTCAGTTTTAACATGCACTAATTTGATTCCTTGTGACTCTTACCAGGTTTTTGATAGTGAAAAAGCTGTAATTAAAAAAAAAAAAAATCCCTAAGGGAAAAACGGGCACAACCCCCCTCCACTTCCTGACAGAATGGCTTTAGCTTTCAGACTCTATAGGTGCCCGTTTGTTTTGTACAGAGTCCAGTTTCTGTTTTCAAAGCCCTGGGGTTGTTAGGAAGCAATCCAGGCACTAGGCCTGGCTGTTACTATGAGTGCAAGGGCAGAGAAGCACCATGATAGGGAATGAACAAGTGGTGCAGTGTCATTAATGTGTTCCTTCTCCATGCAAGGGTCGTATCACTACAGCAGCATTGTCAGTAATGTGCTGGACCAAATGTGATGTTTCAGAAGCTGAAGATGTAGTTACACAGCTGTGCTGAACAGGAGTCACCTTCTGAAGTACCACATGCTTGGTTTTGTCACAGTTCAGATGCTGGAGTGAGAAAGCTGCAAATCTCACCTACCATAGGAAGTGCCAATACCATGAATGCATGCTTCAGGAGCTTTGCATATTAAAAGCATGACAATTTAAACATTCTTGTATCAATTCCAGCAGATAGGCATCACTTCTACTTCTGTTTAAGAACAAAATACATGAGTTGCCCAATAGGAGAAAGCAATCTGCTTGAAAGAACCAGTTTGAGGCTTCTAGGTTTCTACTCCCAAGCCCTGAACTCAGGGCTACCCCATCTCTTGACCCTTGCTCTTCCACCCATTGCCACCCCAGAGTTTTGTTCACAGAAAGTAGAGACAGGTCTTACAACTTATTGAGCTCTCTTTTCATAGTGGGAAGAGGGAGACTACTATTTTTATCTGTCTCCTCATTCCAGAGCAGTTTGTAATCTAATGTCAGCTCTGGACTAAAGGAGGAAGAGTCAGCTACTTCCAGCACCTGTTACCTCTGTCAGTGATCAGTTAGTTACACATACAAGCAGTTTCTTTAGGTTCCTTATAGAAGATGCATAGTATTTCTGTGGAAAAGAACACCAACACAAATACCAGGGTAATAAAGGAACTATGGTACTTTACTGCAGCACATATCCTCATTTCCAGTATGTTGCTTCTTCAGTCATTTTTGTTGAAGATACATACCATATCTTTTCAGATACATTAAAAACTAAACAGATGAACTGTGGGCAATAGTTAACTTTTGTCTTCTGATAAATCAGATCTAGGAAGATCTAATCATAGGTTTTCTGAGAGTTGCAGGTAGTAGTAAGAGTGAGGACGTGCAACTTAGTGATGAAATTGTAGGTAAAGTACAGGGCCAGTCAGATGGCTTCAATATTTACTGTGCTTAATAGGTGAAATTTTCAAGTGGTCCACTTGGAATATGTGACATGAGAATGGAAGAATTATTTTAGTAGAAACTGAATTTGGCAGAATGTCTATACAGGGTTTTATTCCTTTCAGCAGGCAACAGCAGGAGTTTGAAAGAGCAGGCTTAGCAAAGTGTGTGATGAGTAAGAAAAGCTTATCTTTTCCCAACTGACAGTATTTAAAGTTTGGGTTAAGAGCTGAAGTGTGTGAATTTTTACCCATCCCAAAACTGCAGTTTAATATTTCTGCATAAATTCCTTTGTATTATGATTCTTCTGTTAGCACTTTTTACCTTAAACTCTTGACTTAATTGTATTTGAAAGTCAAGTACAAATTTCTTGGAGCTCTCCCTTCTCATAGAAGTAGCTTTGACATCCTGCAGCATCAAACTGACTTACAGTATGGTTTGCACATGTGAAATAAATGTTTTCCCTGTTTCTACAGTAAGCCTCCATCTATTTTTTCTGTCCAGTTTAAGTTCCATGATTTTTCTGTCTCATGTTCTTTATACAATGAGCAGCCCAGTGTTCTCATTCGGTGTGCAGAAGCTGTGCTGTGTGATCCTCCTGCTCTGCCCTGTCCTTCAGGAATAGTGTTAAACAGTCATAGCTGTTAGAGTGGCACATCAAAATACTGGGACAGTCTCAGAAGAATGACACCCTAAAAACACAGTCCAGGGAGCTCATCACTGACCTCACTGACCTGTGGTGCTCTGGGGGAAACCTTGTGTTCTCCCTTGTGTAGTTTTCCTACTTGGTTTTCTGAGGTGCACAGGTCTGAAGGACATTAGGTTGTTTTTGTCCCACGGTACTGCCAGTATCAGCAAAAACTCACAGGGAAGAGGCCTCACACGTTTGTGGACAGATGAGAACATCATTTGTCTTGGCACTGCCCCACCCTGCACGTGCTCTACGTCAAATCCCTTTTGTGGGGTTATTTATTTCTTCTCTGTGGGACTCTGTACTACGGTCAGCTTTTCCCAGGGGATCACAGATGTCTGAGCAAGGCATGAGATTCTCATCCTGCCACAAGAGTGTATTGCCTGCTGAGCTGCCTGTGCTTTCAGGCTGTTACAGTCTGTGCTGGTGCACCTCAAAGGCAGCAGTCTGGGGCCAGGTGCTTTTCCTCTTTTACCTGGACACTCATGGTCATGTTCATGCTTGCAACAGCGTAAGTTTGGCTGCTGATCATCTGATGAGGACCTTGAGGACGCATCTGCTTCACTTGCTGTCTTCTTCAGTTTCAGGTTCCACATCTGCAAAACATTTTTTCAGTCAGTTTGATGCTGAAAAGAACCAGTTTTTAAAATACTTTGAAGTGGAGGCTTCCTGGTTGGTGATTTCTCATTACTAATACACAGGACAAGAGCATTTTAATTTAGAAAAGGCAGTAATGCCAAGTTCATTGTGAGACTCAATCTTTCAGTATCAGGAAAGGACATTTTTCTCATCTTAGTGTGTGCAAGAATTACACCAGTGTATAATCTTGTGGTTGGATGTCTTTGGTTTTAAGTCAGCTTGCTAAAAAGCTCTAGCAGTTAGTTTTGAACTTGAACTAGGAGCATGTAACTGATTTCACAAGGTTTCATATTCAGTCTGAGATGAGGTACTTTAAACTTTTGAAAAGGTACAAATGTATAAAGCATATATACCTTTCCATATGTTCAAAGCCCCCTGTTTACAGTGTTATAGGTCTAGTTGTGGTCAAGAGAGTTTTTCCTAACACAAGCTATTTAGTCACAGGATAGCTGGATTTTTTTCTTTACCCAAAAGGTAAACTTTATTAAAAGAAGTTTAAACTATACTATTTTTATATCACTTTTCCCCATGTATTTTAATTTTTGTAGTTGTCACAGGAATGTTGCATGATTGAGGAAAGTACAAAGCCTGAGAGGAACATCTAAGAGTGAACGTTGTTCTGTCCTATTGGAAAAGGCTGGAGAGCCTTAGAATGAAAGCATTTGCTGTTACAGCCTGATTATACCAAATTGTCCCACTTCTGGGAGATATCATATGGGAGTAAATTATTTAAAGAGCTTCTGTCTCAGTTCGTTCATAACGAGAAAAAGCAGTAAAAGTTCTTATCCCCTTGCAGTCACTTGGGCTTCCTATCACAGATGAGCAGATACAGGAGATGGAAGCAAACCTGGACAACATTGACTTCAAGATGGCAGCAGAGGAGGAGAAGAAGCTGCGCCACGATGTGATGGCCCACGTGCACACCTTTGCCCACTGCTGTCCGAAAGCTGCAGCCATCATTCACCTTGGAGCAACTTCCTGCTACGTGGGGGATAACACGGTAATGTAACACTTCCCTGCCTGCAGAGCTGGGCAAAGCAAAGCTACAGTTGTTCATTTCAGAGCTCTTTATAAAATTTATAAAATACTAAGTGGATTTTTCAGATGTTTTTGTTAATTTTACTGTTGAAGTTAATCCAGTTCTTTAACCTGGCTACCTCAGGAAGGCAAGTTCCACTTGCCTTCTTTCTTCTGATGTGAAGCAAGATCTGTCTGGAAACTGTTCCCTAACCTCTGCTTACATGATAAATATTCAAGGAGATAAGAGGGGAGTTGCAGACACATGGAGAAACATGTTAACTGTGTGATTTATCAGTTACACCACTGTAACAAGAGTTCACTGACTTAAAAAACAAGGTCCATGAGTTTTCATTTGCTACTTAGAACCACTGCAGAATTCAAGGGAAAACAAGCTTTTCAGCAGCCAGGAGAATGGATCAGTGTGTTAAGTGAAAAAGGAAGTAGTACCATTCTACAGAACTGTAAAATATTTGTGAAAAATCTCATCTAAAATGGAGTGCAAAGTGAAGCCTCAGGATGTGTTGCTGTTCCACTGTTCAAGCCATTGCAACTTCACAGCTGCTTTTGTTGCATGAGAAGCTGCTGTGTGATTATTTTTTCTCTACTCCTTTGCAAACCTGTTTAGCTTTTGGGTAATACCATCTTCCTTGTGACCTCAGTCTCAGAAGAAGGAGTTAATATGACTGATGCCTCATCAGTCCACTTAGTTTCCTGCTGTCTCTAGCCTACAGTGTATTTTCCACTTGGGACCGTATGGTTTAGTCTGTCATTCCATGGGCAGTCCCAAGAACCTCAACATAATCATTCATAGGCACTTAGTGGAAACAGATCTTCCACCACTCATTATGACTTTCCATGGATAAAAGTATAAAAGGAGCAATGGTGGATCCAGCTTTTTTGTCATAAGCAAGTTCAGTGCGAGTTCTGTTACAAGAAGGAAAGCAAAGCATTTAAGAGGAGACTTTTGAGTCAAGTCTGTGTCCTCTCTGAGAGAAACTGTTGTATCTGGTGCTTCAGACATGGCCCAAAGTTCCTTTCTTTGCTTCTTTCAGGATCTGATTGTCCTCCGTGATGGGTTTAACCTGCTGCTACCCAAGGTGAGAAGGTGCTTCTGCAGTGTCTCAGAACTGGGGAGCACTCACAGCCTGTGTTTAACCTGGATTTTCCTAAACCTTTGTGGGAAGCTAGGAGGAGTTGTCTGTCTGGGTTGTCCTCAGAAAAGTGAACAATTCCCTTCCTTTCCTCTCTCAAGTCTTTTCCCAGAGCTTTTTTGCTCACAGTGGGAATTACAAGCAGCTCCTTGTTTATCTGTGCCACAGGTACTAGTTTCAGAAAGCAACTGTATTGCTGTCAGGATTATCTTAGTCTTAGCTGTATTCCTAGAAGTGTGTCAGCATTCAAGAAACTATATAATACAATTTTCTGATGTCAAATATAGCAGGAGTGTAGTGCAGTGTTGTCTGTCTGACCTGAATGAGTTGGCATCCAATTTGCCCTGGACTGTACATGTGTCAATTACACCCCAAGCCGCTTTATTTCTGACCAATTCCAGGAATAAAGAAAATACCCAAGGATGAACCAGCTGCAGGATTGGGTTGAGCATGAAGATTAGTCTAGTTTGAGCTCAAGCCCAATGACTTGTGTTAGCTCTTGCTTGAGTTTTGTAGCAAGCAGAAATTGCATGCATGCCCTGAAAAACTGAAACAAACTGCAATTGGAGGGGGCTGCACAGTTGCCCCTCAGGGTCCCTCCCTGCACAGTTATTTCCCTCCCCTTTTTCTCACAATGTTGTGCTTAAGCATGCTAATTTCTGTGTTGTTTGGGGTTTTTTCTCTGTCATTCCACCTCTTTTCTATCCTTCCTGCTTCCACCAGCTCGCAAGAGTGATCAGCCGCCTGACTGACTTTGCTGAGAAGTATGCTGACATGCCTACTTTGGGCTTCACTCACTACCAGTAAGTAGCCATCAGCCTTTGCTTTCTTTTTGTTTGTGCTGTGATTAGTGTGACCTGCTGCTGCTCTTTTGTCATCCTTTTTCCCCTCTCTGACCAGTGGCAGTTGGTGGTGCAGAAAAGGTGTATGTGCCTGACTCCAGGCTTGTCTCAGGAAGCTGGACTGTTGCTTTGACTAGCTGTCAGCAGCTGCTCCAACACAGCTTCATAAAGGATGACTTCCAGGCAAACACAGGTGTGCATATTCTGGGCTGTTTCCAAAAAGCATGACTGGCAATTGCACTGATCCTGTCTTCCAGTCACATTTTCTTTGGTTTTGTCCAAGTTACTTTCAGCTGCAGTCTAGAAAGTTTTGTTAATGGCTACTTGTTACTACAGATACTGAGTCAAAGGACAATGAGATCTGGGTGGTTGTGTTCTTGGGGTAGTTTAATCTCATGCTTCATGAATACTGTTTTCCAGAAGCATTAAACTATATCATGAGGAGGTAAGCCTGGGTCTTCTACCCCAGAGGCAGGGAAATTAGGCACAGGTCATGTCAGACTCAGTGTCTGGCATGTTAACATTTTTTCCAAAGGAGAGTGAAAGCATCAGGTCAGGTCTCTGACCTGGTTTTATTGTCTTGCTGTATATGTGGTATCAATTCCATCAGCCCTAGTCCTAGGGCCTTCTTCATCTACAGCTTTTTGGAAGAGTATCTGTGCTAGTTTTATTTGGGCTTTTGGAAAGAGGACAGAGAAGTATTCAAGAAGTGTATACAAGGTGAAATCATAATTGATGCCTCAGCCTTTTCTGTGTCATTTGTCAGCAGGACCTTTGCTTCATTTACAATCAGGTCCATGTTTTCCCTAGCCTTCCCTTTTCCTTCTTACATACTTGCCCAGGCCTGTTTTATTGCCTTTCACATCCCATACTAAATTCATCCAGGTGGGTTTTGGCTTTCCTTGCCCCATCTCTGTGGTGTTGAGTAGTTTCTTTGTATTCCTCTTAGATCACCTGTCTCTGCTTCCGATCTTACAAGCTTCCTTTTTATGTCTGAGCTTAATCAGAGCACGTTGTTCATGTGTGTATGGTTTTTTGAAGTAGTGTAGAGGTTTTCTTTGGAGTTCATGTGGATAATTTGAAATATTTCAATATCTGGATTCTGCATAACACCCCTGAGTGGGTTTTTGCCTCAAAACATTTGCAGGGGGAGTGAAGTGTAGCTGAAGCTTGCAGTTACTTGTTCCAAGGTAGAGGTCTTACAAGAATTGTTAACTGACAGCATTGTTGAAGGGTGTTTGCCCAGAGGCTGAGGAACATTTTATAAATAAGAAGGAACAGTTCCTGAGAGGAATCATTTAAAATCACAAAGTGAATGCAGATGTCTCTGTGCTGAGAAGTTCACACCAGTGCTGTGAGCCAGCCAGGGTGCCCCCCACACCCTGGGTGAGGGGAATTGGGATGGGGGACAGATGCACCCCCAGTTTGTCACAGCTCCTGCGGGCCAGCAGGGGGCACCCGCCTGACACAAAGACACAGAATTGATGTTTTCTGGTAATGTAATTCCATCTAATTCCTGAAAGGAATGATTGCATCTTCAGTACCATTTGCTGCTGACATTGGTACATCCTTCTGCCTGAGCCAAACCCTGTTAATTTCTGCTCAAATGAATCAAGAGAGATGAATCTGTAGGGAGGTCTTAATGGCAGACTCAGCAGTGAAGTGCTTGTGCAAATCCTCAATGAGTCATGTTCTGTTCTTGGTTGTTTTCAGACCTGCCCAGCTCACCACTGTGGGGAAACGCTGCTGCTTGTGGATTCAGGACTTGTGCATGGACCTGCAGAGCCTGGAGCGGGCTCGGGATGACCTGCGCTTCCGGGGTGTGAAGGGCACCACTGGCACTCAAGCCAGCTTCTTGCAGCTCTTTGAGGGAGACCACAGTAAAGTATGTCAGACAGCCCAGGGAGCAGACTTACAGTCTTGGCAATTTTTCAGTCTGGAATGCTTTTTTCTTTGAGGGAACATTACGATTAAATTTACAAGGGTACCATGATCCATCTTAGGCTCACTGACAGGGCTCTATGTGAAAACAGCATTTGGGAAGGGAAGTTTCACAGAAAGTAAAAGATATTTTGACGGTAAACTGAGAAAAGCAAAGGATTGTTTTTGCTCTTGCTGACCTTGCTGAGTTGTGTTTTGAACTGTGTTTTATTTGAAGGTTGAAGAACTGGACAGATTGGTGACTGCAAAGGCAGGATTTAAGCGGTATGTAACAAGCATTCCTAGTGGTGTGTGACTCCTGCTGCTGAGGTTGGCCCAGATTCCCCTGTTTGCCAAACCAACATCTGTGCTGCTGTTCACTTGTTCCCCTTTGCCATCTTCTATTCCCAGTTGCATTTTCCCACATGAAACTTCACCTCCTAAATAGGCCACTTCTACTTGTCTCTCTGTCAAAGCACAGCTGTCCATTTTTCCTCTGTTTACCTCTCTCCCATCTGCGTGCTGCCCCAAGAAATTGACAGCCTGAATCCAAAGTTGTTCTCATCAGGACAGAATGACACTCCTTGCTCAGAGTCTTGCAGTACTGTTGTGTCTGGCTGGAACACTCAACTTCTGTGCTTATTTCTAGGGCTTACATGGTCACGGGGCAGACCTACAGTCGAAAGGTGGATATTGGAGTCCTGGCTGTGCTGGCCAGTCTGGGGGCTTCTATACACAAGGTGAGCACCCTACATGTATACATTGGGAACAGGGAGAAATGTTTCAGATCCTTGAAGAGAAGGTGTTCGTGGTGCAGAATGCTCTTCCCTTCTTCAGCTGTCTTTGTGATCATGAAAATTCACTGCTGGGTACTCGAATCTCAAAGATCAGTAACAAAATAAAGCAAGTAAACTGAGCAGATTCTAAAATGGGTTAACAACTCCCACACCAGATATTAGTCTAATCTATGCTAAATTGATCCAATTAGAGTAAATGTCTTTCTTAGTGGTGTTTGAGTTCTTAAATTTCACCATTTCCTCCTAGTTAATTGCCTTTTTGATAATGGCATTATTCTCTCTGTCCTTGTGGATTCTTTTCATTGATATATCTCTGATCCCCCCCTCTTCCTCCTCTTGGGCTAAAGTGATCTATGGTTTTTCTTCTGTTTTGATTTTTTTCCCAGTTCAGTGAGCACACTTTATCTGTGTTTGCAAATCACTGTGCAGCTTTGTTATGCATTTTCAGTGTTCTCTTCTGTTCTGTCTTCCATTCCCTGCAAACTTTTGCCCTTGTTGGAGTCCTATTCTCATCTAATACAGTGGACATGCTGTTTTCTTTGTTTGCTTGACAAACATTTTTAGGCAAGGAGGTATGATTGTAATGTCAATTTTTTTGTCAACTTTTCCACTGCCCCCAGTTTACTTACTGCACATAGATGCAAAAATTCTCCAAGAGCACTAAGAGTAAGATATGTTGGTGGGTGTCAGTTTTGTTCTGTTTGTTAATTTCTCATGCTTTCTTTCTAGATTTGCACTGACATTCGTCTTTTGGCCAACCTGAAGGAGATAGAGGAGCCATTTGAGAAAGACCAGATTGGTAAGGGATGAGAGAGATTTCCTGGACTGGTGTATGTGTCTTTTCATTTATGTTGGTGTGGCCTTTTAAACAAACTTAGAAATGCCACTAACAGAAGTTGCTTTGAATTGACTGGAGTTGACATTGTTAGTATTTTTGATCCTGTTAAAAGAAAAAGAAAGGTGGGGGGGTGGAAGGAAAGACCTGGGTCTGAGGAGTGCTTAATGTTTTCCAAGCCTCATGAAACTGACTGCAAAGTAGGTTTTAACTCAACTCAGCATTTTGATCTTTATAAACAGCCAATTTAAGAACAATGAAACTAGGGTGGACCCTTGCACCCTCGCCAGAAGAATACCAATGATGTGATTCTGACACTGCTGGAAAGGGAAAAGGAAATATGGTGGTTTGGCTCTTGGCTGAAAGAAAGTTTGGATCCCCTAAATAGTTGGATAGAATGGAATCAGCAAATTAAGTCCTAGTCCTATCTGGTAGTTGTACCATTCTAAATTCTGTGGATGGTTTTAATGGTTCACTAGAGCAACAGGCAGCAGTGTAGACTTTGAAGGACAGTGTTATTAAGCAGATGGAGGCTCAAAAGCTGCTAAGATTGCCTTGGGTAGCCTAGAGAGATAGTGCTGAATACTACATGAAAAAGTAACACTATTTGTCTTTTTTATGTGGTAGTATGTCTGTTTTGCAGAATTACAGAAACATCATCTCACTTTTCCTCTGTCCACATTTGGATGTTTCTGATCTGAAGGGGAAAGTGGGGGGTGTTATTTTCATTGGTACATATTGTCTGCAGAAAATTGTTGTGTTTCGAGGTTTCACTCAAAACTGATTCCTGACCCATTTTTCTTTCCTGGGGGAGTACCTTCATCTGCTATTCCTGAATGCCCTGTTTGCATCCCTTTTCCCCCTCGTGGCAGGTTCAAGTGCAATGCCTTACAAGAGGAACCCAATGCGTTCGGAGCGCTGCTGCAGCCTCGCTCGGCACCTGATGACGCTGGTGATGGACCCGCTGCAAACAGCTGCCGTGCAGTGGTTCGAGCGAACGCTGGATGACAGTGCCAACAGGTCTGTTTGCACCTGCAGCTGGCCCTGTGCAGGAAGGTCCTCTGCTCTGTTGAGAGAATAAACTAAACCCACATGATTCCACCTCGACAGAACGCGGGCTCGATAGAACCTAGAGGCTGCAAATTGGTTTCCTCTGTAACATCAGATAAAAAGTGTTGGGTTATTTTTGATGTCAAGCTCTTCTGCAAAATAAACAAGCAGTGAAAGGGAGGGATACAGAAGCCAGGGTAAGAAATTGCTTTCATAGTCTTCCTGTTTCAACAGCATAGTATTACAGTATTCACATTTCTCAAATTTTCCTCTTTGTTTTGAATGCGGTTTTTTGACCCTGCTTTTTTCACTTTTTAGAGAACAGTTCAATACCTTAGTCCTCCAAAAAAATCTAAAGAAATACTTTAATTTTGAAAAATATTGTTCTTTACAAGAAGTAGTCAGATCCTGGAGAAAGAGCAAATTACTCTTTTTCTAAAAATGCTTAATGAAAATCTGTGCAGGTCTTTAGGATCTTGCTCAGCAAATTTTGCTTTTTTTTATGATTCTTCATTATGACAATTTTGAGCTGAGCAGAAGTTATCTACAATTATTATCAAGTAAATTACAGCAATTAAATTCAATGCTTTCATCTTTTATTTAGTACTAAATCTGCATAAAGCTCGTACCTACCTTTGAAACGTTTTGGTTTCAAAGTAATATTCTGTTGCAGAATTTGATCTCTTAGAATCTTAGAAATCTCTAGACTTCTAAGATATGGCACCTGTGAAACAATGAACAGCAGCAGTTTTGGCTGTAGACTAGCATTAAGATTACTGATGAGAATGTTATTTTTAAAATGTCTCCACAAACATAATACCTGCATAAAATTTCAGGAAAAAATAGAAGATTTCTCCCAAAGGGACTTCACTCCACAGCTCCTAGTCTCATTAAAAAAGAGCTGCATAGCCAGCAGAAAACAGTGTAAATATAAGAAATTGGATACTAATTGAAATGGGTGTGTTTATTTCCCAGTAGCTACCAAGTGCTGAGAGATGTACTGGAATGTTTAAACTTTTATTTTCATCTCATCTAATAGAAAGATTCATTTGTCCACTTCAGTAACCAGTTATAAAAATCTGTGCCTTGAATTTTTCTTGTTAAAGCTATAGTGTTTTGGAAGGAGGACAGGCCAGAGGAAGTTCAATCAATCTACAATCCAGCAAAGCTGTTTTAAGACACTGTGACAGCATTGGAGGGCTTAGGGTGTAGCACAAGGTTCAAGAACAAGGATATTTTAAAAAGATCACAGTTTAGGATGGGCCAGGCCCTGCTGTCACAGATGGGTGACGCTGTGTTTGCTGCACCTTGACACAGAGCATTTTGCCTGAGTTCAGTCCCCACTACTCCTTTTCCTCCTTTCATTTTTGTCAGGAGCCTCCTTTGTGACCAGGAGCAGGTTTCTTGGAGGAAGCTCTCACCAAAGGCACGGATCCCCTTGGAAATTCCCCACTGAGCACAGCCAGGCGCAGCATGAGCATGCAGCATGTCTTACTGCTGGAGGGTAGGATCAGTAGTAGACAGTTCAACATGGAACACATAGAGGAAGTTACTGGAGATTGCTGCCGGGTTTCCTATCTCTGTAATCACCAAATTATCTTGGAGCTTTCTGTGTGTGCCTTCATCCTTTTCCCTCTCCCTCTCTACTGACCAGAAATAATAAAAAAAGAGAACAGCTCCAGTGTTAGGCCACAGTAGTGCTATTTAGAGCATTGTTTACAGAAACTGAAGGATCTGAGGGGGACTGGGACAGGGCCTTTGTTGCTAACCAGCTCTGGGTATGTGTGTTTGGTAGGCGAGTGTGTCTGGCTGAGGCCTTCCTCACAGCTGACATCATTCTGAGTACGCTGCAGAACATCTCCGAGGGACTCGTGGTGTATCCAAAGGTAAAGCAGGACATAATGGACTTCTTGGTAGTGCTACAACTATGCCAAAGTGTACCAAAATGCTCCCACACCAAGGATTACATTTTTATTTGTTAGTTCAGTTGGTTGCTGAATTTTGCTCTGTTCTTGCCATATTCTCACTGTTGTAGGACAGACATGAAACACCTGTTGAAGGGTCAATAAGAGAGTAAACACAAAACTTCTCACAAAGGATATCTTTCCCTGAATTACAGAATGGATCTGTAGAACTTAGCAGCAAAAGATACTGTCTAGACAGATCTCATCCAGTCCTGTAACTTACTACAGGTTAAAAAAAAAAACTATTGTACATCTTTTCCAAAGTAATGTCTCTTACAAGATATGGCTTCTAAGTATTATCAACTTCAATATTTGGATTTCCAGAGTTAAGTTCAAAATGCCAATTTGTCTTTGCATCATGGGGGCAAACTTCTTAGCAGGGCCTGTTATAATAGGACAAGGGGTAATGGCTTTAAATGGCCAGAGGGACAATTTAGAGGATATAGGAAAGATGTAAAGAGAGTGGTAAAACACTAGAATAGGTTGCCCAGAGAGGTGGTGGATGCCCCATCCCAGGAAACATTTAGCATCAGGTTGGACAGGGCTCTGAGCAACCTGATCTAGTTGAGGATGTTGCCACTCATTGCAGGGGGATTGGACTAGATGGCCCTTAAAGGTCCCTTCCAGATCAAACTTTTCTATGATTCTGTAACCATTGCCCAGTCCTAGAGATTCAAGGGGAGAGGAAAAAAAACTTCATTGCAAAGTTTTCACAGTTGTCTACAGACTTTCTGTAATGCTGTTTCTTTTTTCCTGTTTTTTTTGCTTGTTTAAGGTGATTGAGAGAAGGATCCGGCAGGAGCTGCCATTCATGGCCACAGAGAATATAATCATGGCCATGGTGAAGGCTGGGGGCAATCGTCAGGTACAAATGAAGCATCCAAAATACCTTTGTTCATGGCCTGGTGTTTGTCTCCTGAGAAACAAATGTATCTGGGCTCCTGTCCTATCTCACCTTTCTCTGCTCTTCACCTGCTCTCACAGAGTTATTAGTGTTGCACTGGTGCTGCAAAGCCAGACTCTGCTCTCTGAGAGGGAGAGCACTTGTGGAGATCCCTATTTTCTGTTAGGAGCACTGTGTGTTTGGGCTGATCTGGCTGGCTGTGCTGAAGAAGAGGGAGACCTATTTTTATAATTGATACTAGTAGGCGTTTTCCTTTTTTAAGTGTTTGAAGGAACTTGGAACACAGGCCAGGCTTCTTTAAATGGAACATGTTGGCAGTTGGGTACTTTTTAAATTAAGAGGATGAATCAGTACTGATAACAGAAAAGCAAGTAAGACCATTCTGAACCACTCATTCATGTGTCATTCTTCCCTAACTCAGTATAGTATATTAACCACTTTGCTTATAGTCCTTCATTCAGCTTCCTGTGTTCAAGCAAACTGTAATTCAATATTTTCCTTAGTAAATAAACCCAGACACAATTAGATTATATTTGCTTATCATTTAATTTCACTATTCAGGTCAAAATTAATAATCAAATTTCCATTTTAAAAAAACACCTTATTTTCACTTACCTTTTAGATAGTAATTTTTCCTTCTGTGATTATTCCCACATCAAGGACAGAAGCGAAACTTGCAAGAATAATGAAAGGGTTTGATAGAAGCTTTGAGCAGAATATATGTGGTTTTGTTTTCCTGAAACACTTGTGGCAAATCACCAATTATATTAGTCAGGAAACATCCTTTTTTCCTTTTTATTTTCCCTGTGTCTCTGATGTCAGTGGGTCAGTGAGTAAGCTTCCTGACTAAACACATTAAGGGTCATATCATGTGAATCACATTCTGTGATTCATTTGTGTCTCCTGTTGACCTG
Source organism: Notiomystis cincta (assembly GCA_013398075.1). Taxonomy (NCBI): domain Eukaryota; kingdom Metazoa; phylum Chordata; class Aves; order Passeriformes; family Notiomystidae; genus Notiomystis; species Notiomystis cincta. The sequence goes on from VZRX01021426.1 coordinate 633,210, forward strand.
CCTTCTTTCTGGTGCTGTTGAATTACACAGCCATAGGGCTTAGGACCTTTGTAGAAGGTGTTCATATTCACATTGGTATGTTCTGTTTTCCTGTGCTGGGAACTTTGGAACAGCACATTTTCTAGGCTTTCCCACCACATAGCACAAAACTCACTTTCTTTCCCCTCTACTAAACAGCTCACTCCCCTAAACATCCAGAAGCTAAATCTGTTCACCTGAGGCAGGTCAGTGCTGAAGCAAAATGACATCTGGATGGAGGAAACAGGATAATTCTTGTTCTGACAGTAGATCAAGGATAATACATTTAAAGACAAGTTTCCTGCATAGCTGGATTTTAGGACCAGCATGGCAATACAGTTGGGTTGCCTTGTTCTTACCAATTGATTCCAAAGGAATGGTTCTTTTAACTCAGTCTATCCATGGCTTGCAAAGTCTCACTGCTTGCGAAGTTGGACAGATTCTTTTCTTTTCCCTTTTCCAAATCTGTAGAGGTTTTACGTTGTTTACAATTAAAAAAAAAAAAACCAAAAAAAACAACTATAATGACTCCTAAGAGTATTTGGGCAATTTGAAGAAGTATAAATGATTCCAGTGTCATTATGTTATAGTTCAACAGGGCATGTATGTGACATTCAAACTGTTTTAGCCTCAAAGGGCACATGTGAAAGGATGAAGAAGATCTTGTTTTAATGTAGTGGCATTTGAGCCACTGCAGTCCAAACTGTGTCTTCTTTTTGCACTGTCCAGGGCAATACACTTGGATATTTTTCCCTCTCACACAAGTTAGTGAGATGAACATGTGCTGTCAGTAGCCCTGGAATGAGTTTTTGCTTTTCCCATCTTCTCCACCCTGTACCTACAGGACTGCCACGAGAAGATTCGTGTTCTGTCTCAGCAAGCAGCAGCTGTTGTGAAACAGGAAGGGGGTGATAATGACTTCATTGCCCGTGTCCGTGCTGATCCTTACTTCAGCCCGATCCATAAACAACTTGAGAGCCTGTTGGATCCCTCCTCCTTCACTGGACGTGCTCCTCAACAGGTAAAGGAGTGGCAAGAGGCTGTGGGTTCTGATGCAATGTGTAGTTTAATCCTGCATCCTTTTGTATATAGTATGTACACTCTGTTTGCTACAGAGTGTACATATTACATAACTCTGGCCATACTGCTAAGGAAGACACATTTTTCTCTTTTGGTTTCCTTGGCTTTCTTGTCTTTCTTCCCTGTGGCTTCACACTTTTGACCCTGGACATACCAGACTGTTGGGTGTCTTCGTGAAAGAGAGACCTCAGTGAGACAAGCAGGGCTAAGTGGGGAGGAGGAGGCAAGCCCTTTTCCTAATTTTATTTTCCTCATCCTGAACAGGTGGCAAAGTTCCTGAAGGAGGAGGTTCGACCAGCACTGATTCCATACCAAAGCAAGATGGGTGGAAAAATTGAACTGGCACTTTAGGTATAGTCTGCAAAGGTGTGTGGGTACAGGAACATAATAAAAGCCTTATTGACCCAGGTCTGTGTAATCTGTCACATTATTTTGGTTCTCTACATACATTTAACTCCCAGAGCTTAGAGCCACCTTGATTCCAGGTGGGCTTTTCATTCTTTGTCTGCTGTTTGGTCAAGCCTCCATCTATGGTGTGCTGAGTTACTGAGAAGCGCTCAGTTGTGACAAGGTAACTTTGTCACAGCACCTTCTTTGGCCTCTTACAGAGCACTGCCAGCTGTCTGAGAGCAATGCCAGGTGCTGCCTGACATTCATGTAGGACTGACTTGCCCCGAAACTCTCTCCATTGTTTTTTTTTTTTTTCTCAGAAGTTGATAAAAGTTTGTCCTGGCTTTCAGAATACTGTGAGTTGGGGAGCAAACAGGCCAAAATATTAAAAATAATGAAAGAGAGAGGCCATGGAACTTCATGGTTCATCAAACTGGTGCTCCTTCAGAGCTTCTTTCCTAGTTTAATACTGTAGCTGTGATTCTGTAGCTTCTGAAAATCATATTTACAGTTGTGGGTAAGAAACCAGTCATGTTTTGGCTGTGACTGTGGTCCTTGGCTGTAGGTGCTTGATAATGAATGGCAAGTGGACTCTGGCATGTGAAAGTTGTTCTCTATTACAAGTTTTATCTGATAAGGAAGGTAAAAAGATATTGAAATTCATTGAATGCCAGAGAAATTCAAGAGTTTCAGTGTTATTTCTGACATCAGTGATCTATTTTGTAATGTCTGTGCTTTACTGGACATTCAGTACTGGATCAAAATCTTCTCCCTTTGACTTAAACTGGAATAATTCCCTTACCTCTTCTTCCAGTGTTATTACACCCCAGAGCATTTCTTCTGCTTCAGTGCAATAAAAAAGCTCTCTCTCAGCTGTGTTACTTATTCAGACCCTCAGAGATGACATGGTAAGGATTATGTGATGATTTTTGAGGTGTGGTTCCTCATGAGAATTAAGAAAAGCTGAACTAACTGAAAGAAGCTGCCTGCTGTCCTTCAGGTCATCATTGTTGGAAGAGGATTTTAAAATACTGTATGTTTTAATAAGGCTTGTCTTTATTAAGTAGTCAGAGCAGTGGGAAGCTTCAGGCTGTGATCTCCTTCCATGGAGATTGCTCTGGCTTTACCTTGGCCCTAGAATATGGCATTCAAAATGTCTCAAACATTTGTGAGTTTGGTGGTGTTTAAAACATTTTGCTTGCTTGTGCTATTAACATTTAATTAGCCATCTGTTTGAAAAGGATAACTAATTGAACCCTCGTAATTTTCAGGCTATTACTCAAACAGATAGCCAAGAAAGAAAACAGACAGATGCGTAAGTCCTCCTTTTTGGGTCCTCTTTCCTCCTTAAAAAAAAACCCAACCGACCCTGTGTGGAGAGGAGGAACAGCTAATGGATCTTTTCTCATCCTGGAAATAAATCTTTGTCAGGTAGAGGCTGCCAGCTGTGAGCTGTTGGACTTGTTTTCCTGGAAATTTTAAGAAGAGTAACAATGGTAGAGAGGAAATGTCATCCTCCTGGAAAACTGGCACGATACACAAATCCTTTAGGAGACTTCTCTGTGGTTTGGAACTTGACTTTCTACTTTCCTGCAGAGTTGGCAGTGGCACCAGCCAGAGACATAATTCTCCCCTCTGCTTGGTTGTTGGGAGGAGGTCACCAAGCAGTGCTCTAGGAGCAGCTCTCAACTCTACAGCTCTCGATTGTCCCCCTGTACTCAGCACTGCTGAGGCCACACCTTGAGTCCTGTGTCCAGTTCTGGGCCCCTCACTTCAGAAAGGACATTGAGGTGCTGAAGCAAGTCCAGAGAGGGGCAGCGAAGCTGGTGAAGAGTCTGGAGCACAAGTCTGACGAGGAGCAGTTGAGGGAGTTGGTGTTTAGCCCTGAGAGAAGGATGTTGAGGGAAGTTGTCACTACAATACCTGGAGGTAGGTTGTAGCCAGGTGGGGGTCAGCCTCTTCTCCAGGTAACCAGAACAGGACAAGAGGCATAGCCTAAAGCTGCACCGGGGCAGATTCGGGTTGGACATTGAGAGGAGTTCACAGAAAGGGCGATTAGACAGGGTGGCGGAGTCACCATCCCTGGGGGTGCTTAAGGAAAGACGGGAAGTGCCGCTCAGTGCCATGGTCTGATTGACGTGGTGGTGTTCGGTCAGAGGCTGGACTCCATAATCTCAGAGAGCTTTTCCAGCCTAACTGATTCTGTGACAGCTTCGAGAGCCCAGGCCACACTTGGGGCTGTCCCGTGCGTGTCCCTGCAGCCCGTGGGGAGCGGAGCCGTCCCGCGCCTCTCC